>JAQJVL010000264.1:0-600000 GCA_035578905.1 Stictocephala bisonia
CAACGGACCATCTATGAAAGATCATATCAGAAAGGTTGTATATGTCACTAAACATTTGAAAAATATAATGCCTTAATTATAAGTAATTTAAGCGACTGTCCTTTACAGGTTTTTTTAATTGGTCAGTTTTCTTGTTACATTACTTTCTAATTTTATTCAACTTTAGAATGAACCACTTGTTACAGTTTCAATATGTTTACTTGCTTGCAGTATCATTAATTGAAATCTTACCTTGTAAAAATATTTTTTCTTGTTTAAGTAATTTTCAGACTATACAGATCCATCCAAATTCCTCCAAAATCTTTGGTTGTCTCCTCAAGTAAGTATATTCTTAAAATTTAATTGGTAGATAGTAGCATACATATATTTTTTCAGCAAATCACTTGTACTCTCCTGAATCATAAAACATTAAAGGTGATTTAGTTAGCAATCAAGTGATGAATTTGTCTTAATAGAATTTGAAAAACATTTAGTTCCTTGACCAGTCAATTAACAAGTATGAAAAAAAATAATTCATAGTAATACTGAAGAACCACAATTATGCCAAATAGAGAGCATAATTTAACTTCATCCAATACTTCCTAAATAATCAAACATTATACAACAGCATAGCATATAATATTTAAGGGATTCTAATAGTATTTTATTTTTCAGAATGACAGAAATTCAGTATAGAAGAGGATTTGGTATCCCATTCCAACCCACACCAACATTAACACACGTCATGGTTCTCCCTACTTTTCTTGACGCAGAACGCTCTTCCACTCTTGGACAATGTCATAGAAATTGAAAATGGACAGAGATAAGTATCAACCTAATTATGAATGCACATCTGCCTTCAAACACTCTACAATCTATGAGGTGTTGTGAGTAAATTATTGATTTCTAACGTCTAGGTAGAATGTACATCCTTTTGGAGCCATAATCTATGCCAATCACAACTATAATCTTGGTACGTTTAGATATTCATTTCAAAGATTTAGACTTGGGTGATTTGTCACTTAGGATTTGTACTAGGTAGCATATTCAAAAAGTAAAAACTCCAGTGATAAAAAAGTGCTTTAAACAAGAATCTGACCAATGGAAAGCCGTAAAGGACGATATCTTAATATTTACAAACAGATTACTACAGAATAATTGTTTATCAGATGAACGAGTGGCTGTACTGAATTCAACACTTTCCAACTGGAGGAGAAGATGATAATCAAGAAAATCAAATCATAAGGATATTCAGCCAGACTGTGCTATTTGGTTCTAGACTTGTGCTACATTTCAGATATAGAGTTTAGTTGAAATTTTACATTCACAAACAATACATAAAATGTCTACCGTTCATATAAACATTAGAGTCAATTATAAACCCTCAAATATATAGATTTTTTAAATCTCAATTAATAAAAACTAAATGCTACTACAAAGAACAAATTCAAATACTGTTGAAAACAGTTTTTTTTTTTTTTAATTCCGTCATTGTACAATCTGTGATGACAAAATGTTGTAAATAAATCAGTTTGATATAGCTATAAAGATCCCAATCTAAAATAATTCTGTAAAACCTACGAAATCGATCAACATAAGATTCTACGAATACCTAATTAAAATTTGGAACCCCGCTAAAAATCTGTAGTGCAATAGGAATTCTTAAAACAGCTAAAAGATTACAAATTGGTTCATGGTGGTATATCCACATAAAATCTGTGATGAATAAGTTTCTAAGTATAAGACCAGGTGTTTGGCGTTGCATTTACTTGGTCCCGAAAGCCTTGGTCTTGGTGGCGACCTAGATGAGGAGGAAATGTAACAAACACCCCTGATATGGACTAAATTCCGTTGTGAATGTTTAAGACATTTAAAACTTCCTTAAGGAGGCCCTGACTCGAGTCAAGTAAAGAGGTCTTCAGACCACTGTATAGACAATGGATATTGTATGCAGTGGTTTAAAACATCAAAAACCTGCTAATATTCTATAAGTTATTTAGATCGGACCCTTTCAAATAAAAATTGAATATATTTATTAAAAATAAAAATAGCACAATGTCTGGAATCAATGAAAACTACAAGTATAAGCAGTCGTCATCAGCCTCAACCAGCAAAATAATATAAACGAAGAAAACCCCAAGCAGTAATACCCCATACTCCACTTTCTAGCAACGGAAAGTGTGAAACACATACTCATTCATCTGCCTCCGCAGCAGAAGCCCACACTTGTGTGACAAATGAGTACTCAAGCAGAGAGCCTTATCCGCCTTAGAGGTGTGAAACAAACAGGATTCCTTATCAGTACTGCGGAGACACAGATTGTCAGTATGAAATGACACGGACCATCTATGAATCTATCAGAAGGTTGGTATATGTCACAACATTAAATATAATGCCTTAATATAAGTAATTTAAGCGACTGTCCTTTACAGTTTTTTTAATGGTCAGTTTTCTTGTTACATTACTTCTAATTTTATCAACTTAGAATGAACCACTGTTACAGTTTCATATGTTTACTTGCTTGCGTATCATTAATGAAATCTTCCTTGTAAAAAATGATTTTTTCTTGTTTAAGTAATTTTCAGGACTATGACAGATCCATCAATTCTCCAAAATCTTTGGTTGTTCCTCAAGTAAGTATATTCTTTAATATTTAATTGTAGATAGTACATACAATTTTTTTCAGCAAATCCTTGTACTTCCTGAATCATAAACATTAAAGGTGATTTTAGTTGCAATAAGTGATGAATTTGTCTTATAGAATTGAAAACATTTAGTTCCTTGACCAGTCATTAACAAGTATGAAAAAAAATTCATAGTAATACTGAGAACCACAATTATGCCAAAAGAGAGCTAATTACTTCATCCAATACTTCCTAATATCAAACATTATAAAACATGCATATATATTAGGGATTCTAATAGTATTTTATTTTCAAATGACAGAAATTCAGTATAGAAGGGATTTGGTATCCATTCCAACCCCACCACATTAACACCGTCTGGTTCTCCCTACTTTTCTTGACGCAGAACGCTCTTCCACTCTTGGACAATGTCATAGAAATTGAATGGACAGAGTAAGTATCAACCTAATTATGAATGCAACATCTGCCTTCAAACACTCTACAATCTAGAGTGTTGTGAGTAATTATTGATTCTAACGTCTAGTAGAATGTACATCCTTTGGAGCCATAATCTATGCCAATCACAACTTAATCTTGGTCGTTAGTATTCATTTCAAGATTTAGACTTGGGTGATTTCCTTAGGATTTGTACAGGTAGCATATTCAAAAAGTAAACTCAGTGATAAAAGTCTTTAAACAAGATCTGACCAAGGAAAGCGGTAAAGGACGATATCTTAATATTTACAACAGATTACTACGAATATGTTTATCAGATGAACGGTGGCTGTACTGATTCAAACTTTCCAATGGAGGAGAAGTGATAATCAAGAAAATCATTAAGGATATTCGCAGATTGTGCTATTTGTTCTAGACTGTGCTACATGTTGAATAGAGTTTAGTTGAAAATTTTACATTCAAAACAATACATAAATTCTACCGTTCATATAACATTAGAGTCAAATTAAACCTAATATATAGATTTTTTAATCTCAATTAATAAATAACTAAAAGCTACTACAAGAACAATTCAAAATATGTTGATAAATCAGTTTTTTTTTTTTTTTGTATTCCGTCATTGTACAATTTGTGATAGACAAATGTTGTAAATAATCAGTTAGATATAGCTATAAAATCCCCAATCTAAAATATATTCTTTAAAACCTACAAATCGTAACATAAGATTCTACGAATACCTAATTAAAATTTGAACCCGCTAAATCTGTAGTGCAATAGGATATCCTTAAAACAACTAAAAGATTACAAATTGGTTCATGGTGGGTATATCCAACATCAAAATCTGTGATGAATTAAGTTTCTAAGTATAAGACCAGGTGTTTGGCGTTGCATTTACTTGGTCCCGAAAGCCTTGGTCTTGGTGGCGACCTAGACTGAGGAGGAAATGTCAACAAACACCCCTTGATATGGACTAAATTCCGTTGTGAATGCTTTAAGACATTTAAAACTTCCCTTAAGGAGGCCCCTGAACTCGAGTCAAGTAAAGAGGTCTTCAGACCACTGTATAGACAATGGATATTGTATGCAGTGGTTTAAAACATCAAAAACCTGCTTAATATTCTATAAGTTATTTAGATCGGACCCCTTTCAAATAAAAATTGAATATATTTATTAAAAATAAAAATAGCACAATGTCTGGAATCAATGAAAACTACAAGTATAAGCAGTCGTCATCAGCCTCAACCAGCAAAATAATATAAACGAAGAAAACCCCAAGCAGTAATACCCCATACTCCACTTTCTAGCAACGGAAAGTGTGAAACACATACAAGGATCTCCCTCATCAAGCGTGAAGTCCAAACACCACTTGACATAACAATATAGGATATTCAAAGCAGAAAGGCCCCTCACTCCACTTCCTTTTTAAGGAAGTGTGAAAAGTATACATGGATCTCCCCAATCACACAAGAAGTCCAAACCTTACTGGAAGAAAGAAAACCAGCTAACTCAACTTTCCTACTCATTGATCAGCCTCCCCGATCAAGCAAGAAGCCCATACACGACTTGATGTGACAAGATGAGATACTCAAAGCAGAGAGGCCCCTTACTCCACGTCCTTTTTAAGGAGGTGTGAAACACATACACGGATTTACCCTTATCAACGTCACTGGCGGAGACATCAGATCTGCTCAGTATGAAAAATGACAACGGACCATCTATGAAAGATCATATCAGAAAGGTTGGTATTATGTCACTAAACATTTGAAAAATATAATGCCTTAATTATAAGTAATTTAAGCGACTGTCCTTTACAGGTTTTTTTAATTGGTCAGTTTTCTTGGTTACATTACTTTCTAATTTTATTCAACTTTAGAATGAACCACTTGTTACAGTTTCAATATGTTTACTTGCTTGCAGTATCATTAATTGAAATCTTACCTTGTAAAAAATGATTTTTTCTTGTTTAAGTAATTTTCAGGACTATGACAGATCCATCCAAATTCCTCCAAAATCTTTGGTTGTCTCCTCAAGTAAGTATATTCTTTAATATTTAATTGGTAGATAGTAGCATACATATATTTTTTCAGCAAATCACTTGTACTCTCCTGAATCATAAAACATTAAAGGTGATTTTAGTTAGCAATCAAGTGATGAATTTGTCTTGATAGAATTTGAAAAACATTTAGTTCCTTGACCAGTCAATTAACAAGTATGAAAAGAAATCAATTCATAGTAATACTGAAGAACCACAATTATGCCAAACAGAGAGCATAATTTAACTTCATCCAATACTTCCTAAATAATCAAACATTATACAACAGCATAGCATATAATATTTAAGGGATTCTAATAGTATTTTATTTTTTCAGAATGACAGAAATTCAGTATAGAAGAGGATTTGGTATCCCATTCCAACCCACACCAACATTAACACACGTCATGGTTCTCCCTACTTTTCTTGACGCAGAACGCTCTTCCACTCTTGGACAATGTCATAGAAATTGAAAATGGACAGAGATAAGTAGTCAACCTAATTATGAATGCAACATCTGCCTTCAAACACTCTACAATCTATGAGGTGTTGTGAGTAAATTATTGATTTTCTAACGTCTAGGTAGAATGTACATCCTTTTGGAGCCATAATCTATGCCAATCACAACTATAATCTTGGTACGTTTAGATATTCATTTCAAAGATTTAGACTTGGGTGATTTGTTCCTTAGGATTTGTACTAGGTAGCATATTCAAAAAGTAAAAACTCCAGGTGATAAAAAAGTGCTTTAAACAAGAATCTGACCAATGGAAAGCCGGTAAAGGACGATATCTTAATATTTACAAACAGATTACTACAGAATGATTGTTTATCAGATGAACGAGTGGCTGTACTGAATTCAACACTTTCCAACTGGAGGGAGAAGATGATAATCAAGAAAATCAAATCATAAGGATATTCAGCCAGACTTGTGCTATTTGGTTCTAGACTTGTGCTACATGTTCAGATATAGAGTTTAGTTGAAAATTTTACATTCACAAACAATACATAAAATGTCTACCGTTCATATAAACATTAGAGTCAAATTATAAACCCTCAAATATATAGATTTTTTAAATCTCAATTAATAAATAACTAAAATGCTACTACAAAGAACAAATTCAAAATACTGTTGATAAATCAGTTTTTTTTTTTTTTTTTGTAATTCCGTCATTGTACAATTCTGTGATAGACAAAATGTTGTAAATAAATCAGTTATGATATAGCTATAAAGATCCCCAATCTAAAATATATTCTTTAAAACCTACAAAATCGATCAACATAAGATTCTACGAATACCTAATTAAAATTTGGAACTCCGCTAAAAATCTGTAGTGCAATAGGAATCCTTAAAACAACTAAAAGATTACAAATTGGTTCATGGTGGTATATCCACATCAAAATCTGTGATGAATTAAGTTTCTAAGTATAAGACCAGGTGTTTGGCGTTGCATTTACTTGGTCCCGAAAGCCTTGGTCTTGGTGGCGACCTAGACTGAGGAGGAAATGTCAACAAACACCCCCTGATATGGACTAAATTCCGTTGTGAATGCTTTAAGACATTTAAAACTTCCCTTAAGTACCTGAACTCGAGTCAAGTAAAGAGGTCTTCAGACCACTGTATAGACAATGGATATTGTATGCAGTGGTTTAAAACATCAAAAACCTGCTTAATATTCTATAAGTTATTTAGATCGGACCCCTTTCAAATAAAAATTGAATATATTTATTAAAAATAAAAATAGCACAATGTCTGGAATCAATGAAAACTACAAGTATAAGCAGTCGTCATCAGCCTCAACCAGCAAAATAATATAAACGAAGAAAACCCCAAGCAGTAATACCCCATACTCCACTTTCTAGCAACGGAAAGTGTGAAACACATACAAGGATCTCCCTCATCAAGCGTGAAGTCCAAACACCACTTGACATAACAATATAGGATATTCAAAGCAGAAAGGCCCCTCACCTCCACTTCTTTTTAAGGAAGTGTGATGCTAATAAAGTATTAAGCGACGCTTACAGTTTTTAATTGCTCTGTCATACTTCTATTATTAATTAAATGACTTACGTTCAATTACTTGTTGCTCTATGAAATCTCTGTAAAAAATTTTCTTGTTAAGAATTCAGCTTACATATCAATTCCAATTGTTGTCTCCTATAGTTTATTTATGGAGATAATACATTTTCCAAATCACTGTCTCTCAACAAAAACATTAAGTGTTAGTAGCAAAGTGATAATGTCTTATATTGAAACATTAGTCTACAGTCATAACAATATAAAAAAAATTTAAAAGAACAATTACCAAAAGAGCATAATTACTCACCATCTAAACAAACATAACGAAATAATTAGTCTAATATATTTTATTTTCGAATACGAATTCATATAAAGAGTTGTACATTCCACCACAATAACAACTCATGTCTCCCATTTCGCAGACGCTTCCCTTGACATGTCATGAATGAAATGAAGGATAAATACTAATATATGCCATCTCCTCAACACTAATCTAGAGGTGTTGATATTTGATTTACGCTATAGATGTACATCCTTTGAGCATACTATCATCACAACTAATCTTGGACTTTAGAATCATTAATTTACTTGGTGATTTTCTTAGATTGTATCATATAAAGTAAACTCAGTGATAAATGCTTAAACAAAATGCATGAAGCTAAGGCTCTAATTTACAACAGATACTACGAATTGTTCAGGACAGTGCTGTATGAATTCAACTTCACTGGAGGAGTGAATCAAATCAATAAAGATATTCAGCACTTCTATTGGTTATGTGTACAGTCAGAAATTATAATTCATTCAAAATAAAAAATGTCACGTATAAACATAGAGTCATATAAACCAATAAATTTTTAATCTCAAAATACTAACTAACAAAGAAATCAAAAATTGAATTTTTTTTTTTAATCGTAGTATTTGATAACAATTAATATCATATATAGCTATAGACCAAAAAATTTTTAAACTACAATCGACACATAATTCTCAATACTATAAAATTGAACCCTAAATCTTAGGCAAGACTAAAACTAAGATACAATGTCGTGTATATCCAATCAACTGTGAGAATTAGTCAGTATAGACAGTGTTGCTGCATATTGTCCAGCTGGTTGTGCACTGGAGGTCCGTTGACTAATCCTGTAGTATTAAATCTGGTGATCATAAGTAAGAGCTACCATTAACGTTTTACATGTAACAAAGCTATTTAGTATAGATCACCCTTTCAAAAAATATATTTTAAAATAATGATGCGATCAATGAACCAAGTAAGTGTAGCTACAGAAATTAACAAATATACTTGAGAAAGGTGAAAACAGATTCCTACAACGATAAACATGAAAATAGATATAAAGAAGGTCTCATTTTTTTAGGAAGTGTAAGTAAGGATTAATACAAAGAACAACACTGCTTCAACACTCTAATTTGAGTGTATATTATTATTCAAGTTGAGAATTACTCCTTGAATCTACATACACTAATTGTACTTAGATATCAGTTCTGTTTCAGATTTATATAGTTAAAATAAATCCGGGAAAGTGCTTAACAGATAAGAAGCGAGATATCTTATATTCAATTATAGATATTGTTACAGATGATGTGTTTCACACTTTCACTAGAAAAGTACAAGAAAATCATAAGGTTCCAACTTTTTGTTTATGTTCTTGATATATTAGTAAACTCCAACTAAAATGTCTTAAAACAATTAAATAATATGTTTTAATCATATAATACTAATATACAAAACAAATTCAATACTTAACATTTTTTTTTTTTACGTATTAATTTAACAATTTAAATAACTTTAAATAATCCAACAAATATTTATACAATCTCAAAGACACAATCTAATTAATTAACAAATGTGAAATCTAAACTAAGTTACAATGTCATGTATACACAAATCTTTAATAATTTTAATAACGTGGTGATTATTCAAGCTTGTGTACTAGACTGAGAGGAATACAACCTGTGCTAAATTCGTTGATCTTAATTAAATCTAGACTGATGATCAGTAACTAACCAGAAGACAATGATATACAGTTTAAACATCAAAACCTTAATTCATATATTAGTGACCTTAAAAAATTTATATTAAATAAATACACATTGAATAAAAAAGTAAGTACAGCAATAAATACAAAAACCTTCTTGCAGAAAGGTAAAAAAATCTCTATCAGTATAAACATTAAAAATAATTTAAGAAAGCCGATTTCTTTAACTACCGACAGAATAATTAACTAAAAATAGTTAAAAAACGTTAATTAAAGTATTAATGACCCCTTCAAAAAAAATCAATTTATTAAAAATAAAAATCACAATTCTAATCATGAAAACAAAGTAAAGACATCGCTACGCATATACAAAACCTATCCCTTTAAGAGTAAAACTATATAACGGAGCAACACTTAATAAAAGAAATCATAAGCTCAATTTTTATTTGATTTAAAAACTTAATAAAGTTATATTAAATTAATCATTTTCATTACTTATTTTATAACTAATACACTAGTTCAATATGCTCTTATATACTTAAAATATTTCGTTATATTAAGCAACCATCAAATTTCCAAATATTTCCCAATAAATATTAATATCTAAGGTATTAAACATATTTTTACATAATTGACTTACCTAAAAATTTATTTGTTCAATTTTGATATTATCTATAGAATTTCCAACTTTTACAAGACATCATTTAAATGCAAACATTCTTTAAACTAAACCAAAAATTTACCACAATTAATGACATATCTCAAATTTCAAAATTATACTAGTTTAAATTTAATTATTAATTATTTTAAATAATTTATTTAAAATTGTATCATTAACATTTAAGTTTTATTAAAGTTTTTCTTTTTATTAAGATACTTCTCTTAAATTTAAATAAAATGAATAATATACAATAAATAATTTGCTTCAGAATTTACATTATAGTATTAAAATTTAATTTATTATTAGTTAACTTTTGCATTAAATAAAATTCAAAAATTTGGTTTCTTCAGAAATTATAATTTTAGACATGTGAATTTCTAATTTAATTCTCTTTAAATTAAAATCAGTGAAAAAATAATTAACAAAATTACAAGAAGCCTTAAAACAAATCAATATAAAAAAATTAATTCTAATATATTTATTAATTTGGTTATAATTCATCTTCAATGGAATATATTAAAATAGCATGGATTCCATTTACTATTGTTATAATTTAATTAAATAATTAAAATCATAAAGAAATCTTAAAATACAATATTTATAATTTATCTAATATATAATTTTTACTTAATAATAAAATTCAATGAGGTAAAATTATTCAAATATTTAGTATTTTCTTGATTGTTTTTTGTTAATTATAATTTGTAAAATTTAAAAATATTAGAAACTAAAAATACTTCAAAAAATTAAGAAATTGTTATCAAATAATATTTTAATAAATTAATAAAAGGATACACAAAATTAAATATTGAAAATAAATTCATTGTTATTTTAATTTCAATTATAAATAATTCAATTTATACTATAAAGTCCATTATTTAAAATTTATTGACTAAAATGATTAATTAAAACAATAAATGAACATAAATCTTAATTAACTTTAATTATTTAATGCAATTCATAATTAATAAATTATAAAGTATTATGAATCCGTTTTATCATAATCTTAATCAAAATTAGTTGACCCTAATAGAAATTGAATCTAAAAATTCAATTCATGGAATCATAAAACAAATTTAAAATTCTAGACCACAAAAATATTAAAGAAGATAAACCAAATATTCATTACTTGTTCACGAAAGCTGACTTATCGATTAATGATTCAAAACCCCATTGAAAATTCTTGATTTTAAAATAAACCTACTAATCCTTTGAATGTAATAAAATCTCACCCAATAACAAGAAGTGTAAACAAAACTATTAAACATTGATAAACTTAAATATAAGACTCATCAAAAAAAACACATTTGAAAAGATAATCTAAAGTGCCCTACCATAATTTAAAGGAGTAAAAAACCCCAATAACCATTTCAACAACTGGAAAAAACCAAATTAAAATGACCTCCATATAAAGAAAAGATAATATTGTTAAATTACAAAATCCTTATATAATTAATTTTAAAGGAGCTCCATTACATTACATTTCAATTTAAAAATTATAATTTTATGAAACAACAAGTACCTAATTATTTAAGTGTCATATAATCATCTAAATTATTCTATATAAATTTTAACAACTTTTTCAGTTTTTTATTAGAGGTTACATACATTTTCATTTTCAAGTAAGCGAAATTTCTTAATATTGGTAAATATAATGAATTTTCAAAATAATTTTAATTTTAATAATTTTAGTAAGTTTTATTACATTTTAAATTTGTTTTTATTAATTATTCTTTAGTTATATTGACATTATTACAATTTTATGAAATATTAATTATCTAAAATAATTATGCATAATCTTATTAATAATTTTATTTCATAATTTCAAAATTTAGTACTTTCAATAAATTAATAATTTTTAATAAATATTTAATATTGTTAGAATCAATATTTTAAGAATTATTTAATACTTCCTATATAACATTAAAACATGTGATTATATAATAATTTTAGAAATTTTCAATTATATTACAATTTAAGAAAAATTCAAGAATCAATAACCAATTATAACACAATGATTC
Source organism: Stictocephala bisonia (assembly GCA_035578905.1). Taxonomy (NCBI): domain Eukaryota; kingdom Metazoa; phylum Arthropoda; class Insecta; order Hemiptera; family Membracidae; genus Stictocephala; species Stictocephala bisonia. The sequence continues at coordinate 11,788 of JAQJVL010000264.1, forward strand.
AACATTACTTCTTAGTCTGATTTAATTAATTTCAATTAGGGATTCAAAATTTATTGTAGATAAAATTATGAAAGCATTTAATATCACTTCACATTTTTAAAATTTCAGTTGGGGTTTTCTAGAATTTTCACTTGGCAATATGATAAAAAAAATGATTATAAATATGCTTACAAAATCTGCAATAGGGGTGTGAGTAGTTTATATTTAAAATTTAATCTTCAGGATAATTTTTATAATTTGCATCAATAATACTTTATTTGTTTAAATTATAAGATATTTGATTACAATTGTTAAATAATTTCAGTGAAGAAACTGTTAAAAATTACATAAAGTTAAGAATTTTATTAAAACAAAATTAAATTTAATTTATAAAATTGGTAATTAAACTAATAAGTTTAATAATAAAAATAAAATATAAAAACATTAATATGTTTTAATATTTAATTATAAGATTTTAAATATTATTAAAATTATAAATAATTTTTTATTAAATAATTTAATTATAACTAAAATATATTCTTTAAAACCTACAAAATCGATCAACATAAGATTCTACGAATACCTAATTAAAATTTGGAACTCCGCTAAAAATCTCTAGTGCAATAGGAATCCTTAAAACTACTAAAGGATTACAAATTGGTTCATGGTGGTATATCCACATCAAAATCTGTGATGAATTAAGTTTCTAAGTATAAGATCAGGTGTTTGGCGTTGCATTTACTTGGTCCCGAAAGCCTTGGTCTTGGTGGCGACCTAGACTGAGGAGGAAATGTCAACAAACACCCCCTGATATGGACTAAATTCCGTTGTGAATGCTTTAAGACATTTAAAACTTCCCTTAAGGAGGCCCCTGAACTCGAGTCAAGTAAAGAGGTCTTCAGACCACTGTATAGACAATGGATATTGTATGCAGTGGTTTAAAACATCAAAAACCAGCTTAATATTCTATAAGTTATTTAGATCGGACCCCTTTCAAATAAAAATTGAATATATTTATTAAAAATAAAAATAGCACAATGTCTGGAATCAATGAAAACTGCAAGTATAAGCAGTCGTCGTCAGCCTCAACCAGCAAAATAATATAAACGAAGAAAACCCCAAGCAGTAGTACCCCATACTCCACTTTCTAGCAACGGAAAGTGTGAAACACATACCAGGATCTTACTCATCAAGCGTGAAGTCCAAACACCACTTGACATAACAATATAGGATATTCAAAACAGAAAGGCCCCTCACTCCACTTCCTTTTTAAGGAAGTGTGAAAAGTATACATGGATCTCCCCAATCACGCAAGAAGTCCAAACCTTACTGGAAGAAAGAAAACCAGCTAACTCAACTTTCCTACTCATTGATCAGCCTCCCTGATCAAGCAAGAAGCCCATACACGACTTGATGTGACAAGATGAGATACTCAAAGCAGAGAGGCCCCTCACTCCACGTCCTTTTTAAGGAGGTGTGAAACACATACACGGATTTACCCTTATCAACGTCACTGGCGGAGACATCAGATCTGCTCAGTATGAAAAATGACAACGGACCATCTATGAAACATCATATCAGAAAGGTTGGTATTATGTCACTAAACATTTGAAAAATATAATGCCTTAATTATAAGTAATTTAAGCGACTGTCCTTTACAGGTTTTTTTAATTGGTCAGTTTTCTTGGTTACAATACTTTATAATTTTATTCAACTTTAGAATGAACCACTTGTTACAGTTTCAATATGTTTACTTGCTTGCAGTATAATTAATTGAAATCTTACCTTTGTAAAAAATAATTTTTTCTTGTTTAAGTAATTTTCAGGTCTATGACAAATCCATCCAAATTCCTCCAAAATCTTTGGTTGTCTCCTCAAGTAAGTATATTCTTTAATATTTAATTGGTAGATAGTAGTATACAAATATTTTTTCAGCAAATCACTTGTACTCTCCTGAATCATAAAACATTAAAGGTGATTTTAGTTAGCAATCATGTGATGAATTTGTCTTGATAGAATTTGAAAAACATTTAGTTCCTTGATCAGTCAATTAACAAGTTTGAAAAGAAATCAATTCATAGTAATACTGAAGAACCACAATTATGCCAAACAGAGAGCATAATTTAACTTCATCCAATACTTCCTAAATAATCAAACATTATAAAACAGTATAGAATATAATATTTAAGGGATTCTAATAGTATTTTATTTTTTCAGAATGACAGAAATTCAGTATAGAAGATGATTTGGTAACCCATTCCAACCCACACCAACATTAACACACGTCATGGTTCTCCCTACTTTTCTTGACGCAGAACACTCTTCCACTCTTGGACAATGTCATAGAAATTGAAAATGGACAGAGATAAGTAGTCAACCTAATTATGAATGCTACATCTGCCTTCAAACACTACAATCTATGAGGTGTTGTGAGTAAATTATTGATTTTCTAACGTCTAGGTAGAATGTACATCCTTTTGGAGCCATAATCTATGCCAATCACAACTATAATCTTGGTACGTTTAGATATTCATTTCAAAGTTTTAGACTTGGGTGATTTGTTCCTTAGGATTTGTACTAGGTAGCATATTTAAAAAGTAAAAACTCCAGGTGATAAAAAAGTGCTTTAAACAAGAATCTGACCAATGGAAAGCCGGTAAAGGACGATATCTTAATATTTACAAACAGATTACTACAGAATAATTGTTTATCAGATGAACGAGTGGCTGTACTGAATTCAACACTTTCCAACTGGAGGGAGAAGATGATAATCAAGAAAATCAAATCATAAGGATATTCAGCCAGACTTGTGCTATTCGGTTCTAGACTTGTGCTACATGTTCAGATATAGAGTTTAGTTGAAAATTTTACATTCACAAACAATACATAAAATGTCTACCGTTCATATAAACATTAGAGTCATATTATAAACCCTCAAATATATAGATTTTTTAAATCTCAATTAATAAATAACTAAAATGCTACTACAAAGAACAAATTCAAAATACTGTTGATAATTCAGTTTTTTTTGTAATTCCGTCATTGTACAATTCTGTGATAGACAAAATTTTGTAAATAAATCAGTTATGGTATAGCTATAAAGATCCCCAATCTAAAATATATTCTTTAAAACCTACAAAATCGATCAACATAAGATTCTACGAATACCTAATTAAAATTTGGAACTCCGCTAAAAATCTCTAGTGCAATAGGAATCCTTAAAACTACTAAAGGATTACAAATTGGTTCATGGTGGTATATCCACATCAAAATCTGTGATGAATTAAGTTTCTAAGTATAAGATCAGGTGTTTGGCGTTGCATTTACTTGGTCCCGAAAGCCTTGGTCTTAGTGGCGACCTAGACTGAGGAGGAAATGTCAACAAACACCCCCTGATATGGACTAAATTCCGTTGTGAATGCTTTAAGACATTTAAAACTTCCCTTAAGGAGGCCCCTGAACTCGAGTCAAGTAAAGAGGTCTTCAGACCACTGTACAGACAATGGATATTGTATGCAGTGGTTTAAAACATCAAAAACCAGCTTAATATTCTATAAGTTATTTAGATCGGACCCCTTTCAAATAAAAATTGAATACATTTATTAAAAATAAAAATAGCACAATGTCTGGAATCAATGAAAACTGCAAGTATAAGCAGTCGTCGTCAGCCTCAACCAGCAAAATAATATAAACGAAGAAAACCCCATACTCCACTTTCTAGCAACGGAAAGTGTGAAACACATACAAGGATCTCCCTCATCAAGCGTGAAGTCCAAACACCACTTGACATAACAATATAGGATATTCAAAGCAGAAAGGCCCCTCACTCCACTTCCTTTTTAAGGAAGTGTGAAAAGTATACATGGATCTCCCCAATCACGCAAGAAATCCAAACCTTACTGGAAGAAAGAAAACCAGCTAACTCAACTTTCCTACTCATTGATCAGCCTCCCTGATCAAGCAAGAAGCCCACACAACTTGATGTGACAAGATGAGATACTCAAAGCAGAGAGGCCCCTCACTCCACGTCCTTTTTAAGGAGGTGTGAAACACATACACGGATTTACCCTTATCAACGTCACTGGCGGAGACATCAGATCTGCTCAGTATGAAAAATGACAACGGACCATCTATGAAACATCATATCAGAAAGGTTGGTATTATGTCACTAAACATTTGAAAAATATAATGCCTTAATTAAAAGTCACCTTAAGCTTAGTCTTCTTTAATGGAAAGGCCACATTAAAGTGGAAGTCCAAAATAGACATGAACTTATTGGTCATATCATTTATTTCAAAAGAAGAAAATATTTCTTGCCACGTTTCCATTTTTAATAGGTATTTAAAATGACGAATACTATTGTGATTTATAAAACGTTACATTGAATACTGGGGCTCCTGTTTGTCTATCGGTCGAAGGTCTATTATCAGACTAAGTAACTGTGCATGATAATCGGAAATTGCAGAAATAAGGACATCGCAGTTAAGATCACTTGAGGGGTAATCAGTAAAAATATGGTCAATTCGAGATCTGGAGCCTATAAATTCTGTTGTATAAGACTTAACCTGTGATTTAAGGGAAAAAGATGACATGACATTAATAAACCTACGGCTATTCAGATTGTCTTTGGTATAATATAATAATATACAACTTTTGAAAGCTGTGACATTTATTGTTCCTGAGTTATTATTATTATTAAATTACAAACATACAAACAGACGGTTAACGAAGTGAGATATACCATACTGGTATATGACATTTTTTGTCTGTTTTCATATGCAAAACTAAATCTCAAAGTTTGGCTAAAGAGTTCCCAAACACCCTATGTAGTAGAAGGTATATGGCTGTAGTAGAGAATTAAAGTAAACAAATAGCAGAAACCATCAATCAATAGTGAAAGTACAGTACACAATTCTATGTATTATATGATTAATCTAAAAAATTGTATTGATCGAAAAGAAAAGAACATGGTAAAATAAAATTACCTCCTTATTATTCTGCCACCTACTTTTTCATTTCCAAAAAGGATTGGTGGTGGAACAAATTAGGAGTTAGCCTAACTTCATTTTACCACTGTTCAAATATCAGTAAGTAATAACATTTAAATACTTTAAAATGAAAACGATACAACTGTAGTCCAGCCGTTCTAGCTTTACCTCTGAGAATTGCAGGCTAAACAGGAAAATCAAAATCGGCAACGCCTCAGCACTCCTCTAATTTTTACATCCGGTGACTCACAATGTGGAGGAATGTTGGAGGGTACAAATTAATTTTTTAATGGGAATTAAAATCTTGTTAGTGTTTCACTGGGAAGTACTTTTTTACTGATTATAAATATCATAAAACCAAGTAAAATCGGACAATTTTAACTAATAAAAATAATCAATGTAAATTTTCAATTAAAGTAAAACCAAACCGGAATGAAATGAAAATCCTATCTCAAAATCCTACCTCCTCACATAAGGAGGAATACGGAGATTATCTTCGTAACAAAAAAGGGAGTATAGATCTTATATTCGTACAGCTGAATTCAAGAAGGTCTTGGATTATATTGCTCAGTCAAAATCAAAAGCTATGTGGCATGTCATCAACGAAGGGAAAACTGATAATTCTAATGGGCCCTCTAATAATACTAGAATTATTGGAGAAATTGTTGATTCTACAGGAGATATTGTCAGTGTCCCAATGGATAAAGCAAACATTTTTAATAATTTTTTTGCTAATATTGGAGAACATGTTAAAGCTATTCCCGATACTGGTGTTAACATTTTTGGCGATGAACCCTCTGTAAGTTCATCACTCTTTTTTTATCCTACTGATCCAGATGAAGTTAGAAGTATTGTAATGTATTTGAAAACATGTAATTCAGCAGGGGTAGATGAAGTTTTGTCTAAGCTTTTGAAACGATGTTTTGACATAATTACGAAGCCATTAGTTCATATAATAAAATGTTCCTTTAGATCTAGTACCATTCCTTCACTATTAAAAGCCATTGTAAGTCCAGTTTACAAAAAAGCAAGTCAGGAAGTATGTGATAACTATAGGCCCATTTCTATCCTTTCTTCATTCTCCAAGGTATTTGAGAAGATTGTTTCAATTAGGCTCTTATCTTTCTTCAATAAACAAATCATCTTCCAGGATCAGTTTGGCTTTCAAAAACAAAAGAGTACCATTAACGAAATGTTTTTAGTTTTATTGATAAAATAGTTTCAGCTCTTGATGAGAAAATGAGTGCATTAGGCCTGTTTGTTGACTTGAGCAAGACACTCTGGGCTAAAACCTTTCAAATGTTCTAACTGTCTATATACAACTGCTAATAAGAACCAATTAATAATACATATGCGGACACAGACTGGAGATAAACCCTTCAAATGTATCCATTGTACTTATGCATCCACACGGAAGGCCAGTTTAACAGCACATATGGCTAAACACTCTGGGGTAAAACCTTTCAAATGTTCTAACTGTCTATATACAACTGCTAATAAGAACCAATTAATAATACATATGCGTACACACACTGGAGATAAACCCTTCAAATGTATCCATTGTCCTTATGCAGCTCTACGGAAGACCAATTTAATAACACATATGGCTAAACACTCTGGGGTAAAACCTTTCAAATGTTCCAAGTGTCTATATGCAACTGCTAATCAGTTCACATTAAAAAGACATATGGGGACACACACTGGAGATAAACCCTTCAAATGTATCCATTGTCCTTATGCAGCTCTACGGAAGACCAATTTAATAACACATATGGCTAAACACTCTGGGGTAAAACCTTTCAAATGTTTTAAGTGTCTATATACAACTGTCTATAAGAGCGAATTAAAAATACATATGTGGACACACACTGGAGATAAACTCTTCAAATGTTTCCATTGTACTTATGCATCCATACGGAAGGCCGAATTAATAAGACATATGGCTAAACACTCTGGGGTGAAACCTTTCAAATGTATTCATTGTACTTATGCATCTCCCCGGAAGGCCGATTTAACAGCACATTTAGCTAAACACTCTGGGGTAAAACCATTCAAATGTTCTAACTGTCTATATACAACTGCATATAAGGAAGAACTAAAAATACATATGCGGGCACACACTGGAGATAAACCCTTCAAATGTATCCATTGTACTTATGCATCCGTACGGAGGGCCGTATTAATAAGACATATGGCTAAACACACTGAGGTGAAACCTTTCAAATGTTCCAAGTGTCTATATGCAACTGCTAATCAGTTCACATTAAAAAAACATATGGGGACACACACTGGAGATAAACCCTTCAAATGTATCCATTGTCCTTATGCAGCTCTACAGAAGACCAATTTAATAACACATATGGCTAAACACTCTGGGGTAAAACCTTTCAAATGTTTTAAGTGTCTATATACAACTGTCTATAAAAGCGAATTAAAAATACATATGTGGACTCACACTGGAGATAAACCCTTCAAATGTATCCATTGTCATTATGCATCCGTACGGAAGGCCGATTTAACAAAACATGTGGCTAAACACTCTGGGGTGATACCTTTCAAATGTATTCTTTGTACTTATGCATCCACACGGAAGGCCAATTTAACAACACATTTAACTAAACACTCTGGGGTAAAACCTTTCAAATGTTCTAACTGTATGTATACAGCTGCTTATAAGAAAGAATTAAAAAGACATATGTGGTCACACACTGCAGATAAACCCTTTAAATGTAACCATAGCTCTTATGCAGCCATAGAGAAGAGCCGTTTAACCAGACATATGGTTAGACATTCTGGGCAGAAACTTCCACTTCAAATGTAACCATTGACCTTATGCAGCTATAAAGAAGGGCAATTTAACAACATATGGCTGACACACTAGGGTGAAACTTCCACTTCAAATGTAACCATTGACCTTATGCAGCTTTAGAGAAGGGCAATTTAACTACATATGACTGACACACTAGGGTGATACTTCCACTTCAAATGTAACCATTGACCTTATGCAGCTATAGAAAAGGCAATTTAACTACATATGGCTGACATACTAGGGTGATACTTCCACTTCAAATATAACCATTGACCTTATGCAGCTATAGAGAAGGGCAATTTAAAAACATATGGCTGACACAGTAGGGTGTAACTTCCACTTCAAATGTTACCATTGACCTTAAGCAGCTATAGAAAAGGCAATTTAACTACATATGGCTGACACACTAGGTTGTAACTTCCACTTCAAATGTAATGAGTGATTGTGCCGAATGAATATTTACTAAGTACTTTGTAAAAAAATGTAATAAATAACTTTTATTTGATACAGTGAAATTATTTTTAATTTTAAGATAAATATAACTTTAATATTTTGACTGTGTATGTTTACTTCATAATTATATTTCACTTTTTTATTTCTTGTGAATTATTAATTATATTTCAAATTATATCATTTTATGTACGATGAGGTTAGGTGGTAGGGAGGGCTTTGCAATCCTAACTTCGCCTCATGTTACAATAAATATGTTTTTCATCTAATTTCATTTATTGATTTGTTTTGCAGATTTTTTCCCCATCCTTAAAAATATTTACAAAACACTAGTTTTAAAAATGTGTCCCATACTCAGAAATGTCATTTAAAACAGTTAAAATCTCTATTAAACCAGGTTACTTGGGGCAGGCAACATGTGTCTAGGATTGTCTAAAAGCATTATTTATATGGGAGCATATTACACTACGCCACATGTTAACATGAACTGTCAAGTTGTGGTCAGCGGTCATATGTCCAAGAAAGAAATTAAAAGTGTATTATTAGTATGACTGATTTCAATAGCTTATTAAGACTAAATTTTCTTTTGGTAAAATGCTTCTCATTATTTTTGTAACACTTGCCATTTTTTCAGTTTTTATCAGCTTAAGCAAATCATCAAATGTATGTTGATGATTTTTAAAACACATTTATGTTATTTAGCTGGTTTTTAGTTGTTTCTTATTTTGAATTTTATGTATTTTGCTTCTAACCCCTTTGTGTAATTAATTGACATAGCTGTCAAGATGCATTTGAATTTTATTTTGAACGTCACTGACACTGAGACCCTCTACCTCTTGACGTCATCTCTTTCTTGCTTAGAAGAGGGCAGTTTCTAGTTCGGTTTTTCCTGATTGTTCCACTTGCTCTGAAAACACCACACAAGGCCCAAAATTTGTAATCAAAACATACAGGTTTGCCTCGGATAAATTGTTTCTACCTGTTACAACCAAAATGTTTAAAAAATCATTTCATGCACTGCAATTTTATTTTTAAACACACCAAACTGTGCAAACGATTTTCTCATTTGCATGAAAAAAAATGAGAAAATCATCTCGGCGTCTCATATCTAAGTAAGTATCTAAGTATCATTGATTCACCTGCAGAAGTCTCTCATGGGAAACACTGTCAATGTCGCGACTAAGGTCCATGAATACCCCAGCAACTGATTGTCCATCATTAATAGAATTAATGACTGACTACAAAGTCAGATGCAGCGGTTACGGTGGATCTGCCAGCAAGAACCCCGTGCTGATCTTTGTCCAGCTGTTTCCCTCTTAAAAGCTGAGTAAATTGTTCTTTTACTACTTGTTCATATATTTTAGAAGTTGGCAGTAAACTATTTGACGGTAGCTCTTTATATTCCGAGTATCACCCATTTTATATACCGGTACAACCTTTGCTATTTTAAACTTTTTTTGGTAAAAATTCCACTTATAAATGAGGAGTTCACAAGATATGTTTAGCAACAATGGTTTTAACCTTTGATCTGCTCAACCATTCCATGTTATTGAACAAACTTCAGAGGCTGGGGCTCCGGGGTCGTCTGGTTTTCTTTGTATCTAACAGGGCGTACGCAAAGAATAGAAATGAGTTTTGTTGACAATCAGGGTTGCTTGAGAAAACTGTATTCTAAAGATTTATCTATTAAAATGAGAGTTCCACAGGGCTCGGTATTGGGACCTATTCTCTTTCTGACATTCGTAAACGACATAAAAAGTTGCGTTAGAAAATCAGACTTGTCTGTTTGCAGATGATACGTCCCTTTTAGTAACTGCTTCAAATAAGTTAGACTTAGAGATCAATGAGTTCGTTGAATCTAATGTTCTGCTTCAGTGGTTCACCACAAACGGTATGGTTGTTAATACCGAAAAGACCCATCTTTTGAACTTTAAACGAAATCGAGTGGACAGCTTACAAATTATGCTGGTGGATTATTTAGTCTCTTGTAAGGAATCAGTAAGCTTTTTGGACATATACCTTGTTTGCAATTTGACTTAACTCCCTTCCAATTGATATAAAAGAAGAGCCCTCCATAAATACATTTAGACAAAAATTTAAAGTTTCTCGTTAAAAACCCCTTTTACAGCGTCCATTAATTTAAAGAGCAGATACATGTACTATAATTTTAGAACAGGGGTCGACTTTGTGTTTCCTTACATTATTAATATTACTATTATTATTACTAGAACCTGTTCATATATATATGAACATTTGTATTTGACGTGCCACAGGGTCTCCAGAGAAATTAAATATCCATTTTATTACACAATTTTCCTTCAATGTGTTTGACACATAATCTAAAGCCTTGTGCATTCCTTCAAAGTCAAATTGAAGTATTTTGTCTTTCTTATCTGTGACTAACGTATCAATCCTTTTAATTAAACTTTGTACAAGACCAATTTTAACATGTTGAGGATGGTTTGAATTATAATTTAGATACTGTCCAATGAAAGTTTTTTTGTGAAAAAGAGAAGTATTAATTTTTCATTTGTCTTGGTAATTAAAACGTCCAGAAAAGGAATTTCTTCATTAACTTCATTTTCAATAGTGAATTTTATTGTCGGTCTTATTTTATTTATATATATTAAAAATTCATTCTGTATGTTAAATTTATCTTCCCAAACACAAAAGATATCATCAATATACAACCATATTTTAATTCATAATAATTTTTATCAAACTTAGCCACTTAAATTTAATTACTATTTAATGTTTTACATGTGATTTTTTTCACATGTTTTCTGTTTATACTGTATTTACAACTGAAGATGCCTTAGCCGGCGAAAGCGCTCTTGATGAAAATTAAATTTGTGGAATTTTTGATGCAAAATATACATTTTGATGCAAATAGCTCATTAATACATTACCAGATTTAAGTTTCATAGTGAAAAAAAAACTGGATTGTGACAATTTAACCATCACAAATATAAAAAGGTTTATTAAATTCAATCCTTTAGTAAAAATCAGAGTACAGCCAATAAAATGGTGAGATTATTCAATTTAACTAATATAAGTTAGATTTAAAATTTTCTGGTACATTTACCAAAAAGCTTTTTCTTCCTTACCAAAAAAGTTTTAATCTGGAATCAGTTCGAAATATTCCTTATGCCAAGCATTTTTAGCAACATTTCTGTATTTATAAACGTGTTTGTAACAAGCATGGGTTGTACAAAGATAACTGAAAGCATGGATGCCATAATGAAAGAACTAAAAAATGTATTATATGAAAAAGTAAAAAAACAAAAAACCCATTGATTTTGATAGATTAAAAAATGGAAACAAAATGGACATGAAAAATAGTTAACACGCGTGTTTTGTGCAATCTGGAACATGGTTGAGCACGGCTCAAATCCGAATAATGTAAACGAGTCTATTGAATCACAGCCAGAAATTTGCTACTGATCACTGCCTATACAACTGTCTCCTTGCAAGAACCCATATTATTTTTCATTATAAAAAATTTTCAGTTCAAACGTTGTCAAGTGATGAAAATCAAATCATGTACAATTAACCTAATGCTACTTGTACCAACTCTTAGAGTGTATGATTATAACTTGTTCATTTTATTCTTATTTTTTTTAAATGAAAAAATAAGATTTAGTAATGTTCTAGTGCTGTTGGGTCTAAACTTTATAGTTGCTGTATGAATAGGATAGACAATAAAAAAAAAAACATTAATTTTGAGTTAATTAATTATTTATTATGAAATTAACATAAATATATAATATCTGTTTTTGTTATAAAAATTATTACTAGACTAGTTTAGAATAGTTCACAGCATTTATAAATACCTAATATAACTATGTCTACTAACATATTTCTACTATTGAGGTCTTAAGTTAATGTAGAAATTCTTTATGTTATATCAGGTGAAAAATCAACCTACAATAAATTTCAAAATTTAAAAGTACGTCTGAAACTAGTAATTAAATTAACATTTTTTTATCTGCCTTGTAAAGTAAACCCAGAGTTCTTACAAAAGGCTGGTTTGAATGCATTTTGGTTGATTTTTATAAGACTTTCTCCAACTCACAAAACCTACCATTAGGGAAAAAGAATAAGATACTTCAGTTAAGACACTTGATGCATTAAAATGATCACCATTGTAAAGAGTAAAAATGCTGGGAATTTGTCTCGAGTCGGTTCTGAGGTTATGCACAAAGTAGTCTAAAAAAACAAGCACAATTTAAAAAAAATTTATTTATTTAAAAAATATGTTTCATAAAAATAACTTTCCAAATAATAACATCATTTTAATAAAAAACTAAGGGTAAACATTAAGATGAAATATTGTTATCATATGGATAACAATTTAAATAATCTCAATAAGCAACTTATTGATTAATTAACAATGAAAATGTAAGTTGGGTGTACTGGCGTATCAATAAGCAATGGAAAGATGTTTGATATTACAACATTTTCCGTTATAGTTTGGAAAGTTACTCATTTGGTTTTTTCCGTTTTTGCAGATAAGTGATTTCTTCGATTTTTATTTGTTAAATGTTTTATGTATATAATTTATATACCGTATAAAAAAAAAAACTATTTTCTGATTAACCTCTAAAACATTCTTTCATTTTAAAGCTTTGTTTACATTAGCTCTAATGGTAATTCAGTAGCCAATGCAGTAAAATATTAGAAACAAATTCTCTTGCAGACGAACACAGAACAAATCAGGATAATTTTCATGCAATTAAATTCTTTTTATACGAGTAATTGTTTTGATATATACAAAAGCATCTTACTATTTCTCTAAAAGCAACCAACTTTTAATACCTTCTATTTCTCTAACAGTATTATTTTGGTTTCTAAAACTTACATGAATTGAAGATTAAATTATTTTTTACATGCATGATCAACAACAAACTTTTATACCAATCTGATACTAACAGAGATCAACCATAATCAACAACATTTATCCTAAATACTTATCCTTATGTTTACAATTATTTGATCAATTTAAAATTGATACTTGTTTTAAATAAGTTATACTAGAAGCCGTAACAAACAAAAATATACAACATTAAACTGACACAAACTTTAACATTGTTCTAGAATCACCTTGTTCCGGTGGCCAGTTTGTCACGGAATGTATGTGCAGCAGCCATTTAAGATATAGCATTGTGTTTACAAATAATTCTCTTTAAATTCAAGATTTATGGTGCTGTCTGCAGTCGTTCCTTCATCGCAAATATAGGCAAATTTTATGATTATGACTGTACGTGTATGGGTGGGTCAATGTCACTATACGTGTATGGGTGGGCAGGTGGGTCAGTAACACTGTAGTGTAGGGGTGGGCTGGTGGTTCAGTACCCTGTAGGTGTAGGGGTGGGCGGGTGGTTCAGTACCACTGTACGTGTAGGGGTGGGCTGGTGGTTCAGTACCACTGTAGGTGTAGGGGTGGGCTGGTGGTTCAGAACCACTGTACGTGTAGGGGTGGGCTGGTGGTTCAGTACCACTGTAGGTGTAGGGGTGGGCGGGTAGTTCAGTACCACTGTACGTGTAGGGGTGGGCTGGTGGTTCAGTACCACTGTAGGTGTAGGGATGGGCAGGTGGTTCAGTACCCTGTACGTGTAGGGGTGGGCTGGTGGTTCAGTACCACTGTAGGTGTAGGGGTGGGCGGGTGGTTCAGTACCACTGTACGTGTATGGGTGGGCTGGTGGTTCAGTACCACTGTAGGTGTAGGGGTGGGCGGGTGGTTCAGTACCACTGTACGTGTAGGGGTGGGCTGGTGGTTCAGTACCACTGTAGGTGTAGGGGAGCGGGTGGTTCAGTACCACTATACGTGTAGGGGTGGGTCAATACTACTGTACTTTACATGGATATTAATATAGGTTAGTGACATGATGTGATTATATCGTCACAGTCAATGTCGCATCCAATACTGCGGTAAATGTGTGTCAAGTTATGTCGAGTTGTTCTTACTCTCCCTTGCAATACGATGACAGGGCTAGCACCTTGTCAGTTACTTCTTTATTAACCCCTTATATTTCATGTCACTACACTAATTCATCATAATATAGGCAAATTTGCCTATCAAAGACTTGTAATATTCATATTCTATTTAACAATTGATTATTTATACATAAAAAATATAGGCAATATGAATGCCTCTAATATCCCAGTTGGCTTTGTGGCTAATTGGAAGTTTGCATGTACGGTACATGGAATGAATGTACAATGACGTAGCTGAATGTTGAGCAATATTGTCCATTTACACACAGGCATGCCTCTATCACAGGTGTTTCTAGGGTAGTATTATTGTTTGTGACAGTTGAATTTTCTATTTGTTATGCCTAATATCTAGTAAAATTTAAACAAATAAAATACAAGTCAAAGTAATTATAAACTACTGTTAGTAACATATCACAGCCCCACCAAGCACTGACTATTTTCAAAGCCAGAGGTTTAGGTATTTATTAACGTGAGAAACAACACTCAAAACTGATTTAGAAAACTTTGTTGACCTCGAAACCTCTCTCCTCCGAATCTTAACCACTAGGCCAACAAGGAAGAAGCCCTTGTTGTTTGAAACAAATTAAATGAGATCTATAATTTATTAATTAATACTATTAGCAATAGAGCATTATATATTAATATTCATATTATATGTTTTATTATAAATCTAATTTCAACTTTGTTTTTACTTTGGTATTCATCTTATTTGGTTTGATTCTCTCTTATTGTTACACTCAGAATTTAACACATTATTTCTATCTCTCAACTGTGCATATCATTTCTTTTTATAAAAAGCTCATTTAAACATCTTTCTTTTAGCAATAAATAGTCAAATTTTGTGGAATATTTATTGATTTCAAATAAAAGAAAATTCATCACGGTATATTTAAAATTTTTCTTGAAAATCTTATTCTTTTCATTGTTTTTATACAATTTTTCATTGCTTGTATATACTAGATGGTTTGTTTGCATTTTGATCATTCTTATTGTTTAGTACTATACTAAAATCGTGGGCCTTAACTCTCCCAAGTATAAAGCCAATCACTATGAGGAGTGAGTAGTAGATACTTTTATTATGTATCAAAAATCACACAAAAGCATTTTAGGCAAGATTTATTGAAAATAAAAAAAAACCTCAATCTATATAGCAATAATTTTCAACAAGTACACTTGAAAATAGTTTTATACTAGACAAATATTTAACATTCTCACTTTCAATAAACAAATAAAAGCTAAATTTCTATTATACTACATGATTGCAAAATCCTGTCCTTATACAGATATGACACCCTCATAAATAAGTGTGCACTCCGGTCACAGAGGCTTTCTTTATGAAATAATATATATTGGACTCATGATTGTCCAGATTAATATGGCGGTGATCCGATCCGTATAGCATTAATTCTGTAAATGACGGAGTTCAATTTAAAGTGGTCCGTGTGAAGACTGATGACATTTAAAATATTAGTGTAGTGTATAATATTAGTACACGTATAGGTGGGTCAATACCACTATACGTGTACAATACCACTATATGTCTATGGGTGGGTCAATACCACTATACGTGTATGGGTGGGTCAATATCATTGTATTTGTATGGGTGTGGGTTGGGTAAGTCAATACTGGTGGTCAATACAAGGTCGGCACTGGTGGCGCAGTGCTGTCTCAGCTACTTGGGGACAAAATGTTTGGGAGATTGTAGGCGATAGGTTGGATGCTCGGTCCTCTTGATACCGACATGGCGTCCGCTCAGTGGTTGCTATCGGCGTGGACACTACTAGAGAAGTCTAGGGTGTCCATGTTGGGTGGTAGTCATTGTGCGGATGTTGTGTGGGGGAGATAACTGAGTATCAAACTTGTCAATTAGCTGAAAATCAGACCAGCACTACGTGGTTCGGATTCCACGTAAAGATGTAGGTCCCTTAGTTGCCCTGGTTGTTGGGCTATTAATAAATTGCCCTTTCTGAGGAACAGTTGAACTCAGTTAGTAACCAGACTACACTCATCCACACTCATCCTACACTCATATAACCATTCATATTCGCCTTAAAATACCAACAACGTTGTGTCGGCGTCTCATATGTAAGAATTGTAAGAATTGTAAGACCACTTTAATTCATGAAATGATTGATGGTTTCCACGTAGTACCATCCCCACATTTCACGTATTCCGTGAAATGCCACCACAGGGCATCATCGATGGTTTCCAACGGTGATATGAAAGTTACTTTTGAGGGCATTGTAAATGAATCTAGTGAATTATCGAGTGAAACTCCTCGAAGAATGTGAAAAGAAGAAGTTATGGTGTAGAGATTGGCTAAAAATATCATGATATCCAACCACTTTATATTTGGCACATACACATTGGCTGTACTGCAGTCTGACTACGTATTTTTTACTTTTTTGCCATTTCCCCAGTGTGATTGGCACATAAAGCTTTAATTTTAAATTTTGAATTGACAATTGAGAGATAAGAATTTATATGTACTGTATTATTTATTTTGAATATATATAAATTTCCCTCAAAAACTAGGCCTTTTAAACAGGCGGAGCCTTTTAACATGTTTTCCAGCATGAATGCACAGCCATGTTAATATTCAATTAATCGACAAGTGGTCTGTTAAAACTGAATATTTTAAGTAGATAGAAATTGAAAATTCTTATTTACTCTTACATTAAAGTATTTACTTCAAAACACATAAATTCTTTAAGTTGTCCCTCATTGCCAGTCACATTCATTCTTGCCTCCTCTTGCACCCCTTCCCTAAATAATCTCCTTCTCCCTATTAACATAATAATTGTTTTGTATAAGAAATACTAAAATAAATGTATTACATTAAATTAATTTACACAACAAATACAATTCTATAGCATCATTACCATTTATTTTTAAGTACTCTGTTATTAATCTTTTGATATAAAAGCATTCTAACATTTTAAAATCTGAATACAACTAAAAAAATATAGAAACTTAATATTATAAAAAATTTAATTAAAATATGAACTAACTAAATTGATGGTTAAATTGAGAGCACTTATTATACCAACTTTCTTCATCGATTGAATATTACAGAAAAAAGAAATGTGTATAAAACTTACAGTAAATTAGAAAAACAATAAATAAAATATATAAGTGTAGCTAATAGAATACCTCTCACTTTATTAAACTAATAGAAACATTTTAAAATTACAATAAATAGTATCTTAATAAGCATATTACGTATTGCTAGAAATACAAAACAAGTAAACGTAATACAAATCAAAATTATTAATTGTACAAATAATATTATGATGGTCAATTTTATTGCTGATCCCTCTGTAATGATGATGGTACAGATGATTTTCTGAAACCAATCATAGTAATATTTGTATTTTTGCACTTACACTGTACAAAATTGTGTTGTGTAAAAGTTCATTTGTAAAAAAAAAAAAAAAAAAAAAAAAAATGCATAACAACCTTAGATTATTTCAATAGATACTTCATGTAACAGGAATGTTGTGTCAGTAATTTGGTTAGTTATTGAGGTCTGACACCTACTGCTGGTTTAAACTGCATTACATTTACAAGGGAGTACTCAAAGTGATCCACTGCTGGACACTAAATATTGCTTTGGATGGACATCCTTTCTGTTTGTATAAAATCAATGATACAACCCATTTTTTCCTGGTTACCTAAAACCTCCTGATAGTGTTTCCTTTTAACTGAGGCTTATTTCATACACATTCCTGCCCTTCAAATAATGTTCTACAAAAGTCCCCAATAAAAGTTACAGCACAGTTAACTACTAGACATGACAAACTACAAGAGATACCACTGTACGTATAGGGGAGGGTGGGTGCATCACTACCACTGTACTGTATGGTTCGGCAGGTGGGTCCATACAGTCATCCTTTCATGGATGGAAGGATGATTGGGTCAATACCACTGTATGTGTATGGATGGGTGGGTGGGTCAATTATATTGTATATGTATGGTTAGGTCAAAATCACTGTACGTGTATGGTTGGGTCCGATAGACTGGCAATGACTTATAGTCCTAACCAAGGGTAATCTAGATTGTTGCAGTAAATTGTAATGGTTACCAATGTATAGTAAAAAAATTGATTATGATCATCAGCTATTTTACAACTCTCTTTCATCGTACATCCTAATGGCAAATAATGATTCAAGTACAGCAAAAAGTTGTTGAATTAAAATAGTATGAACTGCCTTAGAGATTAAACATGTTTATATATTAACTTTAAATATATTACGATTATTTTATAACATCTTAAACAAACATCCCACTTATTTTTAAACTAATTTAATTCAAAAGGAAAATACTAATTTTCCAACTTAGGAATACAGTTATCAACGACATAAAGATATAATTTTAAGACTATATTTTAAGACACTATATTTTTGTTTTTTTTTTTGTATATTTTATATTGATTTATTTTTATACATTTCTAAATAGATTAACCTAAGGTTCATATACTATTTTGTTTTTATACCTGTAACTTCCTAAAATAATTTTTAAGTCTAGTTATGAACTTGGCAATCTTCACAATCCAATATCTCTGTTTTTGCTTTGATCCAATCTATTTGATGAATTGAATAACCTGTGATCTGAACTTTTTTTATAGATGAATGAATTAATATAATGTTATTACAGTAATCCACAAAGCAATCGATTTTTCAATTTTTATTCCTCAAAAAAAATAAAATTGTTCAAAGCAGTTAAGTTCATTTGTTAAAATTTAAATGGTTTTTAAACAAGTTTTATTTTGTATCAAAACATATTTTATACAATTATTAAATTTAAAAAAAATGTAGCAGCGACATAAAATACTTACACTAATCAGATCAGTAGACTTCAAAGTGAGATCATGAAATATAAAATGCCATCTTCATGTTACGTACAGGTTTTATAATATTTTACAGAAATAAAAACTTATTTGCTAAGTAATTTCAAGACAGAGAAACGAATAGGATAGAAATAAATTATTAATTTACTTTTCATAATAATTTATATCTTCTTAAGCACTTGAAAGATTAACTGTTTGAGAGTTCAAACTTTCTGTCTTATGTTGTAAGCATGGTGTCAGTAGTAAAAATACAACATCAAGCAGATATTGTACATCCAAAAACAACAAAATCGAAGACTGTAACTAGCTTCAACCTCCACAAAAGTAGCTCCAAAAAACTTATTTTTTAAATTTAAGAGCCCATCTTAAGCACTTGCTACATATATTCTCCACTATAGTACTCAGAGCACAATACACAGTAAAAAAATTAAAGTCACTTCCTTACCAGAATCCAGAATTAATGGACGGACATCTATAAGATGAAAAAAATAATTATCCCTTTTAGTGCCGTACGACACGCTCCGTGTCGATGCATTTCTGTACTAAAAATGCCGTCGACACGGAGCGTGTCGATCCGTATTTAATTTATTATAGTACTATCTTACTGTATTAACTGGCTAGTAACGATGCAAACAGCTTCTAAAGGCATTGAAGTACTTGTTTCGATCGATGTTTCGATGTACTCTTCGATATATCGATGTTTCATTAGTTTACAAAGTTGCGCTATTTGTTTGTTTACATTGTACCGATCTGAGTTTGCGTGTGTTTTCAAATCAAAGTTTTAATAATTTTTATTGTAAAATGGATAGAAATAAAGTAAACTGTGATGATTCTAGTTTATTGAGGAATCTTTTAGATGACGTTACAAGTGGTGAAGAGTATCTGAATTGAACAATCAATATGGTATGTAATGATTTATTTTCTATATTATTCTTTATGATTACTATGGTTACAACATATTTTAGGTATAGAATAGACTCCAAATATAGTAATTTACTTCTTGTAACTTTGTTTTTTTATAAGAATACAGAGAATACATTTTTTTCATAACATATGTTTTTGCCGTAAATTATCGTATTGTAAAATATTTTTATTTTGCAAAATATTGGGAATTGTTTGCATGAAAGTAATATTTGGTATACTGGTTTTGTTCAGTTTTAGATGCACTATAAGACAGTATTACTGGAAAAAATTAAAAAAAATACTGAAATATACATTTATGGACTCAAAGTCAAATTTTTTATTTCTATTTTTATCTTTTATACATTTTTTTTAGTTTATAAATACTTAGAAGACAATATTTTAAAATAATTTACAATCAAAAGGTGCAATAGTAATCATAAAATAAAACAAAACTTATTTCAAAGGTTTATGACCGAAAATAAATTTAATATGATTTTTTTTGTAAACCCTTACATTTTTGCTCAGAATTGCTCGGCACTTTTCAGCATAGAGGCCGTTCAAGGTCACGGCACTAAAAGGGTTAAAGACACATACCCATGTGTTTGGACACACAATAATCCTGACTTCAATATATGGTCTTTTCTAAAACTAACTACAAAGTGTAACCATTCATAACTTAAAGAGAGTTTTACACGCTTAACAAGTTGTAACAACATGATTGTTAAAACACTTTAAAATTTTATTGAAACTGGACGAGCATTTAAACGTTCCAATTTTTTCCCTCAATTGCACCCTAACTTTCTGTTTGATTCAATTTCAGATCAAGATGAAGTGGTTAATTTTGTGGCCTGTTAATGCAATGTGACTATCAAAAAGACTTCAAAATAAGCTGAAAAAACTTAGAACATAATAGATATGGCATTAGTTTCTGAAGATAAAAGTTTACTCAAGCTAAGTTATTACGTCTGTTGAGTAATGAATGGTCACAAGTGTGAGGATGATAAGAGGACTCGTGCACCAGACTGTTGATTTTTGTGACTCCTTGCACTGATTTGTCAAAAACTCCTAGAAACGTTCTTGAATCAGCTAAAATCACCTTCAGGACTGGGGACATGGTCAGGACACCAAAGGGTGGATTATCCAAAAAAAGTCTATATTGAAATAGAAACAGACAAAACGCAATGAAAGATTTTCCAGCAATCAACCCAGCCCTCCGCTGCAACTCATTTCTGGCTTACAGTATTTTGCACAGCCCTTACTTTTAAAATTGGGCCAGATATTGGGTTTCCTCTCCTTCTTTCCACAACGTGTTATCAAGCAATTCAACTCTAGCCATTTTCATTGTTTTGCAATCTTAAGAGCATTTTCACCATCAATCGTAATTGTATTTGAATCTGTCTTTCCGATTTTGTTTCCAATCCTTATAATTGTCATAACAATTAGTTCCTCTGCAATTTTTTGGAGGCATTCTCTTTTGTCCAGACTTGGTAGTACTACTAAATTATCATTAAATGAAAGAATTACTTGTTTATGTTTTCCTCCTGATCTGTTGAGACAAACGACTATACAGACAATGAATCTAGCAGGTGCAGTACTACATGGCAAACACGGAAGAAAGTAAACAAAGACGAACAATGTTTTAAAACCAACAAAACACGAAACTGCACAGTACAGTACAAAAACAAGCATATCAGCAGAAAAAACAACAGTGGAGCGGGCAAGCATTAACAAACCACACATAATGGTGCACGAGTCATCAAGAAGCTGGCACTTAAGTTGTCAAATCAGGCGGGGTTGGAGTAACCAAAGCGATGGACCGCCTGAGGGTGTACTAGAGGGGTTCTACTGTACACAATTACACAAAAAATAAACTAAAACAAAGTAAACATTACATATTATAAAATACTGTTCGCTCGTCAAAAAAACAACAAGAATACAGAGGTATTCGTTAGATATTGTTGCGGCTGGCTTAAACCACTTATCTAATCCAGTCGTAGTGATGTCTTGTTTACACGCTTAGGCTTACATTTGAGTTTGAATTATAACTACCACATCGTTGTAGTATTTCACCCAATTCAAAAATACTCAAATAAAACTGCCATAATCTCCCCCTTACTAACTCCTATTTCCAAGCAGACTTAGAAAGACAATATACATAGAAAAAATAATCACTCAATATTGTTAAAAAAACTTTTTGAGAAAAAACTTAACTTGTCAGTTCTTCACGTGGGCCTATGGACCTGTGCATTAGCTTTATTCAATGAGGGAAGTACCAACCGTTGGCTCAATTGGAGATTTCTTTGGATCAAACACTACGCAGTCAAGACCATTGAACAGCCATTTTCCATTCTATATCACTATTTTGGCAACTCTGCAGTTAATCTTTCAAGTGCTTAAAAAGTAATCAGTCATCGAAATTTCATCTGCAATTTATTGTCCTATTTTTTCTCTGTTTTTAAAGTGGACTTGTAAAGGATAGTGTAAGACTATTTATTTTTTTTTATATATTCATAGGACGCCGATCGTCAAGACATATCTTGAACCCACCCACCCATACACGTACAGTAGTATTGACCCACCCCCCCACCCATACACGTACAGTGGTATTGACCCACCCACCCACCCATACACGTACAGTGGTATTGACCCACCCGCGCGCCCATACAAGTACAGTGGTATTTTTTATTTTTTACAAGTATAGTGTATCATTTAAATCACGTGATAGTTACATTCAACTTTATTTTGAATGTAAAATCTTAAGATACCTCAAATTAGTACACATTTCCTCCAAAATCTTGAGTGCAGTGGTAATGACCCACCTGCCCACCCATACACGTACAGTGGTATTGGCCCACCCGCCCACCTATACACGTACAGTGATATTGGCCCACCCGCCCACTTATACACGTACAGTGATATTGGCCCACCCGCCCACACATACACGTACAATGATATTGGTGCACAGTGCGTGTACAGTGACTAGTATGGACCCACCCGCCCACCCATACACGTACAGTGGTATTGACCCACCCGCCCACCCATACACGTACAGTGGTATTGACCCACCCGCCCACCCATAAACGTACAGTGGTATTGAACAGAAGAAATAAATGCACGTACAGAGGTAATTGACCTACCCACCCACCCATACACGTACAGTGGTATTGACCCACCCACTCGCCCATACACGTACAGTAGTATTGACCCACCCACCCGCCCATACATGTACAGTGGTATGACCCACCCACCCGCCCATACATGTACAGTGGTATGACCCACCCACCCGCCCATACACGTACAGTGGTATGACCCACCCGCCCACCCATACACATACAGACGTACCCACCCACATACATATTTGGGTCATACCACTGTACGTAATATGTATGTGTATGTATGTTCTTGTGAGTAATTCTTTGTGCTGTGATAAGTGTCGTGTCGCACTTTCAAAAGCTATTGGATATTCTTTACCATTATAAACTTGACTTAATATGACACCGACACCATAAGAACTTGAATCAACTGACAAGACCAATTCTTTACAAGGATAAAAAAGGACAAGCATTGTGATACACAAGAGCTGCCCACCATCTGCATGCTCAGCGGTATTGACGTAGCCGCTCACCCATACACGTAAAGTGGTAGTGACCCACCCGCATACCCATACACGTTCAGTGGTATTGACCCACCTACACACGTACAGAGGTGAATCTGGCGAATCTTTGCTGGTGTACATGTATTTCCAGTACATTAGCTTTAAGTAGAGCCCGGCCTCAATGTACAGTAGTAGTGTGTATTTCACAATATGGTGGTTATTAAATTTCTTTTTATAATTCGAAGCCCATAGGCGAATATGGATTTCGAATGAGTATGATGAGTATAGATGAGCGAATGTAGTCATTGTTATAAACTAAGGCCGACTATTCCTTAGAAAGTGTCATTAATTAATAGCCCAATGACAAATGAACAGCCGGTGGTTATAAGCTGATCCTTCTCAAAATGTATTGACTCTGATTGGGATCGAACTGAGAACCTTTAGCACATGAAGCTGGGATTGAACCAACTACGCTACCGACCAATTATTTATATTATAATATATAATTATATTACCGACTATGTTTCCTGTCAAATCCCTTAAATTTACCCTAATTATTATTTAATAATATGCAGATTTAACTTCTGTATGAACATTTTATAGCTTGATTTCAATTTCCAACTATGTTCATCCTATGTTAATAAATTCCTTGTTTTATTCATAAAATAAATAACTGATTGCAGATGAAAGATAAATATTAACAAATACAACTTAAGTACTAACATGTTCAATTGATTTTATACTCTAATATTAACAGTATATCAGTGTGTTCAGAAGAAGACTGGTCAAATAATGGATTTATTTTAACTTTGATAAGGAATTTTGGGTCTCATAAATCTATTGACATAATCTTCTGCCCCATACATTGTATTTTGCAAAAGACGTATTTGAAGAGTAATAAATTTTAAGATGACCCTTAGACTTTCAAAACAATAGGGTCAACACAAAAGTATAAAATCAGCTAATTGAATATCAGTTATATTGAACACACAAAAAATACAACTGCTGTTCTAAATATGATTTCCATTACTTACTAGAAAATATTGAACTAGTAAATATAGACGAACTAGAAATTATAGATTAGAAAATAAAAGATAATGCTTATGAAATTCTGATTCAATAAATTCATTGGTTTTACTGGGGTGTTTTGCTTAAGTAATCGATTTGGCAAGACCTTTATAAATTTAATCAACTCATTTGCATCAAAATTATAAATAAAATTATAAAATATTTTATGAGCTTAGCTTGATTCTACATTTTTTACTTTTTATCTACTGGGCCACATTTACTGTGAAAACTAAAAAATAAATGGGACTAGTTCTGCCCCAGATATAAAATATATTTTTAGAAGGAGGGATATCTAAAATTACATAAAAACAAATTGTTTTACTTGTTTATCTACCTATACCTACACACTCTAAATATATACCTTATATATTAGTATTAGTAAGACGCCGAAAATCAAGATATGAGCAAAGATGACTAAGATGAGAGTAGATAAAGAATATACTGGTAAACAAGACATAGTTACTAACTAGGTCAAATGTTTACCTTAAAAAGAGCCATTTATTGATAGCCCAATAACCAGGGTAACTATGGACCTACAGCTTAGCATGGAATCCGAAAACTGGTCTGAGTTGTGGCTAACTGACAAGTCTGATTCTCAGTTCTCTCCCGAAGACAATATCTGTTCCCTTGCTACCGCCATCCAGTTACCACTCAAGTCTGAGCTGACAATTCAAAATGTTCATTAGAGAGACAGGACATCAGCAAACTTACCTTAAAAGACAAGGTCACTAACATCAGAGTAGTAGTCACAAACACAAAATAGAGACAATCTCACAAATTTTCAACACCACAGGCATTTTCTTCAGGTATACTCAATTGTGTCTATTTTGTGTTTGTGACTACTACTCTGATGTTAGTGACCTTGTCTTTTAAGGTAAGTTTGCTGATGTCCTATCTCTCTAATATACTAATTCCTGGCCTAGTACCCTTTAACCTAACCTAAAATTTAAAATGTTCATAAATCCCCACTTTAATAATATAATTCTGTTTCAATAATGCTTGCGGTTGTATCAACATAATGAACCCTAAAAAATTAAGAGTAAAGTAGTCTACTCTATAATTTGCAAAACAAAATATATTTGCTTGAAAGCTAAAGATAAAATTGTTTTAATATTCACAAGTAAGAAATTGTCATTCAGCAACAAGGAATTTTGCTCCACAATCAGTACATTTGTGACTGTAACTAGAAGGTAGTGTTACGATATGATATGGCTTTTTCAAAAGGTACTTTTCGGATGGCCATATATAAATACATACATATACATAAATACACATGTTTAAGAAGCTCTTTATGTAAGAGCTTGAAGTTTTTATAAACTAAATACACAACATGTTTTAAAACTACTAAAAAATTGTTTTAATAATTTATACTCTCTGGTAACTCATTATCACTAACAAAACATAATGCAGACTTAGTTGAGTTTTCACAGCCTCCACGCACAAATAAAAGACATTTCTACAAAGTCAAGGCAAGAGCCATTATTTGTAAGTATTCACTTGTTAAGAATTGCTTCCAATAAGTACCATAGCTACTATAAATCTGAACGTTCACTCAAATGCCAATCACTTACACTAAGTATAACTTTTCATTAATTAATTTTTGTCTACAAATACTTTTTAAATATCAAATGTCTGTCTTTACTTAGTAATCCTAAAACTAAAAAAATCAGTGTTATACTGTATTTATATCTACTAAAGAGAATAAATAGTTCTTGTGATTAATACATAAATGATTGGACAGATTATGTTTTGTTGACTCACATTTTACTTTTAAATCTATTATGGGTACTGTGGATGTTTATGTTTTACATTTACGGCTGTGATCTTAATAACTACTTGTCATAACAGTAATAAACTGTATACAATATTTATATATTTTATTGTATAGAAATATAAAACTTACTAATTACATGTTGATTCAACATTACTAGTTACTAAAATAATTCTAAATTTTCTTTAAATTTAACACTTTAAAAATGGCCTTATGCATAAAAAATAATCTTACGAGAGTATTTGAATGATTGTGTATTTAGAATAAAATTAATCATCCAAATAGAATACAATTTCTCAAATCATGCTTTATATAGTAAAATAGCCAACAACAAAAATTGAAGAAAATAATGATGAATGTTATTTTTACCAAGCAATCACATGTACTATATTGAACTATAGATCGTCAGTATCAAAAAAATATTTATATTCAAATCAGTGTATAACATTTGTAAAACTAGTGTAATAATAAAACTAGAGAGGAGGAAATTCATTTTCATTAATTCTGAATTCTTTATCAGTTTCAGAAAAGTGATTGTAATTTCTACTGATATCACTTGTACGAATTCCCACATCACCAATGACACGTTGTGAAGCATTCAGTGAGTTGATTGGTACACCACTTGATCGTGAAGCAGCTGAAGCAACTGGATGAACATTTGATGATTGCTCTCTAAAATAGTCGTAGTTACTTACTTGGGGATCTTCTGAAGCAGATTTTATTTTATTTGACAAAAAGCTTATTAAGCGGGGCTTTGGTTTCTTTATTCCCAGACTGCTGCAAGCTTTATGCTGAATAGGGCTTGTGGAACTGCAACTTGAACGACTCTGAATTTTAGAACTCTCTTGTTTCACAGATGTTAATAAAATGTCATCCTCCACGTCTTTAAACTGGTCAGGGCCACAAGCTGCTGCAAAAAAGTTAATGGTTATTTTGAATGCTTACAGTGAAGATGACCACGATAATAGATGCATAATGATTTGCTATGACAGTTATATTTATTAGTATAATAATATATTTAAACATAAAACAGGATTTCCATTAAGTCTGGAAACGGCCTCCAAAGCTTTCAAACAATACAGATAGGACTACCAATATTATACTAACAAATCTAAATTTTCAAGCAATTTTCGGTTTTTTATCACATCAGGGGGATGTCTCTTGGAGGAAAATCTTAAATGGAGGCATAGGTTAAGTTGTACATCAAGTTAACCTTTAAACGCCAGAAGCATATAGGCTTATATGTAGGCTTTTCACAAAATTCCGTTGGAGCGTTGAACGCTAAGCACCAATTTATATGCTCAAGTTTATTTTGCGCATTACAAAGTAATTCTCTATTGAAATTCGATGAAACTCATACTTGAGTTTATTTGGGATGAAACATGCTGTTATAAGATAAAATATTTCTTTGGTTTGCTTTAATTATTTATATTGTATACGAGTTCTAAAAACTCACGATATTCGTAAGGCAGTGGCAAGTACCAGTAGTGATAGCTGATAATGAGTTTGGCAGTTTCTGGTTTGTTTGTTTATTTAGTTGTTGACATTTTATATATTAAATACTTTAAGGAAATAAACTTTCACAAGAATTCTAAAGAAATAATCCAGGTATTTTTCAATCAAGTACTGTATATTTATTTATTTCCAAACAGTAGTAGTTTATTTTGATTACATATTTTATTACCTTTGATAATCTGTAACAAATGTAGCTTTTACTAATTATTTTTTAATTCAAATGTTAAATATATAAAAATGCAGACAAAAAATTAAAATACAATCAAAATTAACAGAATAGCAGGAGTTAATCTAATTAAGTACGAAACAGTTAAAAAGTTGTTTGAACATTAGAAATGAATCAATAACCAAATGTTATTTCCAAATGCAATTCACACAGTATTAATTACCATTTGTACTATTAAATTTATTACATAAAGATAATAGTTTAACAGCGTAAAATTACTTCATATTAAGTTTTAGGGGTTGAACTTTAAAAAACAAAATTAAATACAATTTTTTACTTCATTGTATCAAGTTCCTACTTTGTACCATTTCGAAATGAAGGCTAATTTTAGTTTTCAAAGCTTTATAGCTTTCAAAGAATAACTTTTTCAAAAAACTACAAAACCCAAAAAATTGCAAAATTTGATTTCCTAAAAAATTGTATAAAGATTGTTGACTTCGGATTATTAACAACTGATAAGTTGTAATTTTTTTTGTACAGCAGAGAGCAGAGCAGAATGGAGAGCCATTGTTGGCGAGGCCAACAACCAACTTGGGTTTCAATGGTCAAGGAGGTAAGGTTAGTGCATGCTAATTGGATAAAATTGTCACAACTTTAGCAGGTGTTGTACTACAAAAATTACAACTTATCATTTATTAATAATCTGATCTTAACAATCATTATACCTTCTTTAAGAAAATCAAATTTTGCATATTTTGCGTAAATATATATTTTTTTAAATGTATACTTTTTAAAGCTTTGAATACTAAAAATGGCTGCAAATTATATGGTACAAAGTACAAAATAATACTATATTCTGAATTAGGTCTTCTAATTCCTCATACACATACTGGGTTTGAAGATATGATGTATATCATCTCGAGGGGTTATAAGATATGATGTATTATGTAAAAAACTCATTCAAACTGACAGACGAAAACTAAGCGTTTTAGGACATGCGTTTATAGGAACTTTTTTCTTAGTTTTCATGCCATATCTGTTAGTTTTAGTTTGTGAGTCTATGTTTCTGTTCATTGTTCCTTATTTCTAGTTCGTGTTGGTACTGTCTTGCTAGCCGTCATTGGACTACTGCCATTTGTCTTGTCAGCATGGTTGGCTGAGTTTTTTGGGTAAATGTTAGTAATTTTCTTTTTTATTAACAGTTACGGCCAAAATGTAGTTTATTTGTTGTTAATAAATGATTGTGTCTGTCTGATTTAAGTTTATAGCGCTGTTGCCTGTTTAATTCATTTTCATCCTTTTGATAGGTTAGCAAGTCACATGGCTGTCGATTTGAAATGTATTCTTTAATACATTTTAAAGCTAATGCATAATGTTAAAGCTTACTCATAACCTTAATATTATTTAAGATTGCTTTTTAATGATGTTTCTGTCTAATATTTATCTATTTTGCAATTTTAAAAATGTTTCTTTTTGCTACTGTACTTGTCACTAAAAAGATGCCTAGCCTATCTTTTTAAAGTTTGTAGGTCATGGTTAATGTTATTTAATTCTATTTTATTCTTTGTATTTGGTTAATTAATTATTTAAGTAATGTTCAAATTTTGAGAATCTTATTAACTCTTTTCATATGTTTCTTATTCCAGGCCTAGCCCACCCACTTTTCACAATTTTTCCTGACCTTTTGCTAATTGTGTATTTTTTGTTGGTCAAATTTTTGTTTGTAGAATTTGACCTTACTAATTTCCTATAAAAAACTTGTCGTTTTTGTTGATTTAAAATTTTAGGTAAAACTCGTTTTTGGGTATTTTGTTTGTTAAGTACATACGAGCTGTTAAATTTAAATACCTTTTTGATTTGATTTAGACAGCCTTCCATTTTAATTATATATTTTGTAGATTATTCATTTTTTTACTCCTAATAATTTTTTAAACAATTTTTGTGTTCTCTCTCCTGTGCGGAAATGCATTAATTTTGTGCAGCCCAGAGGAAGCAGCCACCTATTCCTCCCTTCCTCGCTGCGCTGTGAAATCTTTCCATTATTTTCTTCACCCACCCGACCACTTATATGATTTTGTAAAAGAAAAGAAAAAGAAAAAAACAACAAAGAATGTAAAATAAAAAGCTGTGTAGTGATTTTCTTTTTAAGTTCGTGGAATTGGGGTGACTTTTTTGGGGCTTTATAGGAGACAGTTAGATTTTATTTTTATATTTTTTAATTTAATTTTTGTCTGCTGTTATAGAGTTTTTTGGTTAATGGGGTTCTCGGGGACTCGCTGTTATATTTCATTTTCCCATTACCGCCCAGTTTCACCCCCTGGATTCGGTGTAATTATTCATTGAAATCTTTTGTTTGATTTTTTTTAAACTTTTTCAAATTGACCTAGCCTCAAAATTATTTTTACATTCCCAGTCGCCTGATAGTAATGCTGCCTTTGATTATTTTGTTTGTTATATTTATTGATAATTTTGTTAAGTTTATTTATTTATAGTTATTGTTAGATATTGTTTTCTCTATTTCATGTATATTATTTGTGGTACCGGTATTCATTCACTTGTATGTATTTATTGTTTTCAGGTGTTGATTATGTTTCTAATGGTTCATGTATCTGTTAGTTGTTATTTATTACGTAATTTATTTATTGTTATATTTTTAAAGTTTGTGTTTAACATTTTTCATTAAAAATATATATATATTTTATTACATCCTATATATATATATATTTGGATAGGCCTTACTTTTATTGTCTTGAACTGGCAACAGCCCATTTTTCTATTTTCAATGTTTTTAAATTTTTTCAACATTTAATTCTTTCCCTTTCTTAATTAAAAATACATTTTGGACGTAACTTGTGTTTTTTGTTCTGTGTCCTCCTGAATGAAATCGCACCCACCTTCGGTGGGCCTAGCTATTAATTGTGCAAGGGTGGGTTGCACTCTAAGACAAAATAAAATTATTTTAAATGTTCAAACGTATATAGAAAATAAACAAAATAACCATTACACAATAAAAGAGCATTACTATTTTACTGCCATACTTTTTAGACAAAAATGGATGCATTATATTTGTACCTCATTTTATCCGAAAATATAGACAGCAGCTGGGTTCCTAGAGGGTATCCACTTTTTTACATAATTAATACTCCTTATGTAAAACTTAAGCATATTGAAATTGGTATTCTTTGTTATGTAGTATTCAGATAAATGATCAGTATTATTTTACAGTGTGAATCATGTGCAATAAGACATCTTGATTTTTACTTAAAGCGCATGTTGAGACTTGGTGTGGTAGATTACATAGCCTCTGCACAGATTCCATGTTGGACTTACTACAGTGTGAACTTAACCTAACATTTAGATATAGAAAAATGCATTTACTTACAATCTGGGTACAGTGATTGATGTTTAGGTTCTTGATCAGTGGTATAAGTTAAGTTATCACTATATTTAAGTGTTGGATCAGCAGTTTCAAAATGACAAGATGATGGATAAGCTTCAACTTCATTGGAACAAACTTCTGTATGGCAATTTGACGAATCTTCCAAGAAATCACTCTCTGTAGGATAGTATTTTTCTCTGTCACTATTTGTATTTAGATTGCTATAGTTGCCAAAGGGCTTTTCTCCTTGCCAAAACATTTCTTGACGCCTATTACTATAAACATTTTCACCAACAAACTGAAATTTAAAATAGAAACAAATTAAATATGGATTAATAAATTAAATTTTCTAGTTAAAACCTTAAATTACCTTTAGCAATTATGTAAAAGACACCAAAGAAAATTCTGGTAAGCATATACAAGAATTATAACATCCATAATTGAGGAGTCAGATTAATCCTTGTTCTTTAGCTTTGTGATCTGAACAATCTTTCTCAGTACTTGGAGTTCTTCCCTCTAAACTCAGTTTCATACGATACAGTCATTGCTTTGTCACTGCCAGCTCAGGGTCACATGACTTTGTCCATGTGGCTCCAAATTAAATCTTGTTAACACGTTAGCTGCATCCTTAAAATGAGTATTTTTGCTCTAAATTGCCAAAAACTGTTATGCAAATATTTAAAACAATGATGCATTATACTTACTATGCCACCATTTCTGAGTATAGAAATAGTAGATACATAGGCATTATATGTGTATAAATATGTCAGGAGTATTGGCCCGACACAGTTTTTTTAGTAGCGTATACGGCACATAAAAACTGTCGGGCATATCAGCCTGACACATTTTGAGGTAATTTGTTTTCATGGTTTGGCTACACTGACTGCATGATGAAAGTAATCCAGTATTCAATATGAATTACGTTATTTCAATACCAACTTTCACTAAATAAGTCTATCGAGCCTATACTCCCGATAACTTGCTTGTAGAACATGCCAACATTTAAAGTTTTATGAACAACTTTGTACACAACCAAACACTTAGAATTTCGCTCTGTAAATATTGTGATGCTTGCAGTACAATAAAGTGTGATCGGTTTCTTTAAGAAAGCAGGACCAGTCGAGTAACAATAAAATAACCAAAAGGTTGCTTAGCAACAATGTGAGACGGCTCTGAGATAAAGAGCCGTCGGGCGTATACTGGACTGATACGGCAGCTAAAGTGTTAAATTGTCAAATTCAACGGAACTGCAAAAATGTTATTTATATAGTTGCTCAGAAAAATAAAGTAAAATATTTTTCATGTTCGGTTCTGATTTTAGGTTGAAGGGCATTAAGGCTAGGATTACTTAAGAAGACAAATCCACTATAATACACAAGAAAACAGACACAACACATTCCACAATCTTTTTTTGCCATGATCTTTGTCAGTTTCCACTCACCTGAAGTAAGATCCAGTGGCATTGAAACTTTGAGTTTTTAATAGTGTCTGTAGTCTAATTTCCTAGTCTATTGTGTAAGTAAACTTTCCTTCTAAAGTACGTTTTTCGATACTCTATCTCTACTAATACACTAATTTAATATACTAATTTTTTTATTATGGATTGTTTATTCAGTATATTTATTAACAGTGTAATTTACTTTACAACGAAAATGTTGAAAAGCAAAGGTAAACAAGCCAAATCGTACTGTTCATTTCATTTATATAATTTGATAATTTACTAATACATAAAATTAAGCATCTCCCATATTGCATCCTCATATTTTATAGTTATTTTAACCCTTACCACGCTGTAAGCGCATACACGCGTAATAATTACAACAATATTATTTTCGTAGTAATGTTTCTAATTTAATCTGGTAGTGCGTTTGGGTTATGGGCGGTGACTCATGAGAGACGCATTGTGCGACTCGCAACCTTTTGTTGGTCTGTCAATCACTTCGAGACTGGTTTTTGTCTGGCAGTGTACATTTCCACTGCGCCGCCAAAGCCACAAGCGCATGTACGCGCAGCCACTGTCAAGCCGAGCGGTTGTCATTGTCCACCACCTTACAGTTTGGAAACTCTGTATTTAGTTGTTTTATCATTACTTTAGTTTAATATATGTTAGTAATTTATTAGTTTTAAGTATCAATATAAATAATCCGGCTGTTTTTGATTTTGTGGAAGGTACTAAATACATCGTAATCAAGTGCTATATGTATTTACTTATTTGTTATTATATGTGTTATGTGCAGGCCCCGTCTTTATCAGTTTATGTACAAGTAAATGTACTCAATTATAAATATTTTATTGATAGTAATAATATTTTGTATTGATTCATACTGTAAAGGTGATCTATGCCTGAGGCTTACTTTCAAGTAAAAGTTTGGTTATTCATATATAAGAAAAAAAGATAAAGTAAACTAATAAAAGTTTCAAAATGTTATCATATCTTTTATTTTCCTGTACAAAACAATACAAAAAAATGAGCAACTAAAAAATTTTATTTTGATTCTTTTAAAAATAAATTAGTGCTAAATGGAAAATAGGCATTGTATAAATGGCACTCTAAGGGTTAAAATGAAATTTCAAATGTCACACCTGTTAGATCATGGATCTACTTTCTTATCTTATCGTCTATTCTGTCAAGTGACATTGAGGTAGGGTCAAACGGAAGCCGCTGAGTTGAGCAATGATCTGAATCACTTTTAGGTTATGTTTACTTACTGGCTATCTCAACTACTGTCATTTAGGAAAATATGATGAGTACATAACCGTTGATTATAATATTATTTACAAATAGATATCTCATGTAACAGAAATATTTGTGCCAGTAATTTGGTTACTCAGTTAAGTCTGCAACTACAACTGAAACTGCATTACATTTACACGGGACTACAACTCAAGAGATTTCATATACCACCTACTCACCCACACATACCATACTGTGGTACTGACCCATTCGCTCTCACATACATGTACAGTGGTTTTTTTGTTTTGATTGTTTTGTTCAATGCTTTCATATGTAACTATAATTTTAGGCCTATAGTTTTTTAATTGAACTGTTATACTTGTGATCTCCCTCGTAATAATATGTTGTTTTATGCTGAGTATTCATGTCATGTTCTGTAACCATGTCGTGACTATCTTCTACGGCTCTATTCCAATAATGTTACCCTGGGGAAGAGATCTGCTCCACTACTGGTTTAATTTGTGACAGATTCATACACTTTGACACACCATGGACTTAGCTATATGAGAGGTATATTTAAAAATGTGCAGAATTCCCAAAACTGTAATTACTGTTCCGAAAACAGTAATATGTTTGTGGTGAAGTGTTGAAATTTGAGTGTTTTCCAATTATGTACCTACTTTATGTGTTTTCTACTGGATTATTTGTATAAAATTTAAAATACAAACACTAAATCTTCCTTATGGGGTTGACTAATTGATTTTGTTCTTATGTAAATGACTGGATGTATGCAAACATTTTGGGAAATCAGTAATATTTTCAGGTTTGTATAGCAGTATCAACAGACAAATGTTTCAAGAAAGCTCAGAATTTGGTTTAAAAATATGTTTTAAGCATGCAAATGGTCATTACCATTTTTATTTGCCACAATAATTGATAATTTTTTGTGTTTAAGAATAGTTAATTTGTGTAAGGAGTTATTTACCCAAACTGTGTAGCTCTGAAAATCCTCTGAATAGGTCCAATGTTAGTAGCAGAAGTTCTACACCATGACACATAATTACTACGAGCCAGATTAGACTAGCTTCTTTGAACATGATATATCTTTAAAATAAGTTGCCATGAAAATCTAATTTAAAATGATTTTATATAGACAGTTATTAAATGATTTTTTAAGACATATTTCACGAAAAAAAAAAACGAAAAAAACATCCATCCTTCTTAAGCTGGTGCTATTTATTACCTATGCATCATTTGCATGAGTTAGGGGTCAAACTTTTTTTGGTTTTAAGAATATTATGATCTTATTCTACAATACATAAGATCTTAAGCGGCAAATAAAAATTGTCAGGCATATCCATCATTAGCTTGTTAGGCTTAATAGCGTCCATACTGAAGCAATTGATATTTATTCTGCTGCTGAATACAGAGCTACCGTATGGCTAAATAGCGCACAAACAAAAGCGATTGGTGTCTTACTTAAAGAATTCAATAAGATCTTGAATGCCCCGCACCTCCCTATTACTGTAAACAGGATATCCCACGTCAGAACAGTTGCTTAAAATCTCGAAACCCACTTCTACGTACTGTTTCCCAGTTGAGCAGATCAAATTTCTTGCCCGATAGTGTGCAACAGTTCTGCGGTAGAAATGAGTTTTTTTTATTATTATTGATCTGTCAATTCCTGTAGATAGAATGATCCTCCCTCATTGGGAATGGACACTGTTAAATTGTTTCGAAACTGGTGTGAGCAGATGTAACTGCTGCATATATAAAAGGGAATTAAGACTAGATCAGTCATGCAAGTGTGGGGAGTTCATCCAAACAATGAATTACATAGTTACAGAGTGCCCCCTGCACTCTTTTACAGAGGGACTAATAAATAGAATAAGTGAGGCTTGGATTTGGATTGGATTAAACTTTGCGACAAGAGATGACTTTATTATTTCAATTAATAAAGACATGACTCTTGGATCTTGTTCTAAAATTATGAATTATTATGGTACTTTTTTAATTAATAAACGGTAGCTGACAACAAACCATACGTTCTATATATATATATACGGTACTTGAAATTAAGTAGTTAGATATACTATTCTCTCAATAATAAACAATCACATATTGTTGTTACAATTAAAATGAATGATACAAGAGGTTTATGAAAGGTATCATCTAAATACTTGCAGCACAACAGTTCACAAAGTACAGAGGAGTGAGTAAACATCAAATTGACATCAGAAAGGGATATGCAGGGACTAGGGATGTTTTTGTTAATCCCAACAATCGGGAACTGACCTTTGAACAGTAGTAATTGGAATGCGCTCTCAGAGTAAACAAAACCATGCCTATTGGGCTGGTGACATAGATAAGGAACCTTGTACCATTAAAGTAACAATGCAATATGACAAATTGCTCATGACAGAATGTCCACCTGTCGCTCAACCCAAGAAAACAGCATGCTGATACATCAGCATGAACATCATAGTAGAAGTATAATATGCAAATTAACCCGTCATACACTCAGAAAGGGTTAAAATCAGACTAAAATGATAAATATTTCGAAAATGTTATAATGAATAAAACATACCTGATCTAAATGATTCCTAATGTGTTTATCAATGTTACGTTTATGGGTTTTTCTTGCATCTTGAAGCTCAGGCAATCTACCCCTTCCTCTAGGTAGGGCGTCAGGTTCTAAATATTCTCGCAATCTTGTGCCTCTGCCTCCAACAGATCCTCTTGATGGCTGAAAATGAACTTATAATAATTAGTGTGGGGCTTAAACTTCATTAAATCGTACTTACGTTTTAATGTCATCAAAATATCACTGTTACGTTTCTGTGTTTATTTTGTATATAACACTGCACTGGTGAACAACGTAAACCATGATGACTAGAATCCAAGATCAGACAAACCACGACTTACAGAAGTTTCTACATTGAGTGACTTAAAATAATTAAGATCTGCTGATGACAGCATTCAGATTCCTTAACTGGCTAAAACATACTTCTTTTTAAAATAAGAGACCATTTTGTTTTATGCAAATTATTTAAATCAAAACAAATAGTGCATTATTCCAGGAATGCAGAATATGTTGACCATCAAAAATGTCCCCAAACCATTACATTATTTTTGGGGTTTATATTTCACCTATACACACATTTTTTCAATACCATTAATTTTAAAAACCATAAACTGGAACTGTATTCCAGTTTGAATTGTTTCACAAACAATTACAAAGTTGCACGTGGTAAGCATAATATGTAAGTACAAGTTTCATACATTGCAGTGATCTGGTTAAGCAACATTTATTTTTCTCGGTCATTAGCTTTTTATATAGGAATCAATTACGAACGCCTCAGAACTGAGGATGGTGAATTTGGTTACCAAAATGTTTTCAGTATTTAAACCTTCTTGTACTTCTATTGTATGACCCTTTGACCGCCAAGGGCCGATGAGATCGGCTTTGTAGTTAGTATCCAAAACCGCCAGACGTCGACTACATCAGCTAACCAATTCGTAACCAGAACCGCTGAGGGCCAATCTCAGTGCCATGCACTGTCGAACCAAAACCTCTGCAAGCCGATCTAATCGGCTTTCAGTAATTTTGCCACAGTTTCATTATTTATAGGAATAAATAAATAAATGACCAAATCTCATAGAAGGGGAATTCTCTCTTTAACACAACAGCCTCAACAATGTTTATTTAATTTAGTAAATTAACATATGATAACAATCATTATTGACATTGATGTAGATGTCTATGGATTATCAGCTGAATTGTGCAAAATATAAACAAAATTGATGTATTGTTTACAGGGTGTTCCCAAACTTTAGGTTATGATTCGTTGGGTAAAAATAAGTAAATTTTCCTGTACATATAGGTCCTAATATGATTCGTTTTCAATATGGCAGCCATTTTCGTATTTTCACTGAATGATGTGTAATTTCATAAATCCTTACAATACAGTGCTAAAATTTAAAATGAAGGTACCTGTTATGCTATTTTCTAAGTTTATGATAGTATTATTTTACTATGTTCAATATTTTCAAAATGGCTGCATTTAAAAACTTTTAAATGTAAATTGCGCAAAAAGGCGCAACTAATTTAGGAAAGACTACGTATGCTCTGTTTCATTTTATTAGACATTGAATTGCTGGTGTTAAATGCATTTAATATCAGCTGATGTAGTAAATATTAAACAGCTGATATTTTAGCATTTGCATTACAGACAGTTTACTCATTGTTGAGAAATTAGATTATGATATATGAATTGTTTTTGTGAGTTCTAGTACAATAATTATTTGCTGTTCCATTACTGGTTATTAAGCACAAAGAAACTAATTAAACTATTTGAAAACAAGTAATGGAACAACAATTATTGTACTCGAACTCACAAAAATGATTCACATATCATAATATAATTTCTCAACAATGAGTAACCTGTAATGGAAATGATAAAATATTAGCTGTTTAATATCAACTCAACAGTAAATCCATTACTGTTTAATGGATTTTATTCAACTAGCACTTATTAGATGTGTTATTACATTTTGCAACTTTTTTATATCTTGCACATTTTTTTTAAGATTGCACTTGTTTGCGCAATTTACATTTAAAAGATTTTAAGTGCTGCCATTTTGAAAATAATGAACATAATAAAACAATATTATCATAACCTTAAAAAAAAGCATAACAGGTACCGTCATTCCAAATGTTAGCACTGTATTGTAAGGATTTATGAAATTACACATCATTTAGTGAAACTACAAAAATGGCCGCCATATTGAAAACGAAGCATATTAGGACCTATTTGTATAGGAACATTTTTACCCAACAAATCATAACCTTAAGTTTTGGAACTTAGTTTGGGAATACCCTGTATAGTGTAAATAAAATTGTTGAATAAAATTTTTACCAAACTTTAAAACTTAGAGCATTTCAGTTAATTTTTTCTTATGAAAAAATTTTTGTGATGAAAATTATCTTTTCTCACAAACCCCTGGGAATCTTTGAATTGTTAGTATAACAATTTACATGTTTTGAGATAAATAACTTAATTATGTGTGATGTTTCTATTAATTTATGTTAAATTAGCTTTTTTATTACATTTTAGGAACTTCTAAAATAATACATTACAATATGTTGAAAAAAATGCAAGTAGGCTACATAAGTAAGCATTATATAGATTTTTGGATAATATAAAAACTTCCTTAAAATTAAAAAAAATTTATATTATTTATGAGTTCACTGGAAACGTTCTTCATTTACAATAAAATGCAAGAATTTTATTTTAAGGTATTATTAATCTTATTTAAATTAAAAAATAAAACAATTGTAAAATTGTAACGTAATTTTGTTAGTTATTTTTTATTTTCGAGTCTAATTTAAATTAAAAACATAAAACTGTCTTCATTTATATGCAGAGAATATCTTTACAAAAAACATTATTCTATCTTTAAAGTTGGCGAAACTGCAAATATTTATTTGTAACTATGCAAAATCGGCTGAAACTGGCTTGGCGGTTTCACATAACACACCGTCAAGTCGGCTCAGCGCTTGGCGGTAGCACAAATGGGGGTTCTGAGATACAACATAAGGAATTCCTCGGCGGTCAAAGGGTTAAACTGTCTTTGCATGTTTAATTTACATTACATTCAATCATTTGTAGTAACCATATTAGATTCCCATGGCATATGGGCCATTTCAACATTGCAACATCAGACAAAATAAAAATAAAATTATATATTTTCACAATAATAATTTAATATTCATGTCTGCTTAGTCTATAAGCACACTTTACAAAGGCACAA
This sequence comes from Stictocephala bisonia, assembly GCA_035578905.1. NCBI lineage: Eukaryota > Metazoa > Arthropoda > Insecta > Hemiptera > Membracidae > Stictocephala > Stictocephala bisonia. The sequence continues at coordinate 51,745 of JAQJVL010000264.1, forward strand.
TCTACAGACAAAACAGACTTCTAAACAATATTATCTATGACATATTGTTTTTCTTACTGTATAATACAATAAAATTTATACTTATATTATATTTATAAAATTTTTTTTATGATGTAATAAAACAGTTAAATACTAAAACTACTTGTGTAGTGAAACAATATTAATTTATTCATCATAAACAACACACAAGAACTTACAGAGTGTTGTGATTGTGAGCTGGACAGTTTTTTTTCTTCCTGCAAACAAAACAAAAAATCTTCCTCTTCCTGTTTTTTTCTTTCAGCATCAGCCTTTTCCTGCTCATGTATTCTTTTCTTTAGTTCCTTTTGTCTTAATCTCTCCTTCTCTCGTTGTTCTGTTTCCACAGACTGGATCGCACTGGTGTCGCAAGGGCCAAATATACTTACTTGGCCTATTGACTGCACAATTTGATTCATCTTTAGTTTTGAAAAATGAGTACCCTGAAAAAAATAAATTCTTATAAAGCTGTTTCATCACTTTTTAATTGATACTCTATACACTTATCATTAACATGTGATGTGGGAACAGTTATTATTCATTACTAAGAAACCGATCGTAGAGATCTGGGAAAATATGAGGGGTGAATGAGTGATGAACGAATACAGTCAATAGTCATTGTTACTAAGGTCCTTAAAAAGAATTATTTATTAATAGCCCATTAGACAGGGCAACTAGGGAACCTACAGCTTTACGTTGAATCCAAACCATGTAGTATTAGTTTCACTCTAAGCTATTTGACAAGCATTATACTCACTTATCTTATATCTTATATAAACAGCAGTGGCTAAAAGCTAGCAGGAAGAAGCAGCTTGTCTCCAGGGATATCGTTGGAACGAGCGGATCGAGGGTCTACTTCAACGAGAACCTGACACCTTACTACAGCGGACTCTTCTGGGAGACGAAGAGACTAGCAAAGGAGAGGAACTACAAGTTCGTTTGGGTGAGGAACGGGAATATAAAAGTGAAGAAATCCAAGGAATCCAGGGAGACTCTGACGGTATCAAACTATACTGACCTCTGGAGACTGGTGTGAATGACCCATAAAAGTGCAAATGGTTACCGAGTGTTGTTTTTTTATATGTTTGTTTTTTATGTGTGGAGGAATGGGTAAGTTAAACATTACTGTACTTAGCATGAAATCAGTCACCTGTTTAATTAATACATTTTGTTCTTATTTCTATTTATTTGACTTCTCCATGCTAGGGTTAGAATTTAATATTAAAGTAAGCCTGATAGATAATTTAATTAAACTTATACTTGTATTAGGGTTGCAATGCTTTTTTGTTATAAAGTATGGTTTATTTGGTATAGTACGTGGTCTGTTGCAGTAAAATATTCTGATGACAATAAAACTTGCTTTTTTTGTATTCAGTAAGATAGGCATACAGTACTTTTTAGTTTATTTATTTTTCATGTTTTCGATATGTGTATGTACGTATGTGCAGTAAAATGTATTTATTTTTAATGAAAATATGTAATTGGTGGAGTTAGATAGCCTCAAGGGGTTTACAGTGCATGTCATTCAGTTGAGATTATATTTTTTATTATTAACAGGACGCTGTTCATGTATTAGTCTTGTTAGAGAATGTCCATAACAAACAATAGAATCGGCACGAAATTATTATTATTTATTGACAATTTTTGGCCAACACATGATTTGGTTGTATTATTGTTCTTGTTTTGGAATTTTTAAAATGCCACTTAAAATATTTAGGTGATAATACGACTCGCTTTGTTTGTATTCAGTATTATTTTATCAACTGTAAACGAGATTGCTGGAGGGGTATGCTGGTAGGAAGTGGATTGTGGCCAATAACTTGCTAGCAAACGTGCAGATAAGTCAAATGACAGTGTGTGTGTGTCAGTGCGTTGGAAAGTATGCAGGTCAGTTTGGGTCCCAGATTAAGATGTATGGTTTGTTTGTGTGTTTGAGCGCTGTTATTGAGTGGGTGTAGAAGTTTTTTGCTAGGGTAATATTTAAATTAAGATAAAGCAGTAAATAAGTAGAGTAAGTGTAGGTAAGAACACAACAATGGCTAACTAATCAATGTTCTATACAAGTATACAGTCTTTTAATTCTTATTTAATTAAAAATGATTCATTGTTTATTTTACATCAGAACATTAGAAGTGTTGGTAAGAATTTTGACCTTTTGGTTGTTTCGCTGAGCTCGATGGTTGCTAAACCTGATGTTATAATACTAACCGAGGCGTGGTTGAGTATGAGGGCGGAAGCCAGCCTGTACACAATGGACGGGTATGGCATGTTATCAGTAGCGAGCGATATCCGGAGCGGGGGCATAATTGTTTACTACAAGAATGATAAGCATATATCCTGTCAGCTGATTGACTCTGCCGTCTATGGGGGAGATTCTATGGCGATTCTTTTAACAGTTGGGAATAACTAACTATTCATTTACACTATTAGCAATCTACAGATGGCACAGTTGTCCAATAAACGAATTTCTCGTAAGTTTTCAGCAATGTTTGGCTAGTTTACGTAGTAAGACTGTAATTTGTGCTGGAGATTTTAATATAGACATAAATTTGGAAAATAATTCTGTAAACAAATATCTAGAAACACTTAGCAGTTTTGGTTTTAAAAACCTAATAGATGTCAATATACGAGTAACTGATAATAGTTCCACTTGTATTGACCACATATTGTTTAAGAGGTAACAAACCGTTGCAAACCGATCCCATAGTAATTGATTCTCGTATCACTGACCACCGCAGTGTTGCTCTGTGTGTCTCCATATATTAAAGTCAGCATTGAGTGATGAGGAATGTAAAATGATTATTGATTACGACAAAGTAAATCAATATCTAATTGTAGAACGATGGGAATCTGTATTTACTGCATCTAATGTTGATGAAGCGTTTGAGAATTTTGTAAACATTTTGAAAAATGTAATTAACCAATCGAAAAAACTGTGGCTAATTTAAATAATGGGCGAAAAAGTAAAGTGTTAAAGCCGTGGATGACTAAGGGTCTCTGTCAAGCAATCGAGAATAGAGACAAATTATATAAAATCGTGGTTAGATTCTCTAATGATACTAGGATAAAAGAAAGGTACAACGTTTTTAAGCACAACATAGAACTGTGGATAAAGATTGCCAAGCACCGTTATTATGACACTTTGTTTGGTAGGACTAAGAACAATCACAAAGCTCAGTGGAAAATCATTAATAATTTAAGTGGTAGGGGTAAACTTGATAGAGGCCCTATAAAAATCAACAGGAGATGCAGTTATTACAAATCAAAATTCTGTTGCAGAAGAGTTTAACAAGTTTTTTGTGGATGTCCCTTCTTCTCTTGCTTCATCTCTTAGTGTGGCACAAGCGGAGCATAATCTAATAAATAAAATAATCTCACCTGTTCTTGCTTTTATTTTTAATATAAGTTTAGCAGAAGGGATCTTTCCTCAGGAACTAAAAATTGCACGAGTTGTGCCCATCTTTAAGAAAGGTTCGGCTCATTTAATTGGGAACTATAGACCAATATCTATACTGTCAATTTTTTCAAAATTACTTGAAAAGGTTGTAAAGTTAAGACTGGTAAATTTTTTAACTCTGAACAAATTTTTTTCACCTTCTCAATTTGGGTTCAGGGAGGAATTAAATACAGAGCTGGCACTGCAGGATTTTATTGCTCAGATTCACACTAATTTAAATTGTCAAAGTAAAAACAAAGTGTCCGGATTATTTCTAGATATTAAAAAAGCCTTTGACACGGTCAATCATAATCGACTATTGTCCAAATTAGAACTTGCGGGTAACGGGGGATGGCACTAGGATGGTTTGCATCATATCTAGTAACAGACAGCAGTATGTTGATCTTGGCTGCAACAGAAGTTCAGTCCAAACAATTCGTTGTGGTGTACCTCAAGGCTCAGTACTGGGCCCTATTTTCTTTCTTATATACATTAATGATTTATATTTTGGACCATTTAAGGGGAAAATTACAGCATTTGCCGATGACATAGCACTTTCATATGGGGCATCAGCGGTAAATATGCTAAGATCAGATGTTCAGCATGATATCAGGCTTCTAGCCTTGTGGTTCTTATGTAATAAACTATCATTAAATGTGAAAAAATCAACTATTGTAAATTTTTCATTGTATCAAAGCTTTACATTTGATGAACCTTTAAAGTTCCATTGTGTTGACTGCAACGAATATTTATGCTCATGTAGCATTCTTTCTCAGAGCAACACCGTAAAATATCTAGGTCTTATAGTTGATGAGAAACTAGTACGGAAAGATCACATAAACACAGTAAAAAAATATCTTTTAATGTTTTAGCGTAAATTTTATTTCCTTAGGCCTCTCTGTCCTGATAATATTTTGTGTCAGGTGTATTTTGCTTTTGTTCATTCAAAGTTGAATTATGGTATTTCTTGTTGGGGCAGCACTTATATCACGCACATAAATCCTTTGTTGCGTATTCAAAAATGTTTTATTGGAATAATTAGAAGGAAATGTATGCGAACTGAGTCTCTACCATTATTTGTTGACCTTGGTATATTACCCCTGAGATACTTGTTTGTTTTCAAAGTGCTTTTTTTATTTTTTAAAGTAAGTGGAAATTTTGGTGCAACTATTGATCTTCCTGTAAATAGACCTAACACTAGTCAAAGTGATTTTATTAGACCACCTAAAGCAAATAGTGCGTTTTTTCAAAAAAGTTTCTTGTTTTTAGGACCAAAATTTTATAACCAAGTACCACGTATGGTGAAAGATTCTCGAACTTTACAATCAATTAAGAATAATTTAAAACGGTGGTTGCTGAAATTGTCTAAGGCATGTGTTGAAGACATATTTTTAGTGCTACAGTAGGCTAAGACAAAAAAAAAAGTATTCTTTATTATCAAAGTCTGTGTGTGAATCGGTACATGTCGTGAGAGCCTGTGAGAAAGTGTGCGTATGTGTTCAAGTTCAAATAACTTTATTTATTAATATTTAATACAATTTGTACAACTGTAACCATGTGTCTAGACACGTGCGATTACCAAAACGTTATGCTAAGTTATAATTAACTATCCTAATCAGTCTTGAATGAATAGTGACAAAATTAAAATAAATTGGTTCTTCTAACTCTCAATGTGTGTGCGTGTGCGTGAGTGGGTGAGTATGTAGGTGTGCGAGTGTGTTTAGGTGCGTGAGATAGTGAGTGTGCACATGTGTGTACATGTGCGTGAGCGCACGTGAGTGTGTGTAGGTGCGCGAGTGTGTGCGTGCGTGTGTGAGAATGTTTGTATGTGGGGGGATGTGTGCATGTGTGTATGGGTGTGCGCGAGCGTGGGTGTGCGCTCGCGTATGTGTATGTAGGCTTACCTGGCAATGACTGCATGCTAGTTATTTTGTTTTCCTTTATATAATATTATATTTTTACAGTCTATGTCCATCTGAGCTCCTGCATGCAGACATATATGTAGTTTTTATCTTGAGCGTCTTTTTTTTATACTGTTAAAATAAGGAAAACATGTAAATTTTGTATGCTGTATGGGAAAATAAACAATTTTAATTATCTTCCCTACACAACATCTGGACTCTGACAGTCATCATATTTTAAAAGGATTAGTTCTACAGGTTGGGTTTATGTTTCTATGTTTTAAATGACGTCACAGGCAACAAAATAATGGTTCACAACACTGCTATGATTACTGTGTATGATTAATCTAATCTAAAATGGTCTCGAATTTTGTTTAGAGACTTCCATCTTTCATTTCTCAACAAAATGTTTGAAAACATTTGCATAGCTTTTACGATAATTCCTCTTCATGCATATTCAGGAGGGCAAGAGTTATTATTAACCTTTGAGCAGGCAGTTATTTTTTGCCTATAAAAATAACAGGCAGGTAATTTTCAGTCGATATTTTTTTTAACTAAACAAAATTTGTAGGCTACAGTGTAAACCTACTAATGTTTGGTATCATTGTGATCACAAAGAACAGGCTAGCATATGATATACTCTACATAAAATATACAAACACAATTTTTATTGTTTCCTCTGAAACTTGAATAAAAAATGTGGGGTATTTACCCTCCGAACAACTATGCAATAACATGAAAAAAATTTAAGATAGATAAAATATTGCAAATGTTAGATATTTTTAGGAAATGTATACATAATGCATGATACATACATAAATAAAAAATAACCTAACATACATTGAACTATTTAGTTAGCTTACACTATTTTTTTGCATCACTATATACTAATCACTAACTATGATCTGCTTACAACATATATAAACACTATATGACACATATTCCATACAATAAAACGGATAAGTACCATAGCAGGAAAAAACCAGCTCTAATAGCCTACTCCCTAATGGCAACTCATATAAAATTTGGATTAATAGCCTGGGGAGGTGCTTCACACACACATAGAACCGATATTAATATTACAGAAAAAAGTAATTAGATTAATCAACAATTTGCCCATCAACACTCCTTGTAGACAATAATTTAAAGAAAAAAAATTCTAACCGTTATCTAAATGTATATTCAAGACCCAATATACGCCATAAAAAAAAAAAAAAAATAACAAAACAAAATTTGAAATCCATAGCCATAACACAAGAAATGAAAATAATATAGACATACCTTATTACAAAAAATTATTTTTACTGGATTACAAAAAACAGTAAACCAACCACAATACATAAGTATATTTTTAATCACTTCCAAACATTATAAAAATACTAAGACAAAAGAAAACCAATTTAAAAAAATCTCTACTTGCATAGTTATCATATCCATGCTATACAAAAGAATTCTTTAATATAAACATATAAAATAACACACACTAAACATTGATTGCAAGCTATGCTACCCAACCATAGACTTGATCAATCCTGGGTTATGGCCGAAGAGATCTGACACGCCCCCTTTCTTGAGGAGAGCGGTGACGAAGAGGAAGTTAAAAGGTAGTCGCGCAGAGCACAACAGTGCTCCAAACGTGTTTCACTTTAATAAACTGTTTATAAACACCAAATAGGCCTATGTCAAGCGCAAGAGCAAACTGAACTGACGTGAAGACAGAGTGGAGGGAAAGGTTGACAAACGTTCAAGGTCATAAAGAATTACCATTGAGACAGAAATAAGAAACCCAGGAGCCCAATTAAGCTCCGTGTGACCAACAGTGATCATTTTAATGGCATATCATCTTTTTTATTTTGATGTATTTTTTTCTGTTGAATAGTTATTTGAAAACTAATTTGGCTGTTTACAATATTTCTTGAGATATAATGGAAAAACTACTTTCGCGGCTAATCACGATTATCATTTTAAACAACAACTATTAATCACAAAAACCTAATTCACCTAGGTTTATTCCTGCCGGAGTGATGGCCTAGGCCGTCACAGAGGCCAAGCACCTGAATTTAACACAAATTAAGGTAATTATGCACTTTCTTGCCACCTCTGAAAATACAATTTCATGTTAAAAAAAGTGATGAAAAATGAGTTTATATCTCTTGGGGAGTTTGATTTCATCCGCGGAAAACTCGTTTTTTACCGAAAAATCGAAAAACTAGTTTTTTATCCAATAATGAAAAACCAACTTTATTAAAAATCGTTATTTTTCAACAAATTTTTTTCCATTTCTCGTGTTTTTTTATGCTGAACACAAATATATAACTAGTTTTGTAGTAAAATTATTTTTTCAGCTCGAAAAATGCATTTTTTACTGACATAACCAAACATAACCTAACTTATCCTAATTGTCTATTTTTTCAACAAAAATTCGTAATTTGCGTTAAATTCGAGCGTTTGGCCTCCGTGACGGCCTGCCGGCCGTCACTCCGGCGGGAATATAGGTGAATTCGGTTTTTGTGATTAATAGTTGTTGTATATAATGATCGCGTAATGGCCGCTAATCGCGATCCCCCGCGATAGTAGTTTTTCTGTTATTTCTCGAGAAATATTTGTAATGGACTAAAATAGTTTTTAAATTTGTATTCAGCGCAAAAAAACACATCAAAATAAAAAAAGATGATTAAAATACCATTTAAATTAACGGAAATGACAAAAATACTAAAATTTGTGATATTGGTTTTTTCGAATTTTTCGGTAAAATACGTTATTTCCGCGGAATAAAAAGCATATCTCGTGAATATACAGCCAATTCTAGACCCATTTCAAGCAAAATGTTCCAAATTTGTTTTGTGGCAAGAAAGTGCATAATTACCCAAATGAAGATACATATTTTTGTGGAGTTAATAGACAATTAGTATGAGTTAGGTTATGTTTGATTAGGTAGTAAAAAATTTATTTTTCGGACTGAAACATAACTATACAATCATGTTTAGCATAGTAAAACATGTTAAATTAAATGTAATTTTGTTGAAAAATAACGATTTTTAAATAAGTTGGTCTTTTCACCTTAGGTAAAAAGTTTTCCCCGGTTGAAGTCAACCTTCTCAAGAGATATACTCATATTTCACCTCTTTTTCAAAAAGAAATCGTATTTTCAGAGATGGCAAGAAAGTGCACATTTACCAAATTTTGATCTACCCATGTCATTAGGCCTATTTAAAGCTCTAAAAATTACCATTAAAAATGCACCACCAAGGTTTTCATACATAAATAATTACAAGGCTGAATCTGATATTTTCTTAAACAATGGCAATTTTGGTAAATAATTATTGTCATATATACTAAATATTTACTTATGAATATTATTGTTGTTATTGTGGGTAGGACTACTAGCACACACCTTCTATTATACCTATAGGTATAATAGAAAGTCTTTGCTACTAGGCCTTGTCAATATGTTAGTGTTGTGCAATCTAAGGAACCTTCTTAATTTACCTTTAAAATAAAATAAACAATTGAAGATTAGTAAAAACTTACATAAATACATATACAATAGTAGAAAAGACAAATATTTAGTGTGAATAACAAAATGAACTTACACTTGTATAATAGCAACCCCTTCCTAGAATTGTTGATACGTGGAAAACGAATTGAATTATTTGAGTCGCTCGTAAACAAATCCAAGGTAACCGAGGTGTACGGTTTTATTTGGGAATCATAAAACTAATACCACTCAGCAAAGTAAATTATTTCAAATTTCGTACGGACAGGGAAAACTTGCACAATAACACTAATTGAAACTATGTCACTAATTGCAAATTAGGCCTTGGACTTTCTACTTTCTAGTTCCTACCTACCAAATGCAATTCAGCTCAGCTGGCGAAATTTCTGGTGGGGGAAGATGCGCGCGCATTCCCCCTCAAAGTAGTTTATGTCTACTGCTGAGAGAAGCAAACTTGTATCGTCTGCTAAATATTTTTTTTTTTTTATAACATTTATTTGAATTTACAATCTATTCATAGTTGAACAATAAGTAAATGTGAGGTTAAATAATATAACATGGATTAACACACGTCCAATGACGTGGCTAACATAAACATTGTTTAACATTACAAATCGTTACACAAAAGTATAAAGTACATTACAAAAATCTTACTGGAAGATCTAATACGTGTTGTCTTTTCAGTCTGTAGACAGCGTTACTATTATCTAAAAGATTCAGGGCAAGGTAATTTGGGTGATTGTTCAATTTTTCTAAATATCGACTGCTAAATTTAGTAATTTCGGTCTTGACAAAAGGAATGTTGGAGTCTTGATGGATGATTGTGTTATTAATGTACCAGGGTGCTTGAAGTATGTTTCGTAGTGTTTTTGATTGAAATCTTTGGATGATATCTATATTGCTGTTCGATGAACAACCCCACAGTGAAATTCCGTAAGTCCATATAGGTTTTAAAACTGTTTTATACAGGAGAAGCTTATTTTCTAATGATAGTTTTGATTTCCTGTGTAGTAACCATGCCATTTTTCTATATTTGGTGTTCAACTGAAGCCTTTTGTGCCATATGTGCGAGCGCCATGTCAATCTCCTATCTATGTGCATTCCCAGATATTTGACTTCTGTAACTTGAGGCAACGGAACATTGTCCAAAGAGACTGGGGGGCATGTTTGAGATTTTAGTGTGCAAGTGAGATGTGATGACTTGGTTTGATTAACTTTTATGTTCCATTTATTGAGCCAATTGGACAGTTCGTATAGACTTAACTGCAATATTTGAGATGCAACAACTGGATCTTCATGGGAAACGAGGTAAGCTGTGTCGTCAGCGAATGTTGCAACCGTTACTCCTGGACTCGCTGGAAGATCGGCTGTGAATAACGTATATAATACGGGCCCAAGCACACTTCCTTGAGGCACTCCTGATTCAATTCCTACTAAGGGAGAATATTCATCCTGATATTTAATTTGAAAGAACCTATTTTCCAGATAAGACTTGAGTAAGTTGTAGTACGAATGTGGCAATGAAGATTTTATCTTGAAAAGAAGGCCCTGATGCCACACTTTGTCAAAAGCTTGACTTATGTCAAGAAAAGCTGCCGAACAATACTTCCCAGTCTCTAAACCCTGGCTTATAACATTTACAATCCTATGTACCTGTTCTAAGGTTGGATGACATTGACGGAAACCAAACTGGTGGTGTGGGATAGCGTCAATTTCATCAATCACAGGCTTCATTCTTTTAAGCAAAAGCTTCTCAAAGACCTTAGACATCAATGGAAGAAGGCTGATTGGCCGATATGATGTAATTTCATGAGCAGGCTTGCCAGGTTTTTGTATTAAAACTATGTTCGCCACTTTCCACTGAGAGGGGTAATACTCCAATCTTAAAACTGCGTTAAAGATCATGGTTAGCAAAATGAAACCCTTTCTAGATAGTTCTTTTAGAATTTTACCTGTTATCAAGTCATATCCTGGTGCTTTATTTGGACTAATTTCATGAAGTATGACGTTTTTTACTTCAGATGGCTTAAAACTATCTATCGGAAAGCTCAATTGAGTCGGAGAGTTCAGGAATTCCAAAATATCGTCATTTCCGATAAGAGGATCTTGGTGCAATTTGAAAACATCCCGAAAATGTTCAGCAAATACCTGAGCCTTTTCTTTATTAGTTTTGGCCCAGTTGCCATCCAGTTTCAGAATTGGAGGTATAGGAGTCTTTGGTCGTTTCATGCTTTTAGTGACTTTCCATAACGAATAGTCGCTGTCGTCAAAAGGAGAAAGTGACGAACAAAAATCGTTAAACCATTCGTCTTTTATAGATTTTATCAATCTTTTTAGTTGTTGAGAGGACCTGTTTAGATTTGTTTTATCGAATTGATTCCTTGAATTTTGCCAAATTCTTCGTAAACGGCGTTTTTCTGCCAATTTCTTCCGTACAATTACAGGATAATTTACACTGTAGACTTTTGTGGAAGACTGGGCGTTGCTTTCCAAGCCGCTTCCTGTAGGGATACGTTAAATGATTCAACTGCGTCATCAATATTTTCATAGATTTTCAGTGGAATGTTAAGCTTAGATATTTCATCAAAACTGTTTCGAAACATGTCCCAATTGGTGAATTTGTTACAAAGACTTGGAGGAGTTTCTTTGTTGATTACGGATGAACTGATTGTTAAAATAATAGGGGAATGGTCTGACTGTAGATCGAGGGAAGACTCTATTTTTAAATAATTGTTACAAATACCCTTCGTAATAAAAAAATCTAAGATATCTGGAATTTTGTGCGGGTCACTAGGCCAGTATGTAGGTTCCCCTGTCGAAATAGCATCCATATTAAAATTATTAATTGTTTGTAGTAACTGTCGACCTCTAGGATTGTTAAGCCGTGATCCCCACATTTGATGCTTAGCGTTGTAGTCTCCGCCAGAAATGAACCGAGGGCCCAAGGAGTTAAAGAAATCGTTAAATTGTACATTGGTGATGTTATGTCTTGGTGGGCAGTACACTGAAGATATTGTCAGAGGACCAGTCCAATCTTCTACAACAATACTTGAAGCCTGAATGTGGTCAAACTGGTAACTTGGAAGTTCATAATGCTTAATAGTGTTTCGTATCAAAATAGCAGAACCACCATGAGCAGTGTTATCAGGGTGATTTGAACTATAAATTGAAAAATTAGGAATTTTAAAGAAAGTTAAATCGGTGAAGTGGGTTTCAGATATTAATAGTATATCTAGCTTGTAAGTTGATATGAATAATTGTATTTCTTGATTATGTTTAATCAAGCCATTGGCATTCCATTCTGATATTCTGAGAAAATTATTCATTTTAATTTAGAAATAACTGTTGTTAACAGGGTAATGAGGGTTCCAACCTGTTGAGTTTGCTGTGTTAGGAGGGTTTCAAATTTTTCAAAAACAGAATTTATAACCTGAATAAGGGTTGGTAATTCATTACCTGTGGAGGAAGTTGGCTCATTTTTTGTTGCTTGAGCATAAGATACTGACTCATTCACGTGATTATTTTCATGTCTAGTGGGAGGTGATGGTGACTCAGATTTACTGACTATACCATTTGTTGCATGCGAGGTAAGAGATTTTTGTCTCAAAGGTGGAAAATTTTTATTTTTCAAATTTTTGTAGATAGTACAACCTTTGTAGTTTGCAGGGTGGTCACCATTACACAGCACACACGTAGGTGAGACATCTTTAGACTTAGTACAAGCAGTAGTATCATGGTTTGAACCACATTTAACACACCGGAAAGGATACCAGCAATATGACTTAGAATGGCCATATCTTTGGCACTTCTTGCACTGAACAATATCATTTTTTTTATAGGGAGGCTCAAACTTGACTTTAGCATTTAACAAAAATTCGATATCGTAAATATCTTTGTTATTTTTAGCTGGTTCTAAATCTACAAAAAACATACCTAAGGGAGTTTTTGTTTTGGCACTACGAGCATTTGAAACGTTCCTTACGTTGTGTCCGTAAGCATTAATGGCAGTGATAATGTCAGCAGGATCCGTTGAATAGTGCATATTTTTTAAAACTGTACGGAAAGCTCTTTCTTGTTTTAATTGAAATGTGTGGAAGCCAACATTCAGCTCTGACAGTTTTCTGACTAATTTACGGTAGACATCAGATGTAAGAGGAGTAATCCTTATCTTATTGTTGTGTAAACATTTGTAAAAGTATTCATCTCTGGTTAGAACTGACTCAATAACTTGTACCATTTTAGCTACATTTTGAACATCTGGAATAAAAATTGGGGGTGGTTTAGGCTCCTTTTTGGCCTCGTTAGAAGACGTATCTTCCATGGTGTTAGGGTCTTCCTCAGATAGAATGGTAAAGTTATTAGATATTGGTATATCTATACTCTTGTTACCTGAATTGTCAGAAGAGTTAGGTCGACACTTTTTCTGGTCGTTGCCAGTATTAGGATTAGAGTACATTCTCTTATTCTTTTGGGACACTACTTGCCAAGGGACGTCATCACTTTGGTCAGATGCTTGTAGAGAAGTACGGAAGTCAGATGAAGTAGGAGTTGAATTGGTTTTGTGTTGATTGAGCGAGTAATCGTGGTCATTATAAGAATGAGTGGTCACATTTTTCGGACAAAATGATTTAGACGTACGTGGAAGTTCGTTCATTGTAAGGAAAATAGCCTAACCTAGGTTAAATGTAAACAAACGCTGAAAACAACTATTTAATTACTAGAACACTTTGAAAGCAAATAAGTAATAACAAAGGAACAAAGAAACGCCTAATTAAACTACATTTTGAACACTTATTACAGAATAAACGAGAAAATATAATCAAAATAACAAAATTATTCAGGAAAAATATTAGAATGCACTGTTACGCACAAATTAACACAGCTGACTCTATCTGCTAAATATGTAGTATTTAGTTCAGAATGTATCGTCTGCTATTGTCTGTTATTTAGATATAGGGTGGATTGCTTTAATTGTGTGCTAGGAAATTGTTTTGTATTAATATAGCGTATTAATGGCCAAGTAAATCATAATTGCATATTCTTATTAGGATGTGTGAAGAGTGAATCAAAATAGCCTGTTAATTAAGGCCAAGTATTTATATCCTACTAGCTGTACCCGCCCGCTTCGCCGGTCATAATATTGAGTTTTGATTGTATCATTGAAATGTGCAGCAACCTTTCAGTTTACATAGTATCCAATTTACAACAGCTGATGTTTTGTGTAGTTTACTACTGTACTCAATTATTTTTAATTTTGAAAGTTTTGCCTACCACAATTTTATTATATTTGTTTTTATTTAACAGCTGTTAATCAAATAAATCAATCAATTAATATAGCTTCACAAGAAATCAAAACATAAAAATATAAACAGTATAATTTTGACATATTTAAAACCTACAGCTGATATTCTTTTTATATTTGACTTATTATACCTTCATGCATCCTGCTATTTGATTAACATCGAAACTTTAGAAGTCCAAGGGATGTAGCCCTGAGGGATTAAAGAAACGGGAAAAGGACAGAAACCTTCCCTGGGGTATATAGAACAACTTCCCCAAGTTTCATGGTGATCGGCTGGACGGTTTGGCAGCGCATAAAGGATAGACAAACAAACATACATTGGATTTTATATATATAGATTTATTTATTTTCAACGAATTACACCACTTTACATTTAACATGTAAAGGTGTCTTCCCAAATAGCCTTAAGCTTGGATATATCACGCCATTATTTAAATCGGACGATGCTTCGGACGTACGAAATTACAGGCCAATCGTTATACAGTCTGTAATAGTTAAGGTGTTCGAGGCTATTGTTCTTGATTGTATTTCTTTCAACATCAGGAGTCTTATAATTCCTGAACAGCATGGCTTTCGCCTGGGCCGTCTTTCAAGATTTCATAATATCAGCTTTTTCGAGAGGAAATCAAGTTGATGGCATACACTTGGATTTTTCGGAAGCTTTTGACCGGTTTAGCCACGTTCATCTTACTCATAAATTGAAGGCCCTTGGAATTAATGGGCAGTTCTTTAAGTGGCTTAATAGTTACCTGATTGATAGATGGCTTATTGTCAAATTTGGTGGAGCGCTGTCCTTCAAAATTCCAGCGCTTTCTGGGGTTCCACCTGGGGTCTCTGCTCTCGGACCAGCACTGTTCAACCTTTTCATAAACGACATTGTGGATAACTTGCCTGCCAGATACCTATTATTTGCAGATGACATCAAGGTATTCAAGGAGATAACCTCAACTGACGATATAAACGTTCTTCAAACCAGCCTTGACATGATTACAAAGTGGTGCTTTGACAATGAAATGGGTATCAGCCCAGAGAAGTGTCTGCAAATGACTTACCACCGCATTATGACCCCTGTAGTGCACGATTATGTTATTAATGGTTCTGTCCTAAAAAGGGTTGCTGTTTCGTATGGTTTCTTAATCGTTTATATGAATTCCAGTCTGAGGTTAATTTTAAAAGTTTAGTTTTACGAAAAGAAGCATCTCTTAATTTCTGAAGCTGGCGAATATGATTTGTAAGCCAAGGGGCAGGTCTCTTGGTGACTCGTTTAGTGATTAAAGGGGCATGCTTGTCAAAAATATCAATGATTTGACTATTAAATCTGTTGACCATGGTGTCAACATCAGGAGCAGTAGTGACATCATTCCAGTCTAATGATTGAGCATCAGAAAGAAGGGTTTCTAAGTTTAAATTTCTATAATTTCTGTATTTGACATATTTGGGCTGACACTTATGAGACTGAAGTTTGTAGGCACAGAAGACGAGATCGTGTTTGGAAAGACCGGGAGCAGGGGATTTTCCATGGTGCGCAACATAGGTGGGATCACTCATCACTGACGGCTATGATGTCGAGCCAAGTATCAGATGTTGCAGTATGGTGGGTGGGCTGCAAAGGTAGTATAGTCATGTTGCATGAGTCGAACATAGTCTGTAAAAAAAGTCTTGTTGTAGGTAGTTGGTCCAGTAGGATCCACGTTGAAGTCACCCATGACTATGACATAGCTGTAACGAACCATCAGATCAAGAAGTGCACTTTCAAAATCAGCAAGAAACCCTAGGTTAGGTGCCCGGTAACAAACACCCAATAAGACATGAATTCCTTTGATGCTGACATCTAGGAATAAAAACTCAGGCCGAACCTCTAATGATGTATCGGAGGAATTAATTAATTTACAATGTAGATGAGATCTCACAAAAACGGCAACACCACCACCACCCTTGTGAAGGTGGTCATTCCTGAATATTCGGTAGCCAGAGAGTTCAACACTTATCACAGTGAGAAGGTTTAAGCCAGGTCTCGGACAGTAATATAAAGTTTTATAATAAAATTAAGTGAATCGAAAATTGTTCTAAATTCATCAATATGTAAAAAAGAGATTGGACGTTCACATGGGCTGCCTTAACGGTATTTGTAAATGGTGAAAGAGTTCGGCAGAGAAACTGTGGTAGTGGGTGCAAGGGTGATACGGCGTACTGGCCCAGGGCGGCATTATCAGTCATCATGGTGGACGAGTAGCAGCGAGACCAGACGGGCAGAGTCCAAACGGCAGCCCCGACCACCGCAACAATGTGGGGAGACCATTCCACCTGACTCAAAACAATCACACCACGACCATACCTACTAAACAAACAGTCACACAAAGTAAACATACAGTAATTACCAATAAGCATATCACGTGTTCTATACACACATTTCGTTCGGCTCAAAAATGTAAGAATCTAACTCATTGCTATTCAGTTTCGAAAAATAGTGTTTAAAACAATGAAAGTTAATGATTAGTGTTAATATAAATAATAAACTGGATAACCAAATAATAGTATTGGTCTTAAAAATAAAATTCAGTGATAAAAGAGAAAAACATTTTTTCCTTTCTTCTTCTTTATCACTAGAAACAAATTTCCTTGTGGAAAAGAAAATGTTGTATTAAATTTAATGAAATTATTGTAAAATAGAAATAAACATCTATTCTTTGCAGGTGATATAATGTCTAAAAAGTGATAATAAAATGAAAAGTATATTTACAAAATCTGACTAACAAAACAGGCATATTGTACTATATTTTAAATGCAATTCCTTTAAGAACATAATGAAACTTAAAACAATTATAATGATAAAAAATAAAATTTGTGTAAACATAAATAAGTATTAATAGAAATAATAATTGGTCAACTATGACATACTGCAATTTTATTTGTACATATTTAAATTAAAGTAATATTATTAAGAATAAAATAATAATAATAGTAAAATAATAATAATAGTGAACAATCTAACTGCTCTGTCCATGCTACACCACTACGCCAAGGATTCATCCATCCCGCCATCCCCTTCACGCCATCCTTGCTAAGCCACAAGATTCTGCCGTCGGATGTCCAGATGTTCCTCAATCCGTGTCGCTTTACAACTTTGTGGTACAGCTCCACTCGCCTCTTCGTGAGATCCTCTCGTATCGTCAGTCTGGAGTTCTTGAGAAGTTTCTTAGCAATTATGAAAAGCCTGGAATGCTTCGTTTGCCTTATTGTATTTTGTAGGACCTCCCATGTTTCATTTTTTAGATGAAAGTTTAATTCTTTAATATTTTGGGGCTGAACAATCCGTTTAGGAATGGATTGCATTTTTTTTTTATTTGGAACACATACAATAAGCACGACCTCCTGGGCGTAATGATCGGAGATAGCCGTCTTAACAACAGAAACTTAAGTGTTTGGTACATCCATTATAACGTTGTCGAGGGCTGTGCTAGACATGGACGTTACTCTAGTTGGTGTGTTCACAGACCAATTTAGATGAAAGGAAGTTAAAACGTCGCGAAGCCACTGGGTGAGGGGGTCGGTGTGGTCTATCACATTGATGTTAAAGTCACCAATTATAAGGAATTTGGATTTACGTGACTGTAAAATATTTAAGAGTGAGTCTAGTTTTTGAAAAATGCATCGTGATTTGACTGTTTATTTGGTGATCGATACAGTCCTATAACAGTCAATTTGCCGTACTGTTTTGTCTCCAAGGTAATGCCTACAACTTCAAAATCCACATCCACTCCGAACGGAACCTTAAAGGGCTGCAATTTTAATGAGCTTTTTTACAAATATTGCCACACCACCACAGAGTAAAACTTTCTGTTAAAACGTAATTTTGAATTTTAAAATTTAAGATTGTATCTTGTAAATAACCATGCTCAGAAATTACGAATATTGTATATAGTTGAAAGCTATAACTATTTAGACCATGTGTGCCATCAACACAAATGTATCAAGTCCATATTGGTTTATCATTTTGTTTCTTGTTTATGACATAAAAATCAGTAAAAAGTCATTTTTATTAAGTTTTAATTTGATAGATTAAAAGTCAATACATTTCATTTGTTCAAGGCCCTTGGGGTTTGTACAAATGAAAGCTGCGTTATCAGCCTTAAGCTCATCACACAATATGGCAAGCTCGCCACTTTATTCATGGCAATCTGGGCATTTTGATGGAGAATATGAAGTTTTGGAAAAGGGGGAATGTTGGTTGCAGTTTGAGATTTACTGAACGGTGGGCCTGATGTCTCTGTCGTGTTTACCAGTGTTCTAGCATAAAAAAAAAGTTGTTTTTTTTACAGGGCTACTAGTAATAGTTGGTTCTTGATATTAATATTAATTTAAATTAAAATGGGAAAATCATAAGTTTAGTTCAATAGATAAGTGTAATGCTTGGATGGATAATATAGAAAAATACAGTTTCATCTTTCATTAAAAAAAAAAAAACACTTATTGAAAAAAGTGTTATCAATTTTGATGTTATCATTTATATTATTTTAGAAATTAAGACATTTGGTAATCTTAACTGTACATATATGTGTAATCAATACATGTGGAATAAAGTTTCTTTTGAATTTGAAAAAAATGACAAATCAACCTGTGTAACTTATCAGTGCCACCGAAGAGGTATTTATAACTCAACAAGCATGAATAAGATACATTTAAAGATGTCAGGGTCTTGCAAAATAAAGAGTTACTGCCCCGCTTCAATGAAAACTACAAACAATGATAAAGGGGTGCATGTGGAGTATTTGTCTTCCCACGTTGGTCATAAGAATGAACTCAAACACATACAGGTTACAAAAAGAGAGAAAGAAAAAATAGCAATAGAGTTAGCAATAGGAATACCACATGATAAAGTATTAAAGCGGATAAGAAACTCAGTTTCAAATGTTGACCTTAATAGATTTCATATAACCAATAAACAAGATATTATTAATATTGAAAACACGTTTAATTTACACAATGAATCTAAAAACACCCATTTGATCCAATTAGTATAGAGGCTTGGGTAAATGAGCTAAGATCAAGTGATAACGCAGCTTTCATTTGTACAAACCCCAAGGGCCTTGTACAAATGAAATGTATTGACTTTTAATCTATCAAATTAAAACTTAATAAAAATGACTTTTTACTAATTTTTATGTCATAAACAAGAAACAAAATGATAAACCAATATGGACTTGATACATTTGTGTTGATGGCACACATGGTCTAAATAGTTATAGCTTTCAACTATATACAACTTGCCAATTGCTTGGGGAAAGTGCACCTGGGCTTAAGCTCAAGCTTAACTTTAAGCAAGCTCAAATTAAGCCTACTATGGGGAAAGCGGCCCTAAAGTAATTTTAAATTTAATGCATTCAATTAAAACTATTCATCTAAATAATAAACTAATAGCGGAGAGAAGAAGACTGGAGTCCTACAGGCTACTTTTAGAGGAGTTGGGGAGGGGGGCAGCGA
This sequence comes from Stictocephala bisonia, assembly GCA_035578905.1. Lineage (NCBI taxonomy): Eukaryota > Metazoa > Arthropoda > Insecta > Hemiptera > Membracidae > Stictocephala > Stictocephala bisonia. The sequence continues at coordinate 71,379 of JAQJVL010000264.1, forward strand.
AGGAATCCCACCCATACACGTACGATGGTATTGACCCACCCACCCACACATACAAGTACGGTGGTGTTGGTCAATACCCCTGTACGTTTATGGGTGGGTGGGTCAATACCCCTGTACGTGTATGGTTGGGTGGGTGGGTCAATACCCCTGTACGTGTATGGATGGGCGGGTGGGTCAATACCCCTGTACGTGTATGGGTGGGTGGGTCAATACTCCTGTACGTGTATGGGTTGGCGGGTGGGTCAATACCCCTGAACGTGTATGGGTTAGGGAAGGATTTCTAGTTGCTTTCATGTTTAGCAATAGCAATATACAGTACAAGTAAACGTCACACAACACAAATTTATTACAATATAAGCACAAAATGCACAAATATATTACAATACAAGTACAAAATGTATAATATATGTCCCATTATTATTGTATTGTAATATATTTGTGCATTTTGTGCTTACATTGTAATAAATTTGTGTTGTGTGACGTTTACTTGTACTGTATATGTAGCAACACGTATTATGCTAATTAAAGCAATAGGCAATATGAATATGTCATGAAACTTTTTTTGAGTCAATCAAAAGCGTAGCTGGAATTATAGAAACCAAACCTTTGATGTCCTATATGGAGAAATCATTCTACTCAGCTTAGTTAAAAACTATGGAACCTGCAAAACATAGACTCTTTTGCACATGGCATGTTATACGAGCCTGGAAAACAAACATCAGAGCAAATATTAAAAATAAAGACAAGCAAAATGAAGTTTTCTAAATTTTAGACATACTATCATAGACCTTCAATTGATACTATTAAAGGGGGACCATTGGAAGATTTGAAGGTTTTTGCAAAAAATCCAACCACGCAAATTGTAACGTATGACACTATTCTGGGATAAAATTTTACTCTAAAAAAATGTCTTTCGCTTTGGTGCAACTCTTACAATAAAGCCTTCAGAGGCAATTTAACGCTCACGTTCAGGACGTAATTGCTAACAGACTTTTTGTCACTATACAGTACAAGTAAACGACACACACGCGCACACACACACACACACACACACACACACACACACACACACACACACACACACACACACACACACACACACACACACACACACACACACACACACACACACACGCACACGCACGCACGCACGCACGCACGCACGCGCACACACACGCACGCACGCGCGCACGCGCGCGCGCGCACACACGCACGTACAGTGGTATTGACCCACCCGCCCACCCATACACGTACAGAGGTATTGGGTAATAATTCAGAATAGTACCTATAAATATTTTTTTAAATTACCTAACTTGGCAACAGAGGTGGTTCTGCGCTTAGTTTTTGCCGTATCGTAATTTGTACAAAGTTTTAACCTTATCGGACATGGAAAATATTTTTGTCGAAAAAAATAGCAAGGCAATTGTGTATGTAAAAATTAATAAAAACAATGTTTTCTGTTATTCGACTTATAATACATATTATTATGTAGAATTTCACGCTGAATTCGAAAGTGCATTCGTTTTGCTGAATTATTAATAACAAGGCCAATAGATTAACTTTTCGAAAATGTAGAATGTTGAATTGTACCTATGAATATTTTTTTAATTGCGCAATTTGGCAACAGAGCACATAGTTTTTGACGTATCGACATTGGTACAAAGTATGTAGTGAATAGTTTCTTTATTTCAATTAAAGTTATTAACAGATTTATAATTTGTATGACATGTTTAATTGTTCTTATTAATATACGTTTTAATATTTTAAATTTCAAACACATAATATGTTTAAACATTTTTCATTTTAAATACTGGTTTAATTATAAGAAATAGAAAAATGCAAATACTACATAAACTCGTAAACAATCGCCCTTTACGATCTGTCTGTGATCGCCTCCATCAGTGTCGATGTTGTTATATGTTCCTGATGTACTCAAGTTGGGATATGTCATACCTATCTTCAAGTCAGGGGATCCCAGCGACGTTTCTAATTATAGACCTTTCACAATATTGTCCTCTATAGCCAAAGTTTTTGAGAGCTTATTGCTGGATAAAATTGGTGCTTCCTTACGATCCATGATTCCTGACATTCAGCGTGGTTTTTACCCTGGCCGCTCAGTGTCAACCAACCTGGTTCTTTTCCAGGAGCATGTATTAGACGCCATTACTAGATCAAGCCAGATAGATGCTATCTACATCGATTTTGCAAAGGCATTTGACCGCGTCGATCACACTATATTATTAAAGAAGATGAGCGGATACGGAATTATTGGCCCTCTTCTTGACTGGTTTTCATCGTATCTCACAGACAGAAGATTAGTGGTTAGATGGGAATCTGCGCAGTCAGAAGAATTGGTGTCAACATCTGTTGTTTCGCAGGGATCACATTTGGGTCCATACTTATTTAGTCTTTTCATGTCGGATGTGGTGGATTGTCTTCATACTAGGGTCCTGATGCTGGCAGACGACATTAAACTGTTCCATGAGGTTGTGGGGTTGGAGGACTGTTTACTTCTCCAGGAGGACATCCACAACTTAGAAGCATGGTGCCTTCAAAATCGTATGTCTATTAATAAGAAGAAATGTTTTCTTATATCGTTCTGTAGGAGGAAGTCCACACTGGAATTTGAATACGAGCTTGGGGGTGTATTGGTGAAGAGAGTGTCTGTCATTCGTGACCTTGGTGTTTTGCTGGCATCGGATCTGTAAAGGGCACATCAAGTTAGTGAGTTGTTGAGTCGAGCAAATCGCCTTCTTGGATTTATTATTCGATCAACCAGGGGCATATCAAGCACAAAGGCATTAAGCGCTATCTTCTGCTGCTTGGTCAGGCAAGTCTTGGAATTTGCCTCGGTGGCCTGGACACCTTATCAGGCTGGACAAATTGAAGCTCTTCAGCATGTTCAGGACAAATTTGTTCGAATGGTTGGAGTTCGGCTGGGAACCCCCTTCAGAGAGGTTAATGTTGCTGCCTTAGCCTCAGAAATGGGATTGTCTGGCTTGGAGGATAGACGTAAAATTTTGGACGTACTATTCCTCTACAAACTGCTCTCAGGCGCCATTGACTGTCCTCAACTCCTTCAGAGGATACATATTCGTGCACTACTTATGGCCACCAGATCACGTGAATTGTTCTGTAGAGGGTAGAATTCTACCTCATACAGCCAGAACAGTTGTATGGCACGGATACAGAGGATTGGATGCAGCGTATCTAGTGAAGTTGACTTTTTTGACATGAAGCTTCCCTCGTTTAAAAGAGTTGTCAAAATAATTTTTCTTGGGGATAATTGATGTTGATTATCTTTATCGATATTGAATCTCTTTTGTCCTTTTTGAGTTTTTCATTAATGTAGTTTCTTTTCATAGCTTTGTCAGCATGATGCAACTATAGTATTTCTATATCTTAGAGTATATCCTATAGTATTTATGTTGGTTAACTTAATTTTTTTACTGTTATAATTTTTGTTCTTAATTAGCTTTTAGCAATAAATTGTAGCCTTAGATCTGTGTTTTTGTTATATAGTTTGCAATAAGCGTATATGTTAGTATGGTTTAGTATCATTCCGTAGTATAACATATTAGTATTAGAAATAGTTTATTTTATATATATATATATATATATATATATATATATATATTCTTATGTGTGTATTTTTGTATACTTTATAATAGCTTAATTTTACCATATCGATATTGTATTGTTTTAACAAAATGGTGTAACCGTTGGAAATAAAATAAATAAATAAATAAATGATTAATAGGACAGCCAGGAGGCAGGACCTTCAGCGCGCGTACTATACACCGGTGACTTGAGACTAGACAATAGACATTGCATTTCTCTCCTGACAGTATGCATAAATATTTGGCACCTGTTTTTTTTTTTCTACGTATACGTCTGTCCAACTCCAACTACAGAGTAGCATAGCAAGCAATAGTGATCCTATTCCCTCCCTGGTCTCATAATATAACCTCAACACTTGGCATTCATTGACCGTAATTGATTATTGCTATTGGTGTAGTATTGTATATAAACTGGTATGTTGTCTATCTTTGTTATTTTAATTCCTTTTTATAATTACATTTTTGCTTCGAACTACCTTTTTCTAATATTAGTTGGTTGTAACCATACTAGTGGCAGGTTATTTTACCCTCAGTGGCAGGCTGTTTTTAGAGGTTGTGCAAAAGTTTTTACAAAAAATAAATAAAAATATAAACAATACAGTATGTGTGTTTTTTTAGACACGTTTCTTTTCAGAATTAAATGGTGAATAATATTATTTTAATTTAAAATGAACTATTACTTTGTATAATGGCTAAGTATTTATTTTAATTTGATATTTGAAGAAAATATAAGTTTTTTCGGTAATTATGCATAAGTTATTCTTGCCACCTCTGAAAATACGATTTCATGTTGATAAAGTGATGAAATATGAGTCTATATCTCTTGAGGAATTTGATTTTATATGCTGAAAACTCGTTTTTTCCCAAAAAATCGAAAAACTAGTTTTTTATCTGATAGTGAAAAAACCAACTTTTAACCCTCCAAGTGGCGGTCAGAAACACTCTCAGTGGCGGGCTAATTAGAGTGAATTTTCATACTGCGACTAAAAGGTTCGTATAAAAGTCTCAAGTAATCAAAATAGGTCATATTATATATCACATTAAAGCTTATAACATGCACAACACAATAATAACATAGTGGAAGTACTTACCAAAAACTGGAGTGAATAATTTTGTGTTAAAAATAAAAAATGTTTTTTCGAAAAAAATTTTATTTTAGAGTGCCCAATTAGAGTACATGTCGAAAATTGATACAACAAAAGTGAGATAGCCATTTTTTTCTAAATGTTATTGTGAACAAGAAAATGTATAGTTTGTCAATACTACTATAATATATAATAAAAACACAAAAAAATAATAAAAGAACTATGTACACAAATTTTTTTTCAACAGCTTCAGTCGGAGTCAGACACATCTACTACTCTCCTCTTCTTTCCAGGCCTAAGAGGCCTCCAATAATGCCCTAAATATGGAAAACATTCCCTGTGCACTCCACAGTTGCATGGTGGGCATCAAAAATGGCTTTTGCCCCCTTTTTTATGCCCACAAACAACACAAAGTCTCTCACTGTGTCCAGGTAAGTGTGCTATCTTGTGTTCAGCGTCTCCAGATGGTCCAGGAGCTGGTACAGGGGGGAGATTTTGATTTCTATGGGGCTCTACTAAGCTACATACAACGTCTGATAAGTAGTCCTTTCTTGGTAAGGGATTGTCTGAGTTTTTGGAGTATAAAATGTAAGAGTTTAGGAGAGACAAGTCGACTAGATTCGTAAAGAGTCTCTTCCAGTATTTCTTTGTTGTCCTTGAGCAAGAAACATGATATATAAACTTATCACTAGTACTATATAAAATTATACTTCAGAATCTGCTTTTTCATTTAATATAATCGGCAATGCATTTTGGACACCTATGAGCCATTTAAACACATAAACAAAAAAGGCTTACGTTGATAGACGCTGTAGCGTCTCTGCCACTTTGCGGAAGGGGGAGATAGACGCTACAGCGTCTTACGCCACCTGGAGAGTTAAGAATCGTTATTTTTCGACAACTTTTTTTCATTTCTCGTGTTTTTTAATGCTGAACACAAATATATAACTGGCTTTGTAGTAAAATTATTTTTTTCAGCTCGAAAAATGCATTTTTTACTGACAACCTAACATAAACTGTCTATTTTCTCAAAAAAATTTGTAATTTGTGTTTAATTCTAGTGTTTTGGCCTCCGTGACAGCCTGCCATCCGTCACTCCGGCGGGAATATAGGTGAATTCGGTTTTTGTGATTAATAGTTGTGTATATATATAATGATCACGTAATGGCCGCGATAGTAGTTTTTCCGTTACATCTCGATAAATATTTTTAAAAGACCAAAATAGTTTTCAAATTTGTATTCAGTGCAAAAAACACATCAAAGTAAACGAAAGATAATTAAAATACCATTTAAATTAACGGAAATATGACAAAAATACTAAAAGTTGTGACATTGGTTTTTTCGAATTTTTCGGTAAAATACGTTATTTCTGCAGAATAAAAAGCATATCTCGTGAAAATACAGCCAATTCTAGACCCATTTCAAGATAATGTTCCAAATTTGTTTGGAGGCAAGAAACTGCATTTAAATACCATCAAAAGTTTTATTTGAGGTATTTCCAGTACAGTTATACCCAATGAAATATTTTACCTCATAAGTTTTATCATATAACAACATAATATATGATTAGTAAAATTTACAAATTGGAGTTACATTGATTGAATTAACTATGTAAATTGAAAATGTTAAAAATAAAAAAAATCTTTTATTTGAGTTTATCAAGAAACAATAATAAAGTAATCACATACAAAACTAATATTTGTCAAAAATATCTTAACATAACAACACTGATTTCATTCTGAAATCAAAACTCATCAAGCATAATAATATAGGCCTACATGATTCATAAACAAATACTCAATTTGGTGTCACACATCAATTACATGGTGTGAATACAAAAAATTACTGTATGTTGTTTATCACTCCATTCCAATACCAAAACGGCCCAGACGAAAACGTATGACATCTAGCGATAGACTATATAACCTTACGTTTCCAGTGCCACCAAGATTGCCTCGCTACCATACCGCTATGCATTGTAATAAAATAATTACTCTAGATGCGTTCAGGTGATGGCTAGCTGCCACTTGCCACTAGTAGAGTTAATAATAGCTTCAAATGTTTTAGTATGATAATCTATTATTTATCCCTTCACTCATTTTTTTTTAACAAAGGTTTTTAACATAAAACAACTGTGTTAGGTTTAAGCCTTTATATTGTTTGTGTTTTAATTTATTTTCTCAAGCCTTTGACCTAGATCAGGGCCAAAGACTAAATTCCAAAATGTGTTGTACTTCCTACCAATGTTTACATAATTTAATCAGGTAAATACACAGTTTCCACTCACCTAACAACTTTGAAATGGCTCAGAAACAGCCTAACTCATATCTTTATGAGATATATGCATAGGCCTACTTCTTATTCTGCAAAAATTACATTTTTACAAAAAAACCAGTTTCATTTCTTTTAGAACTTTGACAAATTTCCATTATATTAAGTATTCATATTTTTTTTAACACTGGATCCGGGCAATTGATTTGGCATTCATTGGGCGTCCCATTTTGGCGTACGTTGCAAGTTTATATAAATAGTTTTTTATAAACATATAAGCTTATGTAATGTTGAAAAAAATCAGAAAATATAATGGTATTAATTCAAATGTAAAAATAATCTATAAAAATATTTTCACAATTTTTCCCTCGCAAATTTACCTGCCTGTAATATTACAAAACACATTATTATGAATAAGCACATACAACTTTTATTAGGATTTCGTAGAAAATAAAGAGTGTGAATGAAATAAATTTATTAGTTGATTCTTGACTTTTCATGTACATAATATTTACTCAATATTATGGAACCCATCACTTGCCAATAATAATTTATTTTGTACAAATAATTGTGTGCCACTTCATCCCTCTTATTAGGCAATATATGGTTTGCTGCTTTGTTGACAAATAAGGGTCAGATAACAATGCAACGATTACGTCTCACCACACACTCTCTATAGGCAGAGTGTTTACCCTCTTATACTTCTTCATATTCAGCCTATTACCTCACATCACTACTACCAACCCCACTGCACCTAAATTAATCACAAACCATACCAATCGCTTCAGTATTATTTACTCTTCATTCCAAATTTTTTACATTTCAATGCACAAATAAAAAAAAACTGCAACTAATTAGTTTTTTCTAACACAGATAATGTGTGCTATGCCCAATTATATAATTGTAATGTAAAAACAGAGCATGGTTTTACAGAAACATTAATAGGAGAATATCCCTACAGGGTAGACTATTATTCGTGGAATAATAGCTGTTGCAGCCGTCATCGTAGTTTATCAATTTTCCGTTTTGTGGTTGCCGGACGGCGGGAGTTTTTTGCACAAGAGAACTTGCTCTTGTGTGACTATTTTTCTTATTAGAAGATTACTATTGGAGATAAAATTATGAACATTCCTAGTATGTATAGATAATAAAATTTTTTGTGGAATTGTACAAATTACATTGCGCTACATTGGTCCCAAAAATGTTTATATGACTTAAAATTTTCATGTGGCAAAACAATTTTTGTATAGGGTCTAAAACCTTGTACTTTGACAAACATTTCTCACAAAAAGAAAAACGGATGGGGGTAAACACTATTATTATAGCCTATTATTACATTCAATATTCCAAGCTGGCATACTACAAAAATAATAAATTCATTTTATATACTTACTTTTCTTAATCCCAGGGCCATTTTTGGATCTCCCACATGGTTGTCTTCCTTATGGATTATTCTTGATCTTCATTTGGCACTCTTTCCCCTCTCAGCACAGATCTCTTTCTTATTTACATCATTTTTATTTTATTTTTTTATTTATTCATAAGACGCCGATCGTCAAGATATGGGCGAATATGGATTTCGAATGAGTGTGGTTGAGCGAATGTAGTCATTGTTACAAACTAAGGCCGACTATTCCTTAGAAAGTGTTGTTAATTAATAGCCCAATGACAAATGAACAGTCGGTCGGTTATCAGCTGATCCTTCTCAAAATGTATTATGACTCTGATTGGGATCGAACTGAGAACCTTTAGCACATGAAGCTGGAATTGAACCAACTACGCTACCGACCAATTTGATTGTTGACTATTGATCTGCCCCGTTCTATTATTGGTATATGTAAGAGTGAAAACATACCTATATTATCTCTATTTGCTGATGATACGAGTCTTCTACTTCATAATCCTAATTATTTCTCTTTATCCGAACAAGTTATCCCTACTACTTCTTATCTTTCAAAATATATTGGGGCTAACAGACTCTTTCTTAATATTTCAAAAACAATACTCGACTTTCACTTAAACATCTTACAAGTTTCCATAGTAGTATTTTATAAATGTCTAGATGGCCAAGTGTAATCTGTCTACTAATTCTTAGGAGTCCACATTGACTTTGATCTAAAGTGGAATTATCATATACAATTTGTATGTAAGCAACTTAACACTGCTACTTTCACTTTGAGGTGCCTTTCATAGTTTGCCTCTTAAGATGTTCTTAAGCTGGGTTTATCACAGCTTGTTTGAGTCTCGGCTGAGATATAGCTTGATCTCCTGGGGCTTTTATAAGGCCTTCCTCTTTAGCAGGGTTTTTGTTTTGCAAAAGAGAGCTCTGAGAGTCGTCTGGGGGATGGAGCCTGGGTATAGCCGTGAAGAGCGATTCTGATCAAGTGGGATTCTAACATCACCCTCCCTTTTCGTTTATCATCTTGCAGTTTTTGTTTTTCTAAATAAGCACATTTTTCTTCTGCAAATCATGATCACAACACACGTTTCAAAAGCAATTTAATTTAAGAAAAACAGATTGAACATTTTCAGGACCTCCATTATATCTTTGGTCCAAAAAGTTTTCATTCACTCCCAATTCAGATTCAACAAATGAAAAAGTTACTCTTGTTTAAAAATCATCTAAGGATACAAGCTTTCTACAGCCTTCGGGAGGCTCTTGAGGGTCACTTTAGTTTAACCCTTGTGCTGGCAAAGTCGTAATCTACGACTAATTTTCGGCCCCTGTGTACTGGCAGCATCGTATTTCACGACTCATTTTACATTGCATGTTTATTATGTAATTTTACGAATACTCAACTAATAAATCGGACTCAACATTTTACTATTTCAGCAAATGATGTGCTTTATTTTCATATGTTCACTTCATATATATAGTTTTTTTTGTTATTAATTGGCCTTTGCAAACCAAAGGTCATTTGTGGATTTTGGTAGTTCAGCTCGCGCCAATCACTTGAACCAGCTACAAATTTCCATTTTTACAAATAATTTACTGAAGTTATTTTCAGTTACCATTTTCTTTTTGAAGAAAAAAATGTTGCACATTTTGTATATCTTGGATTTAGATATTGATCATTTTTAGTGTTTGCTAATTGGTCCCTAATTATAAAATTGTTTTTCAGAAAATAACAATTTTAACTTCAAACTAAGAAAAATTTTCTTAACATTTTTGAATACAATGGTATTTAGAACATTATAATCTGATAAAGTCCTAATTTTATAGTAATTTTCAAACAAACGTTTGCACAAACTGTAAAAATGGCCTGCCAGTCAAGGCAAATTTGATCGCCAGTCCGAGGGTTAATAGGTAATGTAATATTTTATTATTTTGTGTATATATAAATAACAATATTTTTATTAAATTACTTATGACTTACAAAAAAAACTATGCAATGTTCAATTGTGTTAATAAAGCATTTATTTATATTATAGTTGATATTTATCTATACCAACATATCTATCTTGTTCGGTCCCCCACTTCTTCTGCAGCCCCCTCCCTATCTATATCCTTTCTAACCTGGTCCAACCATCTCTTTTTGGGTCTCCCACACGGTCGTCTTCCCTCTGGGTGATTCTTGATAACTGTCTTCTTTTTCAACTCATTTCCTGCAAATTTTACGTAAATCTTGAATATTTGTGAAGGCTAACATAAGTTACGTAAGGTTTGAAAAAGTGTTTTTATGGGTAGAAACTATAATTTTTTGGCAAAACTAATGAAATATTCCTGTTAAGCATATAAAAAACTTATTAAGTACTAGTAATCATTTTTTTATTAAAAAAAAGCCATTCAATTTTCTGTAGAAAAATAGCTTTCCGCACAATGAAATAATCTCTCCTGATAACCTAATTCACTTTTAATCTCTGAAACAGTAAATTTTAATTTTTTTTAGATGAGTGAAAACTGCATAATTACCTTTAATCCTTTAACATCAGTTTTTACCCTAGATTAGGGCAAAAGATAAAATCCCAAAATGTCTAGGACCCTACCATGTCTTTAACCTATTTTAATGACTTGGCTGCAAGCATATATGTGTGATGGTATTTTCCTCAGGGGAAAATTTCCCATACGAACTCACTTCTCCGAAGGAGATTTTGAAAGATCGCTGTCAGAATCGCCCAGAACGGAGACATGTTATAATTCCAGAGGTCAAATTTTAGTGCGTTGTATTTTATTATTGTGTTGGGTAGCTCAGCTGACTAGTAGCCATATGTCATGGTTATTACTATTGTTATTTATTATTATTATTTATTTTTTTGTCGTATTTATTTATGAGAAAGTATTAATACTTTTAATCTATAAGAAAATGAAGTGAGCTCAAAGATTCCCACAGTGAACTTAATAATGGATTGAACTGCTTTGGTGTAAATGGTATCTTAACTGTATCAAAGCATGTAAATAAAATAAAATAAAACACATTCTGAGTCTTGAAAGTAAACATTTTAGGCCTATTTACAGAAATATGAAGGAAAAAAGATCGGATGTTTTCAAAATCAATATTTTTAACATTATTAATTAAAATAATGTTCATAGTAGGCTACATGTTTAGAACTGGTAGGGTGTAAGCCTACTTTCAAGTCAGGATTGTCTTTCTCCTTTGTTTTTTTTTTTTGAGCTGTAGACATCAACTAAATTTTGTAAGTCCAATTTACAACATCGGATTCTGAATATAGGAGCAATATATTGTTCATCCTTCCTTGACCCATAGCTCAACACAACCATTTGTGAATTTACCTCATCGCCGAAAAAAAATCTCACAGGTGGCAATATATGATGGCAAGATGAAAGCAATAGTTTTGAATTTAATTTTATTCATTGTTGATTTTTGTTCTCTTTGTTTAAAAAACAAACTAATGTCAGGCTTCAGTTTTTTACTCAGTGCTTATACACACAACACACTGTCTAAATCTATGAGATGAAACTGAACTGACACTATGAGCCAACATGGTGGCTTCTTGGTCCCGGTTAACTGGTCTTATCTTAACTCCGTTTTCCCATCACTAGAGCCAAAACCTACAGTCCTGCTCAGGATATCTTTGATACTCCACTGTTAAATATTATGTTGTAGTGTCGTTTAACAGTATGCATGTACAAGAAGGTGATGTTCAAATAAATAGGTCAATGAGGACTATCGGCAATTCCTAATTGCAACTCTTCAACCATAGCATACAGAGTTTTGTAACAACATAAATAATTATGTTTAAAAAAAACATTCTTATGTTCTCCTTAACTCTTTGCACTCTCATATCCAATATACCGGGATATGTGATATGGTGTTTTCTTGTACCACTCTGGTTAAAAGTGTCGGCTGCCTGTCTGTCAGCTCTCATATCTAGCATTACTGACTACAGCTCTGCTATGAGGTCACCTAATCTGCACATTGCACTCTGGTGTTTGTTTACTATTACATTTGTAAAACTATTTAAATGGACATTTAAAGGTCCAGGTATTTAAATGGTATACTAGTACTACAAACCGTATTTTTACTTTTTCGCATTATTTGGTTTGTTTATTATATTACAATTAAAACTCATTGTGTTAGAAAATTGTTTAGTTTTATTAAATTATTTAGAAGTAAACTCTTACTATAGGACAGTTTTGCTTTTTTTTAATACGCTGGTTTTGTAAATGTTGTTTATTGATAATATCTATAAAAATGACGTAAATAAGATAAAATGTTACAAGAAATCCTTGAATAGCTAGTAACAAAATTATACAAAAATTGTTAAAAATAACAATTTAAACCAATAAAAACTTATTAGTGAGGCCTTTCGATAGCAAGGCTATCATCGTCAGACACATCACAAATAAATATACAAAAAGTAAATAAATGTAATATAAGCTTATATAAACATATGTATTGAAATTTTGTACTTTCGTGGCTAAATATATTTATTATTCTAAATGGTAGTTTTATTATGAATTTGAAAGTGTTATAAATTGAATTTAAATTGATTGTTTAATACAGCTCCATCTTCAACATAAAACATGATGACCCTCAAGTCTTCAGAGCTGAACAAACTTCACAAGTTGAAACAAAAAGTAAGGTTAATTCTAAATTTATTAAAATTAACATACCTATAACTACAATTGTATGTACTTTTTTTACAACTTTGTTATGTACAACTAAAAATTTACAACTAACAAAGTACTGTATAATGCTAAATTGAATTGGCTTAGTTTAGAAATTAAAAATCTTTACTCAAAGAAAGCTTCTATAGAAATTGAAGCTACATTTAAAAGTAACCAAAACCTTTATTACCTGTTCATTACAATATTTTTGAAGAACATTATGAAAACTTACTACAAAGTATTGAATATAAATGTAATAAAAAAATTAAGAAACTCGAGAAGAAGTTGAATAGATTAAAAAGTAATAATGATGAAACAAATCAAAACAACAATACAAATGTATTTCCAAATCAAGTTTTAGTTGAAAACCTATCTTCTGAATCATTCTCACAAAATGAAATATCTCTTTTGAATAAAGGTTTAAATTTTAATTTTCCAGATAAAAATTATATTAAATCATTATTAATGGATATTGAAACAAATATTCAACATTTAAATTCAAATCAAAAAACAATGATTAGATCCGATATCTACTCAACAATCACCAAGGACACAAACAAAGAAGATAAACCTAATATTTTACTATATAGTAGGTTATTTACCTTTATGATCCGTCAAGTAATCCAACATTTGTAGCTTTGCTACGCGTGTTTCAACCTGCCATCTTGCAGGTCATCATCAGGCTGAACGTGAAACTAAAATAAAACTACATTTTTTATTGGTGAACACTTATCGCCGTGAAGGCCGTCAAAGTTAAAAATGAATAAATAAAACACAAATTAAAAACAAATATAAAACACAAAACATGAAGACACGAACTCGAACATCGGACATACACTGTCTGTCCTTGGCCAAGGTAGTACCAGCCGTACCGACACACACAGAAGTTGGAGGGGCGTGTGTGGTGACTGGTGGGGTCTTGGTCAGCTGTTGTTATCAATGCCTGTGACGTGTGTGTCCTTGACATCTGCCATCTGAATCCATGATACCTATAGCGGTGTTGTAAATTAAATTCGATGTGAAGGAAACTTGTTGATTTAGAACGTTGTTTGGTTCAGTTTTTATTGCCTTGTAAATTTGAAACTCTTCTAAGCAGTTTAGAAACCGACCTTTCTTGCATACATTGAGAACCTTTAAGTTATTTTGGAAGTCTGTATAATTATGGTTGTTGTCGATAAGGTGAGAGGCGAAGGCTGATTTAGTTTGTGACTGTTTGATGGATCTGGCCGGTAAATGCTCTTTAAAACGTTTTTTAAATGATCTGGTTGTTTGACCAATATAATATTTTGGACAGTCGTCACAAGACAATCTGTATACTCCTGTAGTGTCTTCAATAGGTTTTTCCTCAGTCGGGCGGGGTTTCAACATGATATCTAGTTTATTGTTGGTTTTGTATGAGACAGTTACATTATTTCTTGCCAATTCGTTTTTTATCGTGTGATTTAGCCCTGTTGAACCGTATTCCATAGACACATACTTTTTATTTTCACTAGAATCATTTTGTTGTGGCTGTGGATTGTTTAGTTTGCTTTGTTGTTTTCTTATTAAGTTATCAACTATATTGCTTGGGTATCCGTTTTGAGTTGCTATATATTTTATAGTTAAAATTTCATCTTTGAAATCCTCCTCGCTTAGTGGGACGTATAAAAGTCTGTGGACTAGGCTGTTGTAAGCTGCCATTTTTTGATTATATGGATGGTGTGAGCTAGAGTGAATTGTTAGGTCAGTAGTCATAGGTTTTCTATATATTTTGAAATTTAAATTGTTGTTAACTTTAAAAACTGTCAGGTCCAGATAATTCAACAAACTATTGTCTTCAATTTCCAAAGTGAATTTGATATTCGTGTGAATTTTGTTCATATAATTACTAAACATTTTTAGTTGTCTATCACTCCCATTGAATATGACAAAAGTGTCGTCCACATAACGACAGTAAAATACTATTTTAGATCTGAACTTATTTTCATCGGACCAGAGGCTAGAGTTTTCAATGTGATTTAAGAAAATTTCGGCTAGAATACCAGAAAGAGGCGAGCCCATAGCTAAGCCCTCGTTTTGGGAGTAAAAGCTGTTGTTGAACTTGAAGTAATTCTGTTTTAATTCCGTTCTGGTTAAGGTGATCAACTCTTGGATTGCTTCTGGTGTTAGGTTTGAGTGGTTTGTGAGGTTTTGGTGCAAAATTTTAATAGTTTCTTCTACTGGTACATTGGTATATAGGTTCACTATATCAAAGGATGCCAAGGTGTGACTACTTGAAAGTTGAACATTATTTAGTTTGTGTATGAATTCTAAAATGTTTTTTTAGGCTATGTGAATTTTCCAACAATGTCTGGCTTCTTATGATGTGTTCGAGTTTTTTAGAAATATTGTATGCTGGTGATGGATATATTTTAAACGAAGAAAAGAAAAATATTGAAGTTTTAAAAAATCTACAAAGAAAAAATGTTTTCTATTTAAAATCAGATAAAAGCAACTCCATTGTAAACCTCTATTTGTTAACAAGGAAATTTAAACTGTAATTAATATTTATACTTATTATCTCACTTTATATATAATAAAAAAACCCACATTTACTAAATTTTACTAGCAATGTTCACAGTTATAATACCCGTTGTAAAGACAAAACAACTATTAACTTTCATAGGCTTAGTAAATCAATGAACAGCCACATAGTTATTTCATTTAAGATTTACAATAAGCTTGAACATATTATTCACAGATATTCAGAGAAACTATTCAAACTAAAATTGTACAGTTAGCTCCTCGTATCGCCATTCTATTCACTACAGGAATTTTTTGATTCAAACGTAGAATTTTAAATTGTTACATTTAGTTGTTTTGTCTTTAAGTTCAATTTTATTATGTTTAAATTATTATTATATATATATTTTTTTTAAGTTTGAATTTTACTAAAATTGTTAAGTTTGTATTTTCTTGGTTGTTAAAATATTATTTTTAATTCGGTGTTTAAGTTTTTTATGTTTTGTTGACTTATTGATTGTTACTTTTTTGTTAACTATTTATATTAACTTCTTTAATCAAATAGGCATACACCATCCTGTTTTGTGGGTTTCAGGTTTTAGTTAAATGGGAAACTAAACTAATTTCAGTGGCACAAACCTCCTCAGACTTATTTTAATCTGTTCTTTTTCTTCTTCTTTTATTTGTAATGTTTTACTGATTTTTATATTTATTTTATCTGTTAGTTTTAGATAAGTACACTCAAACTCTTGTACTTTTGACTTGGCCTTCTGGCAGCAATCTGAAGTTGTCAATACTTGTTAAAGTTTTATGGCAATATACATGATTTGATTTGATTTAGACAAAGAAGAATATTACAGTAGAGTTGAAACTATGCTAAATAAGGGTCCCTATACACATTCTCTAAAAAATCCAATATCAAAATTTACAAATTCAACTTCATAATGTTTAAAACAATGTAATATATTGATAAGTAATGAGATTTACAAAAACTTGTACCAAATCCCATACTTTCAAAATTATATTGTTTACCAAAAGTCCACAAACCTGGGAAAGAAATGAGACCTATTGTTGCCTCCATCAACTCTCCAACATATTTACTATCTAAATGGTTACAGAACAGGATAAAAGAACTATCGCAGTTCCCTTCATTCTCAATAAAAAATAGATATGAATTTTTAAATTTAATAAAAAATACCAAAATTGAAGATGACGAATACTTAATATCATTTGATGTCACTTCACTATATCCCAATGTACCTATGAAAACAACCATCCTCCTTGTTCAAGATTGGCTTCAAGCTTGTCATTTGACAAGTAAAGAAATTGAAGAATACATGCTACTTATTAATCTATGCATGAATCAAAACACTTTTCAGATTAAAAACTTATTTTACTCCCAAATAGATGGAACAGCCATGGGAAATCCTCTTTCTTGCTTCATAGCAAACATATTCATGAGCCACTTTGAAAATTTAGTAAAAGAATCACTGTCATATATCCCTAGAGTTTGGATTCGTTATGTTGACGACATTTTTGCGGTGATAAACAAAAATGAAAACCTTCAACATTTTATAAATCTGTTAAATTCATTTAATTCAGCATTAAATTTACACATAAAATAGAACATAATCATTCACTTCCATTTTTAGACTTATTAGTCATTAGAAACACAACTTCTAAAGAACTTGAATTTGATATATACCCTAAACCCACGCATACTGATTGATACATAACAAATGACTCCAATCATCCACCAGCACAAAAGAGAGCTGTATTCCATTCTCTTATTTTTAGATTACTAAATACACCTCTATCAGAAGAACGATTCAAAAAAGAACTGAATTATATCAAATGTGTGGCAATTTTCAATGGATATGATACCAATTTAATAGATTGAATGTTAAAAAAAGCGAAAAAGAAGCAAGAGAAAAAATCAAAAACAAAACTTATACCTATAAAAGAAAAAAATAATAATTAGAATAGTATAACATGGACAAAATATTCAAATTCTATCAACAAAACATTTTAAAAAGACACAAATATAAATATTTCATATAAAACTAAAAATAATTTGAAAAATAAATGAAAAAATCCAAAAGATACTGAGAATGACGAATTTATGAAATAAACTGCAATGACTGTAATAGCAAATACATAGGCCAAACAAAAAGGAAAATTAAAAAAAGATTTCAAGAACATTTTTCACACATAAAATTTAATAGAGAAGAAAAATCTGCAATTGCCAATCACTGCATTAACACTGGCCATAGTATTACTAAAAACAATTTAAAATTATTAAAACATATAACAACAGCACGATATTTAAATGCATGGGAATCATGGTACATTAACAAAGCAAATTCTGAAAATTTATTAAACCAAGAAGATGGACCGATTCAAAATTCTATTTTACTTTCAAAACTATAAACAATTAATTTAAATTCAATCTATGATACTTTTAAATTCATAATAAAACTACCATTTAGAATAATAAACATATTTAGCCACGAAAGTAAAAAATTTTAAAACATGTTTATATAAGCTTATATTACATTTATGTACTTTTTGTGTATTTATTTGTGATGTGTCTGATGATGATAGCGTCTTGCTATCGAAAGGCCTCACTAATAAAGTTTTTATTGGTTTAAATTGTGTTATTTTTAACAATTATATACAAAAACTAATACAGCTCCATCTTCAACAAAAATTGTACCTTGACAATTATGTACGAAATAAACTTGTGTAAAAAATAAAAACAGATACAAGTTTATTGTTTATGTTAAATGAAATACTTAAATTACACATATAGTCTGGCAGCCCTGGACACAGTGCGTCAGCTTTGTTTTCATTTTGTATCCTTTGCTGGGACTGGAATGATGGAACAGCTTCCCACACAACTCAGGACAACATTTTGTTTCATTTTTAGTTAGTTGAAAGAACAAAATAGAGCTAAAATAATAATAAATTTTGTTTATTTGTCACTATAACCAAATTTTATTATTAAAAAAGTATTAGTTTTGATTCTTATAATGGTTCTGAGGAAGAAACACAGGTTACACCACGTACTAGTTACAGTAGAAATTAACAAAAAATTAAATAAACCTTGCAACAGAGTTAGAGGAAAATGGCATATAGCCAGATGTACTGGATATGAGAGTTGACGAGCATGACTACAGATTCTTACAAGAGCTGTAAAGAAAATTACAGATAGCCAGTAACCCTGGATATAAGAGCTGATGGATAGAACAGAAGTGAATAATTGTGTTTGAATTTCATATCAAAGTATAGAAATGTAAATTAAGGATTGTAGTAACTGTGTTATTCATGTGTTAATTTTATAAATTAATATTTTATATGTTTAGGAAGCAACATCATTAATGATGTATGATTTGTTTCAATCATTGACTAATACGTATATAATAGTTCTTTCAGTGCGTCATCAGTGATGCCATATATCATTGTGAGGGGAACACTTGGAATGGCTAACACTCGAGTCTATGGCCTTCTTGATCAAGAAATCAATGAGATTAAAGAACGGCTCAGGTTTGTCTGCAAAGATGAAATGAAAGATGAAGTAACCTTGTACAACTCTGTAGTGTTTGTGCTCAATCAACTGGAATATTTTTTTGGCTACCGAGTAATCACATGCACTTGTCAAGGAGATATGACACAGCCAATGTGGACTTTATCTAGGCCTACAATCCTGGCTTAGTGTTTTCACTGTAATGAAAATATTTTGTGGATAACTATATAAGGTAATAATTTGAGATTTATAGTTTTATTATAAAAATAGTTTTTAGGTGTGATAAAATAAATCAGCCAATACTAGATACAGTAAAAAACCTCATTAACTCGACAGTCAACGGCTGACGGATTGCAAGTATACTGGCTTTACATGTATAATAACTATATATACATGTAAGTAATACATACAGGGTGTCTTAAAAGTCCCCCCCCCCTATTAAATTTCTTATGAACAGAGAGATCAAGTGATTTTCTTGTATGTACATTTTTTACACCCCCCTCCCAAAAGGGGGAAGGCCTAAGTCAACATTTAAAAAAAGGAACTCCCATCAAGTGACACATTATTTTATAGGTAATGTTAAAATAAGAAGAATTATGCTAACTAGTCTCTAACGTTACTCTATAAAATTTGGTGGCAATTTAAAGTTGGAATTGTTTCATAAAATTCCTTCATTTATGAGTGACTTTAGAACAGAAAAACTGGTCAAAATGCTGAAATCTCATCTAAATTTCACTCAGACGAAATGCTCAAAATGGTTACCATGAACTTCTTGACAGTAAAAAAGCTTGGATTGAAAACCACGTCTCATATTTTGTAAGATTTTAGGTATGATAAGGTGACAGGCGTCTTCAATTCTTGTCCTTAATTCATCGAGGTTTGCGGGCCTCGTGTTGTAAACTTTACTTTAGAGGAAACCGAAAAAATCCAGAAGTGAAGGTTAGGTGAAGTTGCCTGCAATGCTTTAACACTTTATGAACAGTGTGTTTTGAAATTCGGGAGCTACACATTTTTGTTATTGTTATGTTGCATTTAAAATTGATGTAAAGCAGAAGACACATTCAACCACCAGTTAATATTGAGAACTGATGATACCAAATCGTAAAACAAGTTATTAGAAGAATCAACAAACACCACAAATAACTTAGCATTTATTTGGTTTGTCTGACCAAAGTCCAGTATTGATCAGTCAATGCCGTTGATGGCAACCTGGGAATATCAATGGCTCGTTATCTCTTATAGGTTACTAAAACCAGTGTACGTTAAGTGGTAGTAACACACCTACACACGCAGTGGTATTGACCCACCTGCCTATCCATACACGTGTAGTGGTTTTTACCCACCCATCTGCCCAATACTCGTACAATGGTATTGTGATTGTAAGTTTCCAAGTACCTTTTACAATCACATTATGCTTAAGGCGTCATGAGTTAAGTCTAATATTTGTCACCAGCTCTTTTCTCCAAACAGTAAATTAGAAACAATTACTGTTAGTTCAGTAATTGTGGTTAAAAAATTGCCTTTTCAAAAACCCATATTTGTCAACTTGTCAGTAAGTTATTTCTTTCTCAGTGTTCCATCAATATTTGTTAGAACAATCCCCAAAATTACTCGGGAGTGGGGTGAAATAAGGACAGTTAGCTTTGGCATATAAGAATCCTTCATGAGGTAGGTCAAAAAGCATACAGCAGAGCATCAAGCATTGTTCACCATTCCTGTAGAATTTATACGAGTTAAATAATGTGCAATCATGCATGGAATAGTCCAGATATGAAGAAGCAAGTATACAGGGTGTCTTTTTCTTAAATGGGCCACCATTGTGATCTTGGAAACCATAAGGCTGACATAAAACTTTAAATGGGGAACCTTACCTTGTTTTTAGAGACAATTAAAAATAAATTTAAAATTTTGAAAAACTGCTGCCATTTTTTAATATGGCGGTCAACTTAGGTTTTTCTTATAGAACACCCTGAATATTAATTTTTAGATTTTTTTATTTGTGGCAGTTTTTTGATATTTTGTTTAATAATGTTGATATGAGAACTCAAAATGTTCAGATTCCTTATGGAGCTTACTATTTAGATAACGTTTTTAATATTCATTAAAAAATGTCCTAATCTGCAAACATTACAACATACATTTGGAAAATTCATGTTTAGCTATTCTTCCAATACAGATCGACAGTGGTATTAGAAGTTGACAAACAGCTGATAATGGTAACAGTGTTGCCAACATCAGTTTATCTGTGACAAAATAATAACATATTTGTTTCAATTCATGTGTTATAATTTAATACACAATGCGTTAAATCGTGAAACATGAATAGCTAAGGATGAATTTTCCAAATGTGTGTTGTAATGTTTGCAAATTAGCTCATTTTTTGGTATGAATATTAACATTTTCGCTGCGGCCGTGCCCGCGGGAACGGTGCTTGGCAGACTTTAGATGCTGTCATGCCCAATCAGGAATCCTTGTCCTTTGTTCGCTTATTCATTCAGTATTGAAGTAGCATCTGCGAAGGAAAGTTGTTTTTGTACGAAGCGTGTCTAGTACGACCAAATAACTTTTTTGCATGTATTGGTTTCAGTTGTGATTTTTTTAGTTTGTAAGTGTAAATAGTAATAGGGCCTAGTGTATAAAAATTTTAGCACCTGAAGTAAGATTACCGAATATAGCAGCCACAGCGAAAGTGTTAAAAAAGTTGTTATCTCAATGGTAAGATCCATAAGGAATCTGAACATTTTGAGCTCTCATATCTACGTTTTTACTCAAAATATCGAAAAACTGTCAAAAATAAAGTCTTAAAATTACTATTTCTATCTAAAACAATCCCTGAATAATAAAATACAGGGTGTTCCATAAGAAAAACCAAAGTTGACCGCCAAATTAAAAAATGGCAGCAGTTTTTTTCAAAATTTGAAATAGTATTTTTAATTGTCCCTAAAGTCGAAATAGGGTTTTCAAGATCACAATGGTGGCCCATTAAAAATAGACACCCTGTATACTGTATGTTTTTGACATTGAAACCTAGAGTTAAGAAGAATAAATCAAAACAATTCAAGCCAAGAAGGTGTAAACGGACTTTGAAGATATTTATAAATAAATAATTTTATTTACTAGAATTAAAAAAAACTAATTTATTAGAACACATTTGATTTAAGTCATTAGATATACTGCTTAAAATTGTACTATTAAGAATAATTTTTAAGTAACAGCCATAAACAATCTTTTTTATGTGATTGACATCCAGAAACTAAAGACAAATTTGGACTCATAAAGCTTGCAGATTTTCCCTCCCCTAATTATGGAAAAGCTTGGTGGCACTCACTTCAATGTGAGTTTTTCAATCATGTGTAATTTAAAGTGGAACACTGTATATTAAAAACGCACAATTTCTTTTGTATTTTGTTTCCGAATACGTTTCACCATCATGTTACCAGTTAAAAATATAAGTTGGTTCATTTTAGTATTGTATATACAATAGGTATGCAATATGCATCATATTTGGCCCCTTGAAATAATGTAATAACTGTTTATATAGAAAAAAATATTTTATCTTTAATAAATAAAAAAACTACAAAGATTAGTTTAGAAAAAGAATTTCTTTTCTGGAACTGCCATTATGAGTATAGCATAAAATTAAATATTGATAAATGGAAAAGGGGAAGATGTTCTTTTTAGCTTTGGTTATATGGAAAACTCTATGATAGAATACAAACATATCATTTATGATTATAGAGTTTGCAAGCAGACTAAAATCGTTAGTTTTTGGATGACTTTCATATTACACAAGTGTCATGTCAATATCTTAATACTAAAATTACTTGTTATCTACTAATTTTGGTGTTTAAAAAGTTAGGCCATGATATAATTAAACAATTATAAAAAAAGTAAGACAAAATAAGCATTATTAATTAAGATATTATAACTAAATAAGTTACCTTTGTATCACATCATTCATGTTTAATTGTAGCATTTTAGATACTTGTTGTCATCGTTTTATACATGCAACAAGGAATTATCTGCTATATTGCTGCATATTTACTATTTTACTGTGGTATTGTAAAATAAACTGTATACGCATTAAAGGGAAATGCTTGGTGTTAAACGTAGTTAAAAATATCAATTCAAAATTCACTACGTTATGTGGTTAAGCTAACATTTGGTACGGCAGATATGTACATTTTAAAAACGTTTACAAAATATCTAAACTGTTTTATAGATTTTTAAAATTTGTCTACCAAAGAAATAAGTATAAGAAAATATGACATAAATGTGCTTTATAGGGGTTTTGACTACACTGTTCCTTGTCAAACAACTTTAATAGGTTAAAATAATGTTGTGGTTTTGCTAATACTGTAATAAAGTGCACTATGTTGATCTAAATTACTTTTTTTTATAATTACTTCTTACACAGGCGCACCCAAGTAACTTAAGAATGCAACCTACAGTTGAGGGCATACATTTAAAAACGTGAGAGTGTACTAGATCACTTTTGTGCGTGTTGGCAGTGAGGATCGTTGCAAATTGTTAATGATTTAAATATAAATCATTAATACATGTTAAACAAAAAAGCCACAATACATAAGTTGTGTATCTTTGCTTTTACTGAATAGGAAGCAACTATTTAAACAATAACGTTAATAACTTAGTTTTACTCTAGTAAAGTTTGAATTCATAAAACAAGTTAGGTATGCAAAAATTTTTTTATTTTTTTTAATGATTGTTCACTTTTGATTATGATAGTAGATAATTCTGACCTTTAATTGAATGTTATTAGAGATTTACTGGTTTGGTGGCTCAGTGGCTAAGGCTTTAGACTGCGGAACAGCTGTCAAATAAAGTTAGAAAAAAACACTAAGCAAGCAGGTGGTCACCAACGTTTATTCATTTCTTATTGCCAGACAACATTAAGTTAAATAAATTAATACACGCAATTTTTCAGATGACGAAGGAGGTAATGTTTATTCTGTGTGGAAAGAGAAGAAAACAGAAATGCTGAACATATATTCCTCAGACTGCTCCAACCAAAAGAAAAGGCTTTTTTGCCAATATAATGTTTGTGATACTTTTGTCATGTGAATTACTTCAATGTAAACCATTTCAGTAACAAGTGTTGCGTAACAAAGACGTTGGTTGCGTTGGTGAAATTTATTGATAAATTTCTTTCACTATCTATATTAGCATAGTATTAAGACATTTTTTACCTAGTTAGGTGGTAAGAAATAATGTGCTAACAACAAATAAGCAACTTGTAGACTTTGCAAATATAATAAAAATGTTAGTTAAGATACAAAGGCCTTTTAATTTGTTACAAACTCCTTGATATTTTTGTGCAGTGTAATTTGTATTTAACGACCCACATTCTGTTTCATACAATTTATAGTTTGGCACAGATAGTAAAGAATTATTTGAGAATGTAAGAGTATAATAGTATTTATTACAATAAGTCATACTATGAAGAAAAATATACCCCTGACACCGCTATTAAGTATTAACGTCTTGAAAAAAAAACCATATTATTTATATTTACAATATAATATGTATAAATAAATACATTTGTAGTTTATATACAATAAAGCTTAAACTAAACTTTTAATTATTGGGTGATTTGAATAAAACTAGCATTTATTAGGCCTAGTATTTTCTCAAATCGATGTTAATAATTTTGAAAGGGATCAGCTGTTCGTTTGTCATTGAGATATAATTAATAACTCAAGAATGGCCAGCCTTAGTTTGTAAAAATGATTGCATTATCGTCTACACTTATTCCAAATCCGTCTATATCTTGACGATTGGCGTCTTAGGAGTAAATAATCAAATTGATAAAATACTGGCAAGTTGTAGTACTTTCTGGAAATTTTTTAACACAATAGGGGTAGTAAATGCTAGTTTTACATTCTGTCTCGACGTATTCCGCTCCACTAACCTTCGGCCTGCCCAACAAATTAATCATGTAAGGTACTATAAAAATGGTTTTAATGTATAAAACGATACGCGTATGCAATGTGAGAAACTTGTAAAAACATTTAAATGTTTTGTTACAAACGGACCTGACAATAAAATCAACTGACTTATTCATATCTTTTTCACTCACTCTCACATATGCTAGATGCTAAAATTATAAAAAACCCTTCATCTAACATTTCATTTATTAAGCAAATTATATTTCATAAAACACAAACAACAAATATATGTTGTCTTGTTTACTAAGTATTTTTACAAAAGGATGTATAACATTTAATTTTAATGTAGTAACATAATCAAAGTATACTATCAATAAAAAAGGACCAGTTTCTCAAAATATTAATGAAAAAAATTGATTTTACAGCTAAATATGGTAATAAATTTTGTAATAACATTTTTTTTCTCTATAACAATTATTGAATTTTACATCTTGTAATGAAACTATTTTCAAAATTATATTTTTTTAAAGGGCTGAACTTTATATTTGTTCTTCTATTCATACATGTTTACAAATCTGCATATCTATTAATAGCTGTACAAATGGCCAAAACTAGCTGTCACTACAAAGTTAATGAAGCGTTACCTTTAACAAATAAAAAATTCCTACGATGATAAAAGCTGAAAAAGAGGCCAGGGATTTTTCACGTTGCTACTAGGATAACTGTGGTAAAAAGTGGGAAACTGGACAGTTTATAAAAATATCTGAACAATATAATTTGTGGACGAAGACCAATGTAAAGGTTAGTTGGAAAACTGTATAATATTGCACATCCATAAGATTTCTGATTTAAAGGAATGATCCATGTTAGATGTCTTAACAGAGAAGTGAAGACGAGGGGTAGTAATAAATTCTAGGAAACTGTCTAGTAAATAGTAGAAGGAAGAGTGTTTATTGGCATTAATTTTCAACCATTTTACTACCTCTAGTAAAAGCTCCCTCTGCTTATGGTTTTAATAAACTATATTTTTCTGTTATAATAATATATTTATTTAAGTTATATGTTTTTTGTTAAGCAATTCCATATGTATTACATTTTTTATGGATTTGTTTCGGCTTTGAGAACTCTTTTGGAAAAGTGAATATTATACTTGTTTTGTTTTTAGAATTGAAAAAAACATTGTTATGTGGTGCATCTGACAAATGAAATTTCGCTATTTCTACTTTTGTTGTTATACAAATGTTTTTTCTCTCTTTAATGCTATAATGTAACAGGCATTAGCTGTTTTGTAGCACTTAAATAAAATAAATAATCAGAGTCACTTACTTATATTAAATCTAGCAAATGCTAGTTTTTATTCATTTCACCTTTTAGTGTAAAAAAATTGCTTATTGAAAACTAACTAAATATATGTACATAATAAATAATACAACAAATGTAACTAAAAAATGTTAATAAACATGTTAAAAACAACATAATTAATCTAAAGACTGAGCTAATTATTTAAAAACTTAATTTTGTATCAAAGATACTTGAGTAGCTGTTACATATGATTTGAGGTTAAGAATACGTTGTAACCCTACTTGGAGGTGTTTGATGTTTTGTCACTCCGATCAGTAAATTAAATGTCTGTAACTAACCAAATTGTGTTTTGTCACGTGGAAAGGATGTTGAATAAGGTAGCATAATAGAGTTTATTTTATTATGTTAACTTGAACACTATTAAAAAGCCCAATCATGTACTATTTGACCAAATGTATAGCTGACTGTATAAATTTACAGTTACCACTGTATTAATGTTAAAAACGTCCAGTTTCTAAAGCTACGAGCTTTAGAACTTTTCATATATTTAAAAATCTTATAGATTTGCATTATAATTCCTGTGACAACGTTTTTGACGTTAACATTTCCAAAAAGATTTCAAATGTCTTTTATTTATTTATTGAAAATGTTTGTACCAACTCAGCGTATTTAGATCTTAAATTAGTCATTATTATTCATTATTCATCTCTAAGACGCCGATCGTAGAGATATGGGCGAATATGAGGAGTGAATGAGTGTAGGTGAACGAGTGTAGTCATTGTTACTATATGAGTTCGACTAAGCTAAGAAAGGACTACTTATTAATAGCCCAATAGCCAGGGCAACTATGGAACCTACAGCTTTATGTGGAATCCGAACCACGTAGTGTTGGTCTGATTTTCAGCTAACTGACAAGTCTGACACTCAGTTCTCTTCACTACACAACATCTGAACCTTGACTACCATTCAACACGGACACTCCAGACTTCTCTAGTTTGCCTACGTTGATGGCAACCATTGAGCGGACGTCGTGTCATAGATATTATATTTATATTATATTACAATTATATTATGTGTAAATGCAAATGTATAAATAGCTGACTCAAACTGTGGCATAGATCCTCATTATGTTCTCCTCCTACGTGACAAGACGCAATTTAATTATTGCAGTCATTAAATCTACAGACTTAATTAGGTTTTGTTTTATTTTTATAAAACACCTCTTTGGGTTGCAATGAGATTATTGTTCAATTGAATTTTTAACTTTGTTTGAAGATTACAACTCATGTTAAATTCTTTACACTACTTTTCTTTCATTGTGATTAATTTTATTACATATAACAATATGTTAAACGAGGGTGTTGTTTGAGTAAAAAATATGTGAATTTGGACGAATAACATCCATGCAACGGCAGAAAAATTACTAATAACTATTAAATTATGTTGAAAAATGCGTAAGAATAAATTATATAATACATTTTAAATTTTTCAAGAGCAAAGTAAGATTGCTTTAATATAAATTTAAGCTACAAACAGTTAATTCTAACTTTAATGATACATGATGAATACTAAAATATTTTTAAATTTATTAAAAGAGGATCTGACAAACATCACAAACATATAAATAACCCATTGGTGACTGAATTAAAAAAAAAAAAAAAAAACAGAAAACCAACAAAATCTAAATGGCAAGTAAGCCAATTTCAAGCTGCAAATAAGCAAATGACAGTGTCTGATGCAGTTGACTACATAGTCAATATTACATTAGAACTCTACAATTCTGTCATTGCCACTCTGTTCTCTAATCACGAGCCTAAGGCTCCTCGGACCTAATAGGCTCATAACCGCAGAAGGACAGTTCTAATGTAATTTCGCCATTTACCTGTTTGACTTGGATTCGAACCCTGGCCACAGAAGATAATGACTTTAATCACTAGATCACCAAGTGGTGACGGGACATTGCCAAAACTGATTCAAAACAACTAGAGCTCTCTGCGGGAGAATTTTGCACTACCATTTTGTAGTATATGGCTGTAGCTCTTCTTTTTGTCACTAGTGAGTGCTGTTCTGATAAAAATGTTCTCTCAAAACGTTTAACTTACGGTTTGATTATTTAGTTTTGTAGGCTTAAGAGGCTGGTGTTATTACTAATAATTAAGCTTCCGGGAACGACCACTTCAAGATGTTATCTAAAATGTTTACATCACCAAATGTTTCGCCCATGCTGTGATGAGGCGTTTCAGTGGAGTCTCAGAGATACCATCAAGGATGCCTCATCATAGCATGGGCGAAACGTTTGGTGATGTAAATATTATAAATAACACCTTGACGCGGTCGTTAGCAGATGTTTTAGTTATTAGTTTGATTCAGTTATTCACTATTTAAACCATGCTAAATATGTGACGGCTACTTCTCGTCTGTCGTCTCCAATGGGTTAACTGAACTGTAAACAAATTGCTCGTTTTCTTTCTACATAATGAAATACTGTTTTTTGTAGTCTGTGAACTGAGCACAGAGCGCCATTACTGATTTGTGCATGTTCCCTTCTCTCTCACTCTTTTTCAACTATGGTAACACCCCATGCATGGTCTTGTACTTTTAGTTGTTCCAAATGAGCAAAATTCAGTTGTTCAAATACTTCAAGCAATCTGTGTACAGCTTAGTTATATATGGCTGAAAAACTTTAGCATTAAGCTTTCTTTACATAAATTTAACAATTAAGACGGGAGTAATATTTTAACAAGTCATAAGCCTTACTTCTTATGGAACATAGTAAAGGACGGAATACGTTTACACACAACATTTATAATTGAATTCAAACTATGTAATAAAAGCTAATAAAAATTGCATTTGAAAACATAAACAATCCTTACAATGATTTCCAAACTTTTTCAAACCATAGAGTCACAATTATGTTTGAATATTTTTAAATACATATAAATAATTGAGAAATACTATAAAATTGTAATGGCACTAATAAAAAAATAATAATATTAGTTCAACGTAAAAAACTATTAAAAAACAAAATATTTGTTCAATTAACAAGTGAACTTGACATAGCTGTTATATACTGTTGTAGAGCAGTATTTTAAGCCATTAGAAAATATATAAATGACAATCTCTTATGTTATAGAATACATATTTAGTTCTTAAGAAAAAAATAAGTTTCATTTGATTTATTGGCCTAATGTCATAACTAATTAATTTTAATAACTTTAAGGTTTCAAATTATTAAGAAATACATTTAAATAGAATTAAAAAGTGCATTAAAACAAATAATAAAATTACATTATCATTTTAAAAGTTAAATTTCAATTACATTTTTGGACTTAAAACAGCAACAATGATGGGTAAAACCAGTAGGATGCCAACACGCTATCTAGAATAAAAGACGGTGTAGGTATCACGGCGAGGATATGCACAAACTGTTGTCACACAGGCGAATGCAGATTATTAAACAGCTGTGGTTTAATTAATTAACTATTGACAACTGGTAACTAAACCTACCAATCAAATTGACACTTTCAGCTAAACTGTGATTAAGCTATTTACCACTAATCAGCTTGAATTATAACCACGAAATTAGTTTTTTTTGTTGGATTTGTTGTTCCACTTCGCCCATTTGACGTCATGCTAGTTCGTCTCTTATTCTAGTTATCGTAAGTGCAAAGACATGGAATATTGCCCATAGTTTCCAACATAATTTTAATATTAACAAATGCATAAACTCTTATTGCATAATACATGGTATATGAACACCTATCATTACAAAACATTTGATAGGCTATGTTGATAGTAGATAAAAATTAATATTTTTCTTCTTCAACTAAATTTATAGACAAACAATTAGGAATAAGAATAAAGCTAACAATTTACAGGTGGAATGTTGTATTCTGTTGCATAACACTCCAATAACCCCCACCTTTTGTGGAAGGAGAGGGGGAGAGGGGTGGTTCCTGGTCAAACAATCTGCAGCTGTCTTTAGGAAAGGAGATGTAACCACTGATATTGCTGTGATTATGGCTATAGTTAAACTATTGATATGGAATATGTGTGAAGGATAATTTTCTCTACAGTTTTTGACTACTGTAATATCTTCTATTACATAATTGTACACAATGATCAGTTCAATACGATTTAACGTTTTGAAAACTGGTAAAAACTGTCTTTACAACTAACAAACTATTCTAGCCCTATGAAATATCCTAATTAGTTTACATTATCTATCTTAAAGTGTGAAAATGTGTCACCTGTAATTTGCTAATAAAAATAATCAATTAAAAAAACCCTCAACTCAACGAAGACAGTTGACTAACTCTCTCCCAATACCTGACGCAATTGGTGTAGTGCCTCCAAACAATTTTTGAAACTGTCCACCCCATCTGTTAATGGTTATAAGAACTTGTTTGTGTTTTTAACTATCGTTAGTATTTTTTCCTAGTTTTCCAT
Source organism: Stictocephala bisonia (assembly GCA_035578905.1). Taxonomy (NCBI): domain Eukaryota; kingdom Metazoa; phylum Arthropoda; class Insecta; order Hemiptera; family Membracidae; genus Stictocephala; species Stictocephala bisonia. The sequence continues at coordinate 102,089 of JAQJVL010000264.1, forward strand.
TAAATATTGACTTGTGCTGCTCTTTCTATGAACGTGTTTTAGCAGCTATTGACAGCATAATTTTTCTTCAAGTGCCTTTCTATATGTGCTGCTACCATACGTAATTATTAAACTATCTGCATCTCAAAATCAGCTGGGGAAATATCGCCTGTTTGGTTTAGAGGTGCTTGTAAATGCTGATGGCATAGTTTTACCTCTAAACAAAGAATAATATGTTTATTGCTAAAATGTTGGATCAAAATCTGTGTTTGTGTGATAGTGAAAGTGATGAGTGAATCAAAGTGACTTGGAAGTTGAGAGTTATATGTTTATTGACGAGGATAGTTCTTATTTAGTGATTTTTTTTTAACTAAAAATAAATCATACCATACTACCTATACATACATGTATGGGTAAATACCACTTAAGCATAAGTTGTAGATGGGTGAAGTGTACAGTTTATAAACATAAATAGTTTACGTAGCATATTTACTTTTTAGATTAAATAAATATAAAAAAGTGATCTAGGGGCAGCAGAACGTCTGGGATTAATATCGCCCTGTGATGTCAGGAGCATGACGTGGGAATCCAAATGGGAGAGGGTTAATCAATGTAATAGAAAACTCTACTTTTAGAGTTCAAAAAGTACCTTAAAAATTTAAATGGAAATGCAAGATGTATTGGTATTAAATTTTAGAGTGTTAAATACGAGGCATGTTTTTAAAGTAAGTACAGTTTTGGAATCCTGCTGCTGTAGCACTGCGGTCACCGTTCAGTGCAGGTGCGCTGTGGGTAGTACTATCTGTTGGCAAGCCACAGTTGCTGTTACGGATCCATATGACTGTATTTAAGGTTGCTTATGACTGTTTAAAATTCCTCCTTCGATTAAAAATGCCGCTGACTGTTACTTATGCCCTGTGTGAGTTTTCATAACACTAATGGCGTGAAAGCAGCTGACGTTCATCGTGAGTCTGACAATTTGGTTTTAAAAATCGTAACCATCATAATTCTATTGCTCTAGGAATCAGAGAGAACTGGTTAAACATTTGTTTTTTTATTTTTGCCAAACATTTGTTTTTGTGATTATACGTCCAGCACTTTGGGAACCTAACCAAAGCATAACTTTCAGTACTTCAAGCATTCTGTCACAATTTAGAAGTCACACTTTTTGACACTTGAAGACACACTACATAACTATGCAGTTTTAAAGCGTTTGTTTTCTCTGATTTTTTTATCAATGTTTTGCACCAAGTCATCAGTAATGAGAGAAGGTTTCTCACTTCATTCCTCATCATACAAATTCGTACGGCCACCTTAAAAGGCCTCACCCATTTCCATACCATCCCATAACCCTGTTTTCTTAATAAATGTCACAGATCACTCGATGAATATCAGCTGTTTCATGCCTTTAGTGTTACGAAAACTTATCACATCATGTACTTTATAGTTGGTGGCATTTATAATCAAAGGAGGAATTTTAAACAGTTGTAAGCGACCTTAAATACAGTCGAATGGATCCGTAACGTTGGCTGTGGCTTGCTAACAGATAGTACTACCCAGCGCGCATGCGCTGAACGTCAACCCCAGCGCTGTGATTCCAAAACGGTACTTACTTTAAAAACACACCTCATATTCCATAACTTTTGTCCATGATTTGTAAGTGTTTTGTCATATTTTGTGTATCTGATATTGTTATAAAGCATAGTTTTAGTTTAATAATACTTGACTTATTAAAAATAGTTATAACAATTTATATTTGCTTTTAAAATGTATAAATAAATTGTGAATTATTTATAAACCAAGTAACATTTAAAAATAAAACTGCTAAGTACAACGTTAAATTTAGCCGATCTGCAAGGATCTGGTCAAAAACAAAATTTACTGTAAAAATATGCTCAGCCAATTTATAAAAATATAAAGACAAATTGTGAAAACATGATTACCAATGAACAGTTGTTTAAGCTAACAAATAATAAAACAATTCAGGAGGGAAGAAGATATTGAAAATATTATAATACATAAGTTAAAAACATCACAGATAATATTAAGTACTTGTTAGTAATACTAAAGTATAGGCACAGTTCCAGGAAACACACTTTAAAGTAGTTATACTAATAATACAAATAATACTTAGTTTATACTGATCTGTAACACAAATTAAAATCCATCCCTAAATAAATAATGAAGTGCAACTTATCAAAATTAACAAAACAAAAATTAAAGATTAAAGACATACATTTTTGATAATCAATATACTTGTTGAAATGGTTATTAAAGAACTGCATACACCATAGTAATTGTGAATATAAACTAATTACTATCAGCTTTTGGTAGAACTCCTTATAAATTGGTATTGGATCATCAAATAATTATCACTCTTATATTTAAAAACTAAATCGAACAAAATAATGCTAAATAAACAAGCTAAATTAAAATTATTGTTACATAACAAGCCAGGTATATCATTACTTGTAAAAAATAAAATATTTCCCACGTAAAAGGGTGAAAAAGATGCAGAGAAATAATTGAAAAAAGTTGACGTAAAACATAAATGAAGGTAAATTTAGCAAAATTTTTTGTGTGGTTTATTTTGTTATTATGAGGATTGTCCGTAAATTTATGTCTCCAACGAGCTACTGTTGCAACAGAGCAAGTTAGCGCAAATCTGAAATAAGTTATGTTCCTCACTTCCCCCACTACTATTCTGACCAGTCCCTACCCCTCTGCGACGCTCAATCTTGGCTTAAAAGCCTTTATCGATGTAAGGAAAAACAGATGCTCCCTCCAAGTGTGAATTGCAGCCTGTGATTAGATTTATGGGGTCAACCAACTTTGAAATCCACCACCCGTTAACCAATGGGTTTGGAGAGAAGTGTATAGGCATAAAGAATATTTACAGGTGGTCTAGGGAGTTTTCAAAAGGCCACAAAAAGCGTGCACTATAAGGCCATCTGCGGCCGTCCATCAGTTTTAGACGAGACAGTAACGAAAGTGGAGTTACTTTTGCTTGCAGATCAGCGTATGACTGTATGAAAGATAGCTTAACAGATAAAGGGAACCTTTAAAAATACCATGAACAAGATTTTGTTTTGTTATAAAGAACAAAAGAAGAGGTCGGCTGACAAAGGGCAATCGTTTGCACTATGACAGTGCCTGCACTCATGTTAGGCGAACTATGATGAATATTGTATGATTTTCCCCCAGTGGCTCCTATTTTTGTTCCTTAACTTGAAATAACACTTAAGGGAATGAAATTTTCAAGTGACAATTCCGTCCAGTGCAATTTTGCGAGGGATTTATATGTGGTGAGTGTGTAAAAGCTCCTGGAACGACTCCGAAAACGAATTAATCATGCAAGGCTTTACGTTCAAAAATAGCTAAATGTCTAAGCTGTAAATTGGTAACTGTAATTGGTTTTGCAAAAAATAATGTTTACTACGTGAAAAAACATTGGTGACCTCAATTTACGGACAACCCTAATAAACTAAATGAATTCAATTTGACTTATTTTATTTAAGTTTCATTTTTATTAATGGCACATTGATATAGTAAAAATATTCATCCATATTGAATTTAAATACGGAATACTAAAATTCAAGAATGGAATTGCTTTTTTTATTTAAGAATGGAACTGGTTACAATAGTATATGAATGGAAAATAGTAATATTTACTGAAATAATCTGTTAAGCTAAATAAAATAAATACTTCTAGAATAAAACAACCTGATGAAGTTTATAGACAAAAAAAATCTAGAAAGATGGAAATATGGCTATAAAAAGACTTATGCATAAACACAATTACATCATTTAAGCAGTAAATATATCTACAATAATCACTCTTTACATTAGGCCATCATTTAAAAAAATGGAATGTTAAGTACCCGAACAATAATATTAACAAAATTGTACATCAAACCTCTTATCAGTGCATTCTTAACTCTATTGTGAATTGAGCTTAAGATTATCCGAAATCATCACATTTTATCCTTATTCTAAAAATCACATTTCCTTGCACCCGCCTTATCCAAAATTGACGTAACATTAATTTAAAAAAACATGATATGCAAACTAACAATAAATGTGCAGTTACGAGAGTATGCAACACCTCCTTACTTTTGTATCACCAATAACATTATCTCCAGTGTTCCCGGCAAACCTCTTCACAGATGGGTTCTCTACTTCTGACCCAGTGACTGATGATCGCGCTGAAGATTGTGCCTGAATCACTGATATATCTGGACTGGAGTTTCGATTTTGTGCTCGTTGTTTCTTTAGCTCTGCAAGAGTACCTGCATTTATCGTAACAGAGACGTGAATATTGATTTTGCCATTGCCTTCAGTTGTGTAGCTAGCTTCTGTTGGTAATTCTGAAATAATAAGAAAATTAAACTATAATGAGTTAAATGAGTTCAGAAATATAAATATTACAGCATTTAAGATGAACCACATGGCGAAGTTAAGAATAAACTTAAAACCTATTATATTGTCAGGGAATAAACTATATAAAAAAGAAGTTAAGTTTAGCTTGGATTAAGTACTAACCTTGAAATATGTAATCCACATTCCTTTGAACTGTTAGTCACTTGAAAAACATGTAATTTAATTTTGTTCTCTTCTAATTGTATATTAATAAAACACAGAGAGGCTAATAAAAGGATTGGGAGTTTATTTACAAATTATTCATAATTTACTAAAGATAACATAAAACATTCAACTACGGATTTCAGGAAAATCATTTTGTTTCAAAGCAAGCTTGTTTGATAACTATTCAAAATCAAATATGGTCTTAGTGCAAAGGACCAGTGCATTTATGTGACATGAAGTTGAATTCAAAACAGCTTTAGGTTATGTTGAGACAAATGAGTCAGAGCCATTTTTCTCTTAATCTTCTCCACTTTTATGTAGAGGTTCCCAATGAAATATTTGTTTGGTGTTTATGTACAGAAAATAGGATTTTTGAACGATACAAGATAAAACTAAGCTAATTACTGATCCCGTAAGTAGAATTTTTAGTAAGTTTATTGTACTATTTCAATTACAGTATATATTTTATTTGTCATTTATAAATTACAAAGTTTGAGCACAGCTCCTGTAATGTATGACATATAAGTTTATAATTGTTAATAAACAAATAAAGATAATTTATTAGTATATTAAGAGAGATATACCTCTCAAACTTACATCAGCAATCTTACCTATCTTGCGGTAGATAATTCACACTAAAAAAATTTCACAAGTTTTCAGGGCCACTGGCACTTTCATTGGGTGAGTAAAGAGAGACTCATATACCTGTCAGACTCATGTTCCTGACATAACCTAATCTAAATATATATATAACCTAATCTAAATAGTTGTATCTATTATTAACATTTGTTGCTTATTTGACATCTGTTATAACATTTTCATGTTATTTATTTTGTTTCTGTTATAAATTTTATAAATGTTGTATCTGTTTTTTAATACCAATTTATTCAATATTTGTAGGGGTGTGTGAGTACTCGAAACTTCGAGTATTTGATTGAGTATTTTACTACTCGAACTTGGCTCGAAGCTCCTAAAACTACTCGAAGTTCGATCGAGTAGTTTTATTTCACGAAATATCAGATTTACATCTTAATTTAGTTTTAAGAGTAAACAGTTTTATAAGTTATGAATAAAAAGTGTGCTTTCTTGTGTTTTATTTTACTCTTAATCATACGTTATCAGTTTGGTACGCGTAATTATGTACGCCTAAGAATAGGTAGTACACGACGACAGTCAAATGAACAAGTCGACATAGTGAACGAGTTTGTTCATTATGATTTGAACTAGTTCAATTCAAAGTGATCAACAGAGCTGGGAAGGTAGCGATCATGGCAAATAGTTGCCGTAGTAGCGATCACACATGATTGTTCGAGTCTACTAGTCATTTGTAATCTAAACTAAAATAGCGTGAATAAAACATAAGTGCTGGTTAGTGTCTTTATGACCCAAGAAAGGGGATGCTCAAAAACACCTGTTACCGATACAAATCTAATGGTCTGTATGCCATGGAAATTACGCATATTTTCGTTCATATCAATAATATTGCTCAATCAAAAGGGTCCAGAGAACAGGTCACTTTACATCCCAAGAATCGAACTTCTAGGCATCAACCTTGCTTTTGGTATACGTACGTGCAAGGAACCGTTCAGCTCCTTTTTGGAACTGAAATTATAGTACATTTCTTGTGCGTCGATTGAGGTCTATTTTGTTTTTTTATCTGAGCAGGAAATCGTCCAATGATTTGACGTAAGAAAATATCGTATCATATAAAATATGGTAATGACGTTCTAGCAGCGTTTGATACAACATTATTGATTTATTTTCCATCAAATAAAAATATATATATATCTGTGGCGAACGTCTATTAATTATTATTCCGTAAACACCTTAGATCGTCAAAACTATGTGTAACCTTTATGCAAACAATATTTTTTCCTGTCAAATTTTTGAACAGTTTTCTGACTAGGTTAGACAAAAATACAGTTGGAGTCTAAAAGGTGGCAAAGTACAATAATTTTGATTCGTAAACTCACTGAACGGTCCCCTGTTCACATTGACGTCGATGTAAACTTTAAAACAATCATTAATCAACACAAGTGAGGAAGAAACATGTTGGAAGACCATTTCTAAACAAAATACGACGAATTTAGAGACTCAGAAAATCATTTTTATTGAACTGAAGCCTTATCAAATGTCTCGTTTTTTATTCATAAGTTTACAATTTAGCTGCCTACAATCGTTCCTGTATAACTAGTTGGCACTTAGCTGATATTTCAGACTTCATCTTGTCGCCAATACCACCGTCATTACCACCGTACGTGTATGGTGGGTGGCTGGGAGGGTCATTATTACTGTACGTGTATGGGTGGGTGGGAGGGAGGGTGGGTCATTTTATTTTATTTATTTATTTATTTATTTACATGCTTCAATACAGTCAAAACCAATTACACTGAAGCAGTTCATATTAATACATATATTTATGTTTGTGGGTTTTATAACTTATTCACTAAATCACTTCACATTATAAAAATAACAAAAAATAAGAATACCAAACTAAAATACTATGGATTCAAATATAACTGAAATTTATATGGAACGGAACAATACATGCTTGATGAGGAGGCAAAAAATATAATGACATGCAATTAAATAAAAATAATAACTAATATTAGTATAGACTAGCATTCAGCAACAATAGCAGTAATGAATATTTTAAACAATTAAGAACAATAACAACAATAAATAATAACAGTAATAAATATTTTAAACAATTGACAACCATAACGACAATAAATAATAACAGTAATAAATATTTTAAGCAATTGACAACCATAACGACAATAAATAATAACAGTAATAAATATTTTAAACAATTGACAACCATAACGACAATAAATAATAACAGTAATAAATATATTTTGAACAGTTAACAATATAGAATTCGTAAAAGAGTAATAAACAAAACAAAATTATGTAGAGCGTTGACTTAAACAAGACAGGCAATTAGCTTTAAATATTTTAAAAGAGTCAAAAAATAGATCTACATTACTATTATCGGAAAGGAGCAAATTATTGTAAGATGTCATGAGGCGGTGAAGGGGGGAAGAAGCATGTGCCGTCGTGCGGCAGTAGGGAACAGAGAACAGAAGTTTATTGCGACTATGAAATGTAGGTACACGGAAAGAGAGGCCCGCCAAGCTAGCGGTATCGTCCACCCCGCCACACACCAGTCTATACAGGAACACCAGACCCATTAGTGTTCTCCTCGCGTCAAGACTCCTGAACCCAAACAATACCAACAGCTCATCATATGGAACCGTGTACGTGTAAAAATTAAAACATTTGTAAAAAAGAAATCTTAAAAATCGCTTTTGAATTCTTTCAACCGCTTCTCGATATGTTGAATGAATTGGATTCCATATGACAGCCCCACTCTCCAACCTCGACCTAACGAAAGCATTGTAAAGCATAATGATGGTTAAAGTGTTTTGGAAACTTGCCGTACATATATGGGTGTGTGGGAGAGTCATTACCACAGTACGGACATGTACTAACTTGCTCAACTCCGTGATTCTAAGCACATGCCGGGGTTTGTCTCTGGCCATTCTCTGACACACAAAGTTTTCAGTGTATAACATTTATTCTGAAATATCACGTATTTGGAAATATATACTCCCAAACAAATTGTAGAATAATTTCTGTAAAACCTATACAAATAATATAATCCTTCGCTCAGACAAGTCATTTGAATAACTGTAGCAGCTGTAGTCTAGACGATAAGGGTTTATCTAAATCTTAGGTTCTTTTATATTAGCCGACTATGTCTATGGTTTTTATTCGACTACACCAGATTTTCATGAATTTCTCGTTATGAAATAATTATTTATCTGTTGTTCAGTGTAGCCTCATGTATCGAAGTAGTTTCTAGTTGCATACATTTCATTACTAATCATAATTTAAAAACTAATTCATCCTAAGCGACTTTAAAATTTATTTTTAGTAAACCTGCTTAGTTATTATTATCAATCGATTGAACAACAGTCTTTGTCATCCAGATTTTAAAATTTGATTATATAGTTCACAGCTTATTTCTGGTTAGTTGTAAACTTGTTACAACTGAATTAAATACGCACAGAATACATATCCACTCTTCTTAGCTTGTACACAATCAATTTTTTGTTGAGAGGAGGCAATTCTGAAAGCAAATGACTGCATTTGATGACGACGCCTGAATTTTTGCATTAGTTTGGTTGGATGCAGCTTTTGCCAAAAAGCTTTGCAATGTTTTCGCAGTACACTTTGAACTGAACCACCAGATAAACATATCGGCCGGCTATGAAACAGTATAATTGGCTTGCATAGAAAATCTGATCTGTGATATGAGTGAACAGATTAAATTTTTATAATCCATGTTGTTTCAATTAATAATATACTTTCTTAGTTTCTTACATCATATTAGCTATGAAAAAAATAAACAGTTTAAACAATACAATGCCACATAAAAATATCGGATGGCAGGAAGTACAAAGTTTTATTTATCAAATGTTACAGTTACAAACAACAAATCAAAATTATTGTGTTCAGTTTAGATGTATATATTTACGAATCTGGCAAAACAACATAGGCTTAGGATGGTGTTTGCCTTTTACATTTGTCTTGGGTGAACGGGAAATTCTTCTGTAAATACTTGCTCGACAAAAATGCCAACTACTCGACTTGGGTCGAACTAAAAAAAAAAAAAAAAAAACAACTCGCACACCCTTAAATATTTGTCATCATCAATTGTTAAGAATAAACACAACAATTCTTCTGGAATGTGAACTTAACGTTCGTACTGAGATACATATCTCAACATACAACAGTTAAGTCTATAACTTGCATATACAGACTAAAACAAATATGTAACTAATTAATACAACAATATAACCTTCTGATAGAGCAAACCAATTCAAAGACCATTTGATTATAATTTAACTGTGCATGAAGTTGTCCAAACTTATTTAAGTGATAATATTAATTACTATATAATTTGTTAAATTACAATATTGTGATTCTTTGAGTATTCACTTGGTTGTATGGCCATCAAAATACATCTTACGCTATTCACTTGGTTGTATGGCCTTCAAAATACATCTTATGGTATTATTCACTTGGTTGTATGGCCATCAAAATACATCTTGCGCTATTATTCACTTGGTTGTATGGCCATCAAAATACATCTTGCGCTATTATTCACTTGGTTGTATGGCCATCAAAATACATCTTACGCTATTATTCACTTGGTTGTATGGCCATCAAAATACATCTTACGCTATTCACTTGGTTGTATGGCCATCAAAATACATCTTATGGTATTATTCACTTGGTTTTATGGCCATCAAAATACATCTTGCGCTATTATTCACTTGGTTGTATGGCCATCAAAATACATCTTGCGCTATTATTCACTTGGTTGTATGGCCATCAAAATACATCTTACGCTATTCACTTGGTTGTATGGCCATCAAAATACATCTTACGCTATTCACTTGGTTGTATGGCCTTCAAAATACATCTTGCGCTATTATTCACTTGGTTGTATGACCATCAAAACACATCTTATGCTATTATTCATTTTGTTGTATGGCCACCAAAATACACCTTAAGCTATTTATTCACTTGGTTGTATGACCATCAAAATACATCTTACGCTATTCACTTGGTTGTATGGCCATCAAAATACATCTTATGCTATTCACTTGGTTGTATGGCCTTCAAAATACACCTTGCGCTATTATTCACTTAATTGTATGACCATCAAAATACATCTTATGCTATTCACTTGGTTGTATGGCCTTCAAAATACACCTTGCGCTATTATTCACTTGGTTGTATGACCATCAAAACACATCTTATGCTATTATTCACTTTGTTGTATGGCCACCAAAATACACCTTAAGCTATTTATTCACTTGGTTGTATGGTCATCAAAATACATCTTACGCTATTAAAAAGCAAATAGTTTTTTAATTAGCATAATACGTGTTTCTTTTGTGATTCTTTTGTGATTTCAGTGATTCTTTTGTGAATCCCTCTGGTCTGAGGAAGGTGAGCGTGGTTCACCGAAATCGATCACCATAATATTTGTGCATTTTGTGCTTGTATTGTAGTATATTTGTGCATTTTGTGCTTATATTGTAATAAATTTGTGTTGTGTGACGTTTACTTGTACTGTATTAAAAAGCAGATAGTTAACAAATTAAAATTCTCACCAAGAGGGGATATTTTTGAATCTTCTACAGATCCCAGGCGAGAATCACTGTCTTTTCCCTCTGGTTCTCTTCGAGCGAGGGGTAGGTCTCCGTTGGCCTCACTCCAATCCTTCCCTGTAACTACACTCCGTCCAACATCCGCTACATCCACTGGTGGCTGCTTGAACACCTACACAAATCATCTGTTCATTTATTGACTAATAATCCTTATCATACCTTTATGAGCAGACATAGTACCTGTCATATATATATTATTACCTTTTGCAATTGTACAAAAATATATTATTTACGTAATTTAAAATTGCACAAATGTTCTGTGAATTAATTTAGTTAAATAAAATATTTATATAGTCTCACAGTTGCTGTGGATTAACAATTAGATATTGGTTTAAGTAAATGTGCATTCTTGGCAGGAGAATCTTGGTCAATGAGATTTGCTCTGGTTGTAATGCTTCCTCTGTGAGTTTATAAGCTTAGTAACATTCTCCTACCCGATATTTTCCTAGAAGAAGTAACCTTTGATGTTCTGCTTCCATTTGGCTGATCACTTTTACCAAGCAACTTGCTCTGCCATCTACAATGCAGAGTATTCATCCCATCTACCCATTTCATGCCGTTCATATTTACTATCAAAAAGATAACCCTTTAAAACTTATTTTTTCTACTTTCCTCACATCTTAATCAAATCCCAGGCAAACTGATGATGCGAAGCGACTGAAATTAAAAGGCTCTATTTTAAAAATAATAAAACTAACTGTAGATTTTAGAAACTTACACAGTAAAACTACTATGTACTATGTTTGCAATGTAGTACCTTAGCACTTAGGGTGTTTCCAAATTGATGTTACAAACTGGGGAATATGTTTGTTAGGTAAACGTGGTCCAACCGAGGGCCTATCTCATTACAATTACTGTCTGTCTGAGCAATGTCATTTATACAAAAAGTGTATATTTTAACGAATTTACCGAGTACAAAACAATTTTAGTGAAACTTACAACAAACAAATACAACAATAAAACTTTGTTTAGTAGGTACACATTTGTAAATAAATAAATTTGAAGTCATCACCTATTTCTTTTTTTAAAATGACACCATTCAAAAACTTCATCCTTAAATATATATATAAAAGAAAAAATATCACTTCAATAGGCTACATTTACAAGAATTCATTTAGTTAGGAAAAAATTAAATATGCTTCAATATTTAGAATCTAATCAGAAATAACTGGAGTATTTAACTTAATTTAATTTACATGTTTTTATTCAGATTTACTATTTTACAGCAAAGAAGTTCAGTTCATAATAATAATTTACTTATTTCATGGTTGAATTAAACAAATCGATTCATATAAAACATGACTATCATGCAAATTATAATGCATTTAATAAACTAACAGTATATTCAGCCATGATTTGAACAGCTACTAAACAACTAAGTCATTGAAATTTATGCTACGTAAAATAAATCAAATATACATATAAGCGTACAGAAGCAAACAACAATAAAAAATAGTGTAAAATATAAAATTAAAAAGAACACAAACACACAAAAAGCACATGCCCATTGAACATCACCAGAACAGAAATTGTTACCTCTGATTCTATGGTATTTTCGGTGGATGTTTGGTTTACTTCATGTTCTATGTTCAAGTTTACGTCTTCCACATTAATTGGATCTATTGGTGTCAGAGCAAGAGGTGTTAGGATTATTTCTTTTCCATCCTGAATGCCGTAAAAGCAAAAGAGAGTAACAATAACGCTTACACAGATATAAGCATTTTGTAATACAGTAATGATATATAAAGGAAAATTTCTGGCAATGTAAAATATTTAGTTTCTTTCACAGCGCAGATTTTTAACCATGGAAAATAAAGTATTAAATCTATTAGATTAAAATATTCTTCCAAGATAAACTGCCTAAATTAAATCATTTAAGAAGTTCACTCCAGATAATTATAATAGTCTATAAGCTTAATGCAAAATTTAATCAATAAAAAATCTACATCTGAAACATGAAAATACAAGACTACAACAACAGTCAAATCCAAAATTTTATATGCTAGTGACACTTTGTCATTCAACAAAAAGAGCGATTAAGATAACATGATAAAAAGAGGGAAAAAATTATCAGAAAGGTTCTAGAGCCACGAAGAACAGAAAAAAAGACTTCAACATAATTGATTATTTGAAAATTGCTTCAACATTGAATTGTATAATAGAAAAAGACAAATTGAAATATTATGGGCACATCAAGCAAACTGCCTTAAAATAGACAAACTTGATAAATAGTCGCAACACCTCAGTTAATGATAATAGTTATCTAATACATCAACCATTTGATGAATTGATTTAATCCGAAACAAATAAAAAATATACAGTTTTAAAGTTTGTATTAATTTCTGTTCTATTTATACACAAATTCTAATAAATATTTAGCTCACCTCCTGGGCTTGCAGCCTCAATCGAGCTTCCTCCACCGCATCCTTTTTGCTAGTGAGTGTCTTGTCTCGGATAGACGTCCGTCGTACAGACTGGGTGCGTGTATTGTTGCTCTGTGTGCGCTTGACACGGCGGCGTGCTGCTTCCTGTTGCCTCTTGCTTTCCTGTTCTGTGCGTAGCTCCATAATTCTTTCTCTTAATTCGGGGTCTTCGCAAATATCTGAAATAAATGTACATTTTAATTACAGTATAAGTTATGATTAAGCATGTAAATGATGAAATGCATTTAGGTATTCAAAATAGTAAGTCACAAATGGCATACACTGTAATTTTTTTTTTACAATGACATATATTTATTGGCTTATTCAAACTTTGTTGTAACTTTAATGATCAAACATTTTAATGAATACCTTAAAAGAGCATTTAATCAGACTCTCTTTGCCACTTAACAGCTTTTTTAAGTAACAATAAAACTTAAATTTTTTTATATATATGATATATATATATATATATATATATATATATATATATATATATATATATATATATATATGACAATATATATGATAAAAGTTTGCACTTATTAAAAAAATTAAGTTACAGTAGGTCTTATTTTACCACGTGAAGTTACGGCTGAGAAGCCCTCTCTAACACTTAACCTCTCAGTTACTGTTCTTCTTAGATGTAATATTTGAAAATGTTATCATAAAACGTCATCTTCTTTTTATGTGTAAAACTCAGAGTCTGGACACATAACCCCAGATTACAGTTAACCTAACTAAGAGCGTGACTCCCAATCATCACTCTCACTATTTTTTTTTTTTTTATATGAGATAAGATATCAGCTATGATAATCTTTCCGATTCATCTTGGTATCGAAAATCCATAACCATGCCAAAGATTTCAGTAATGCACTTACCACATGCTAATATAAAACTGGTTTAGGTCCGAGGTGTACTGTAAGTGTGGAGAAGCAGCTTGCTCCAGTCTTAAGTTCAAAATGAAAAATAGTACAGTACACAAAGTAATAGCTATCTTGAGATAGCTTGAGATAGCAACTTGTAAAAACTGGAATTTACAAGTTGAAATGAGCTGAATGTCCAAGTATTTATATTGGCCAAACCGGACGAAGATTTATTACCAGATTCAAGGAACACCTACCCAACCCTAAATTAGATAAACAAAAATCGACATTCGGACAACATTTATTTGATCACAATCATTCGCTTGAGGCAATGGACAATAGTTTGGATATCTTACATGTATGCAGTAAAGGAAAAATGATGGACACGCTTGAAGAATTCGAGATTTACAAAGCATTTAAAAATAACAATATTAACGAATTCATCATAAATGATAAGCTACAATTTAATTCAAATGTAATCTTCAATGGCCTCATTAATGGATTTAACTCAAGTCACCACAGATCAGCTGTTCTCTGCCAAACTGATAACAACAAGAACACGCCTAGTTAGCACAACGACTTGTCTCGTCCAGTACTGCAGACAAAGTGATGCGTTACAGTCATGACTGGCCCGTCGTTAGTGTTCGTCCGTGCGAGTTTAAATGTATTAATTATGTATATGTACTTTGTGTTTGTGTAATTTTATCTTGTGACTAAACCTATTAGGTGGATTGATCTTCACTCGATGACCAGTTGAGGATGCCGTACTTACGGTGAAACATGTTCTGAATATACTATTCACACAGGAGCTGTATGACGGAATAAGTAAGTGATTTTCTCTTACAATATATTTTAATATTTAAAGTTCACTGTACAATTAACAAAAGTGGAACATAAACTTAAAATTATTGTTGTTTAAAAAAGTCAGTTAGTTAATTTTGTTTAAACTTTTTTGGCTTCTGTGTCTTGTATTTCTCAAATAACTGTTTGCAAAATGAATTTTGATATTTTAAAGGTATCAGAATTGACTTTGTATCTACGATTCTCTATACCAATACCTGCCTTAAGAATCATTGGTATCAAGAATCAATGTTTGGTATCGATACATCCCTAATGAAATGTTGCTATGGGACAACAACGTAAACTTAAAACTAGATAATATGAATTTCATATTATCTAGTTTTAAGTTTACGTGCCAATTTTTATGCATATGAAAATATATTCACTAGAGTATGTATCTAAAAGGATTCATCTGAATAAAAATAAAAATATATAAAACATATAAAAAACAAAGCATAAAATATCAATTTGAATGCAGGAATATTATCTGGTAATTTGTATCCCCCAGAATATGCAAATACAGTATGTATAGTAATGAGATTTCCTTTTTTTATAGTTTTTTAATTAGCATAATACGTGTTGGTACATATACAATACAAGTAAACGTCACATAACACAAATTTATTACAATATAAGCACAAAATGCACAAATATATTACAATACAAGTACAAAATGCACAAATATTATGGTGATCGATTTTGATGAACCACGCTCACCTTCCTCAGACTAGAGGGATTCACAAAAGAATCTTTATATTCCTTTTTTTTTTGGCGTACAAAAACATATAAACAGCAGCAAATTCATTTCAGTTTCCACACTATTACAATTTACGTTAGTTGCTTATGTGATTACAGTAGGGGTGTGCGAGTACTCGAAACTTTGAGTATTTGATCAAGTATTTTACTAATCGAACTCAGCTCAAAGCTTACGAAACTACTCAAAGTTCGATCGAGTAGTTGTATTTCACGAAATATCAGATTTACATCTTAATTTAGTTTTAAGAGTAAAAAGTTTTATTAGTTATGAATAAAAAATGTGCGCTTCCTTGTGTTTTATTATACCCTTAATCATACGTTATCAGTTTGGTACATGTAATTATGAACTAAACAATACGCCTAAGAATATGTGGTACACGACGACAGTCAAATGAACTAGTCAACATAGAGAACGAGTTCGTTCATTATGATTTGAACTAGTTCAATTCAAAGTAAACAACAGAGCTGGGAAGGTAGCGATCACTGTAAATAGTTACCGTAGTAGTGATCACACATGTTGGTTGTCGAGTCTACTAATCACTTGTAACCTAATCTAAAATATCGTGAATAAAACAGAAGTGCTGGTTAGTGTCTTTATGACCCAAGAAAGGGGACGAGAGATCCGGTTCAAGATGCTCAAAAAGACCTGTCACCGATACAAATATAATGTTCTGTACGCCGTGGAAATTATGCATATTTTCGTTCATATCAATATTATCCCTCAATCAAAACGTTCCCTTGAACGGGTCGCTTTACATCCCAAGAATCGAACTTCCCATCTTTTCTAGGTGAAAGTTCATCTCGCTTGTAGTATACGTACGTGAAAGGAACCTTTCAGCTCCTTTTTGGAACTGAAATTATCGTATAATTCTCGTGAGCCGATTGAGGTCTATTTTGTTTTTTAATATGAGCAGGCAATCGTCCAATGATATGGTAATAGTGTTCTAGCAACGTGTGACACAACATTATTGATTTATTTTCCGTTAAATATATATCCGTGGCGAAAGCCTATTAATTATTATTCCGAAAACACCTTAGATCGCCAAAACTGTGTGTAATATTTGCGCATACAATATTTTTTCCTGTCAAAATATTGAACAGTTTTCTGACTAGGTTAGACAATAACACAGTTGGAGTGTAAAAGGTGGTAAAGTACGATAATTTTGATTCGTAAACTCACTGAACTGGTTCTGTTCACATTGACGTCGATGTGAACTGTAAAACAATAATGAATCAACCCAAGTGAGGGAGAAACATGTTGGAAGGCTTTTTCTACACAAAATACGACAAATTTAGAGATTCGGAATATAGTTTTTATTGAACGGAAGCCTTATCAAACGTCTCGTTTTTTATTCAAATTTTATAGTTTAGCTGACAAAATCTTCACTGTATCACTAGTTAGCACTTAGCTTATATTTTAGACTGCATCTCATCGCCAATATCGGCTAGACCTATTATATTAGCCGACTACGTCAATGGTTTTCATTCGAGTACATCAGGTTTTCATGAATTTAAAGTTAAGAAATAATTATTTATCTGTTGTGCAGTGTAGCCTCATGTATCGTTGTAGTTTCAAGTTGCACACATCTCATTAACAATCATAATTTAAAAACTAATTCATCCTAAGCGACTTTAAAATTTATTTTTAGTAAACATGCTTAGTTATTATTATCAATCTAATGAGCTACAGTCTTTGTCATACAGACTTTCAAATTTGATTATATAATTCAGAGCTTATTTCCAGTTAGTTGTAACCTTGTTATTACTGAATTAAATACACACAGAATACAGATCCACTCTTCTTGGCGTGTACACAATCAATTTTTTCTTGAGAGGAGGCAATTCTAAAAGTAAATGACTGCATTTGGTGATGATACCTAAATTGTAGCATCAGTTTGGTTGGATGCAGCCTTTGTTGACAACAAACTTTGCTACGTTTTGCTGTACACTTTGAACTGAACCACCAGATAAACATATTGGCCAGCTGTGAAACAGTTTAATTAGCTTGCATAGAAAATCTGATCTGTAATATGAGGGAACAGATTAAATCTGTATAATCCACTTTGTTTCAATTAATAATATACTTTTTTAGTTTCTTACACAATATTAGTCATGAAAAAAGGTTAAACAAATAATGCCAAATAAAAATGTTGGAAGGCAGGAAGTAAAATGTTTTATTTATTAAATGTTAACAGTTACAAACAACAAATCAAAATTATTGTGTTCAGTTTAGATGTATATATTTACGAATCTGGCAAAACTTAATATAGGCTTAGGATGATGCCTGCCTTTTACAGTTGTCTTGGGTGAACGGGAAATTCTTCTATCAATACTTGCTCGAAAATACTCGATATTTGAAAAAATGCCAACTTCTCGACTCGAACTCAAAAATCACTATTCGCACACCCCTAGATTACAGACACAAAAGAAAATTGTTTAACAATCTAAACGTAATAAGATACTTTGAAATACAAACCAGCCGGAGTTTCATCATGTTTGGTTCTTGCATTGAGATCAGCACCATTTTGTACAAGCATCTCCACAACCTCCAACTAAACCATAAAGAACAAAATTAAAATCAATGAAAAATACATAAAAAAGACATCTTTACATTATATTTATAAAATATATAATATACAAGACAATGATAAAGCCATTAAATGTATTTGTTTGATATTAGGTTACGTTAAAGGACACTAGGCCAGGAATTAGTATGTTAGGAGAGATAGGACATCAGCAAACTTACCTGAGAAGACCAGTCTACTAACACAATACAGAAGAAAATAAATGGTTCCAAAGAATTGGCACAAACTGTCCCCCATATTAAACACTAAAAAATAAAAATTTTAAAAATTACCATTTTGATTCCCAATTTATTTTGACATATCTTAAAAACTAGACAAGTTACAGATATGTGGTTTTTACTAAAATATTTTGAATTGTAATTCACATATTTCATGAAAATTTAATCAAAATTGTTAGTCATTTTTTTGCCCATAAAAATTAAAAAAAACTAAAATTTCATAAAAGTGAAAAAAACAGTTTGGAGATATTGGCAAAATACACCTTCATGCCAAATTTCACAAAAATTAATCTATCTGCTTGGTCTCCAGTGAAGTGCACATACACTCAGACAGACGCACATACGGACATCCAACATTTTTTGTCAAAAAACCACTTCTTTGGGTTCAGGAGACCCTAAAATGGATAAACAAAGATATTTAAAATGTCCTTGTACATAGTAGGTAAAAGTAGGCACTTAATCAAATAAAAATATTTTGATGCTCCTTTGACTAGTTAAACTAAGATTTTTCAAATTTGAGGCTTGTATCGAATTTTATTTTCAGCGTTTTGATAAATATAAGTTTTTATAGTTAGATTAACGCATGGTATAAAATGTATTTGGTTTTGTGCAGATTAACGCATTATGATCTTGGCAGATCCATTTACAGAAACTCTTTAGAATACACCTTTTAATGTAGGTTGTATACAGGGTGTCCAGCCTCGACTGCCACTTATTTTAGAGGATTGTTTGTCAGGTCAATACAAGCAAATAACACCATATAACATGTGTCTTTACTTGATTTGTTTTGTGTGTCTGTATGTGTTTTACAACATTTTGAATAGCTCAAAAACCATTTGACATACAATACTGAATTTTGGTATTAAAGTTGATCTTAGAAAAACACATATCATGTAAAAAGGCTGTATGCCTAAGATTATCAGCTTCAACATGGCGGCTGTCTAAAAATGTCAAAGTCAAATATGAAAAAATTTACAAAAATGTTAAAATACATTACTTGTAGAATACATCATGCCAAATCAACAATATGCCAATTTTAAAGATCGGATGATAAATAACACAGAACACTTTTTTTGTGACTAAAAGCATAGCCATCACGGTAAAGAATATTCAAATTACAATGATTTTAAAACTATTTAATCCTTTTAAAACCGCAACGAAAATTGGTAATTCTGGTAAACATACAATTGTTCTTATTGATAGCCTGAAAAACTGCACATTCATAAAATACTTGTTTTTTAAAAGATTACTAATAACAAAATGAGGTCTACTGAACTACACTATCATCAATGGGCAAGTTATCAATGTCACTTGTATCACCAAATCTTGGCCTGAAATCGGGAATATTTTCTGAAAATTAGGCCTAAATCTGACAAAATATATGTTAGTAAATAAACTACATTTCTTACTCTTTGTGATTGATGGTAATAATAAATTTTGTCAGCTGCATACACGTTAAATGAAACTTGTGCAAACAAATACGACTACACACAAAGATGGCAATAGCAACAAATGTTCTCAATTACAAAGGCATTCAAAATACATTTAATAAGTTATTATAAAATACTAGCTGTACCCGCCCGCTTCGCCGGTCATAATATTGAGTTTGATTTAGAACCTAATAGGTGAAAGAATTCGAGCATTTTTGCTTCTTCTACCAATATTAGATTTTTTAGGAGGCATGTCATAAAAAGTAAACTGCAAAACAAATAATTATTAATTTTTATTTTCACGTTTCACCACATGTTTTAATTACCGAGGAAAAAAGGTTAACACCAAATACAGATCACCCGATCAAGTAAAAGTAGTGTGTGCTTCACTCTCACACACACTCTCAAGGTGAAATGTAGAACTACAATAAATCAAAACATATACAGTACTGTTGTTGTGAGAACTTCAATCTGCTTATGACATGTGAAACTACATTAAACCACACAAACATATGTTTTTTGTAAACAATTCAGATTCTCCATTTGAATAACATGGGATCTTTAGGAGCCTGTGGGGCGGGACCCTGTGGACGGATCTGCATCAAACTTTACAGAACCCCTCTCGGGAGTATACAGGACAACATCCTAAAGTTTCATGGTGATCGGTTGGATGGTTTGGCAGCGCATAAACTTCAAATATATATATATATATATACAGTGGAACCTCGATAAGTCGGATTAATCGGGACCGCGGCCGATCCGGGTTAACGAAAATCCGGGTTAGCCGGAGAATGAGGTAAAAATTAATAAAATACGGTATACTTACAGATAAACTCCATTATAATTGTAAAAACGTCAAACATATGTACAGTACATCTCAGTTACATACATAACTGTTCATTTCCTGGTAAAAAACTCAGTCAGCTTTGGTTGTGCCAATGTCGTCTGCCGCTTGCGTGCTGTGCGATCCCGCAGTCTCTTCAACATGAGCAATTCAGCCGGCGATGTTTCTGCCTGCCGCTCGAAGTAAACCATTAGTTCGTTTAGTTGCGTCACTGCATCTCCATGACTCATCACTTGACCTTCAATGTCCCCGTCTGCCTCCTCAGCGTCTGATTCGTTAGCATCAGGTAAACACGACGCGATCACTTCCTCGTCAGTAAGTGGCTCATAGTCGGCCGCCGTGTGCCATGAGTCACACACTCACTGTCGTACTGTCCCATCAAATACTGATGCGACATCGATTCACACATACTCTACCACTCAAAAATATTACGTTTTTATTTTTAAAATGTTTGTCTGATTTTTTATTTTTTTATTGAAAATCGGTCCAGGTTAACGGGGGCCGACTTATCGGGGTTGTACTGTACAAACATCCTCTTTTATAAATATAGATATATTTATTTTCAAAGATACAAAATAATGTGTGGCAGTAAACTTCTGGCAAGTACTTCTACCATATTTTGAAATTGGCAGAACTGCAGCCAAGGCGTGGAAGTTACGCGAATGGCATTGTACTGCCACATGATTGTTAAGTGTTAAGGACCTGCTATGTTATATATTGCCTGTGGCTTCTATGACAAAAGGCTTCTGACTGACGAATATATTACCTGTATACTTTAATCCTTCAGATATTTGTCATCTACATTTATCAAAAGTAATATTTTCATGAATATATAATGCCTTTCTTTCATACCAAAATTTGTTGTTATTATCCTCATATCAATCTTAAAGGTTTACACATTTTCAGCAATGTTGCTTAGTAAGTAGTCAGCTGTTTTAAAACATTTTATATGCAAATACTAAACAACTACCGGTACAGATTCTTTAAATCTTCTAAAAAGAATACAGATTTATTTGTTATTTGTGATCCAAGAGCACAATTGATGAAATTCCCCATATTAAAACAAATTTTATTTCTAATAATTAACTCAAATGTCCAGTGCCCAAAAAATAGAGAAGCATGTTAAATAATAAATAAATGCACTATTAAAACGGACGAGCAATCTAATGTAAGGCATTGTACTGTGGCCAGGTGCAATGACAAGGATCGTGATTTCGAATCCATTTCAGGCTGGTACTTTTTACCGTGCCACTTTATTCTATGTCTGTGGCATAGTGGCCTAAGGCCCACCTTCAATAGGCGGTGTCCGACATGGGGGGGTGGGGTGGATGTTGACGTTCAGTGTTTCTATTATTTATAGTAGCATGGAATAACACCTGTTTTACTTTTTTCTACTAACGACAAGAGGAGGAAAACCTGGTTTTCTTCCAAATTAATTGCATGTTGATTTAATTTTAAAAAGGATAAAGAAAGGGCATAGCTATCTGAAAGGTCAAATTTATAAGACTAATAATAACTAATTTTAAAATTTACATTATTAAAATGAAAAATATAAACAAGGACATGTCAATTAAAGTATAAAATCATTGAACAATTTGGGCGTATATGGGTTTTTAGTAGGGTCAAACTCAATTATTGCTTTATGTTTTATAGTTGCTTGTATCTAACAGTTACTTACATGGCCCCAACAAGCAGCTGCATGCACAGGTTGCCAGTCATCAACATCCTTGACGTCCGTGCTCACGTGTTGATCTAACAGGAACTCCACAACCCTCAGGTAGCCATTGGCAGCGGCTATGTGCAGCTGGAACCAAAATATGCCTACCACAGTTAGTTTGTATAAGACTGAAGCTTTGAGGGCACTTCCTATGTGGGCCTTGGCGAGACAAGAGCAGCAAAATTTCAAACTGATGTTAATGCGTTGGAGCGTCCTTAGTGGACAACAGGAGTGACACTTGCATGTGTTGCGAGCGTAGTTTGTAGCTACAAATGAGTTTGTATCTTGCTGCTGCTGTTGCCCGCAAAATGAAGCTGCTCTCTCTGGTGTGGCTGATGTCGCCCGTGGAGCTAACGCAGGACGTGCTCGCATTGACACCAGCGTGCAATGCCAGTTCACATAGGACACAAAAATCTACCAAATATATACGATCCTAGCATTCTACTGGAAACGCTTTTGTCGTTCTTATCGCGTTGCTCTTGTCGCCCACGTAGGAAGGGGCCTTAAGGTACTTGTCACTACTGTAGTGTCTTCCAACAAACAACCATACAAAGAGTGCTATTTTGCCATTAGAACTAGCAACTTTCTGGGAACAACTTTCTGTTGAGACAAGAACCCAGTTGTAAAGGTTTAGGTTGCTCTCATGTAGGTACGGTCATTTATTCTCCAAAATTCCCTAATGTTTGGCTTTAGTTAAATGATAAATAACCACACTTCTACCAACTTGATTATTATTTGACTAGGTTTATTGCTTTTATTTCTTCAAAATACAGTAGTCCCTCTATAATCCAGCCCTGCGCCAGTCCGGCCCCCCCAGTAATCCGGCTGGTTCTATCGTATTAATAAAAGAACCAAAACCAGTTCTGGTTCCAGAAAACCAAAGGGGGAGATAGCTTTCATATCAGGAAGGTTTCAGGAGTGAAAAGTGCTGATAAGCAGAACAATGAAACGACAAATTCTGATCAAAAGATAAACGAAATAACTTTTTCAGACCGTAAGATAAATAAAATAACTTCCTCAGAAAATATCTGCCCACAGTCAGCCTTTTCCTTATCAGTATTATTAGCACTTGAAAGAACAGTGCTGCTGAGTAAAGAGGAAGATCGTCCTGAGCCCCACACTTGTTTATCCTGACCCTTTCTTATCACTTCCTGCCCGATAAAAACACCCGATGGCAACATTCCATTCTGTTTACAATTCATATCTCATGACAATTATTATGCTTCTAGTTTTATAGTGTATAATAGTTGAAAGGTTTTTATAGTGAGGTAAATATATTAGTTTCTTTGTTTAGACATGTTATTAATATAATGCAAAACATTGCATTAAAAAATGATAGGAAATATAATTGAAAAATACATTTTTATGATAGTTTTCTGTTAGCACAAGGCAACTTTTAATAATGTTACTATTTTTTTTATTTTTATCAATATTTACATTTTATTTTAACTATTTTTTTTCTTTTTTGCAAAGTTTTAAAGGATTAATTTTTTCAATTGTTGTAAGCTTTTTAACTTGTTTTTGATTCATATGCAAGAGTGTTATGTAACACGTTTCAACTGGTGTACCATACTTTTCTTACTTTGAAACTATTGTACATCTGTATTGTAAAAATTGACTTTTTTAATTACAATATACATTCTATTATGTAATTTAAGCATGTTTACAATTAAACTCCAGTAATCTGGCTTTTTCACTAATCCAACACATACCTGGTCTGAATTGTGTCGGATTAATGAGGGACTACTGTAAATTTGTTTTTTTTTTTCAAAATGATATCATGTCATTTGTTTTATACTCAAATAATTTTTAAAATTAATTGTTTCTACTTTTAAGCAATACAACATAAACCACTTTTGGCGTTTATTTTACAACACATTCAACCTAACTTTTTAGGCTTTGACTAGTGCCAATGGATTTCAGTGTTGGCAACATTGGAGGTGACAGTTTAACAGATGAAGGCAAAATAAATACTTATAGACTTTCAAGCAAATTAATTGGTGACAAAATTATACAATATTAATACTTATTAAATCCCTTTCTTTTAAGCTGTGTGATAATAATACAGTAGTCTCTCTTTATAACGATGGATTTGTAAAAGTTTGTTTGGTCTGCCATAAGGCCAATGTATTTATTCTCTCTATATAATGATATCACTTACTCTCTATAATGATGTTTTCAGTAGAATATGCAGTAGAAATACATACTAGTTTCTTAGCGATTGCAGTAAACAAACACTTGCAGGTTCATTCACCCTCCTGACTCACCCCCATTGTTTGCCTGGCGCGTCGTCATGAGAGCATTCCGTTGTAGGCTACTGTATTCTGTTGTGATGTGACAAGGGAGTGGGGGGGTGTGTGAGTTCAGTTTGCCGGACGCTGTCTTGCTGGTTACCGCGGATCTCGACCGTCACTTGTTAGTGGCTATTAGTACTGTACGTTTAGTGTTTACATTTGTATTTTTGTGTGTCTGTTTGAATATGCTTTCAAAAAAGCGTAGTAAAGTGCTTACAGTTGAAGAAAAGGTGGCTTTAATTAGAGCAATAGAAAAAGGTGAGAAGCAGACTGATATTGTTAAACGCACCGGGCTTTCCCAGTCTACAGTGGCTACAATTTGGAAAGGTGGGGGGGGGGGACAAGTGGCTTGACGCTGAGAAACAAGAAGGCAACAAGAAAAAAAATGTGTAAACCACAGTACGAAGATATAGATAGAGCTGTTCTTCAATGGTTTCAACAGCAACGCATGAACCACATTCCACTTTCTGGACCTCTGATCAGGCAGAGTTTTATGAACGAGAGCTAGGCATTGAAGATTTCAAAGCATCTGAAGGCTGGTTGAATAAGTGGAAGCAGCGTCACGACATCAACTACGGACAGATCAGTGGAGAGGCTCGTGATGTTGATTGGAACATCACTCACGGCTGGTTAGAGAAAGTATGGCCTGATCTGAAGAATAGGTATGTAGCAGAAGACATTTTCAATGCTGACGAAACTGGGTTGTTTTACAAACTGACACCAAATAAACTTTGAAATTCAAGTCAGAAAAGTGTATGGGAGGGAAATTATCAAAGGAAAGAATCACAGTTTTAGTGGCAGCTAACATGACTGGTACAGTGAAAAGAAAACTTTTAGTGATAGGAAAATCACAAAATCCACGTTCTTTTAAAAACATTAAGCGTCTGCCTGTGACTTACAAAGCCAACAAGAGTGCATGGATGACTTCTAAAATTTTTGAAGAAGAAATAAGAAAATGGGATTATGATAAAAAGGGGAACAAAATTTTGCTTCTTGTAGATAAATGCCCTGCACATCCTGCAATAGCCGATCTTCAAAACATAGAACTTTATTTCTTACCAGCGAACACCACAAGTGTCCTTCAACCAATGGACCAAAGTGTTATAAAAAGCCTTAAAAGTCACTACAGAAGAAGTCTTTTAATGGAATTGGTAGAGTCAGATGGAAATTTTAAGGCCACTATCTTAAATGCAGTGCAGATGATCACCAGAGCATGGGAAGACGTGTCAGACAAGACGATTAAGCACTCCTTTAAGCATGCAGGATGGGTGGAGCATGCTGCGAGAGAAGATGACTGTGATGGCGATGGCGATGATGACTTGCCTTTAGCGGTTTGGGCTCAACAGTTACAGCTTCCCACAGTTTATTAGCCAGAAGTTCTGCAGAATTATGAAACCGTTGACGAAGCAGTGGCTTCAACGGCTGGAGCTTAGATGAAGATATCCTCAATGCAGTACAAGTGAATGAAGATAAAGACAGTGACCAAGAGGAATTCGATCCAGAGCCAGAACCAGTCCCAAGTCCTGAACAGGCATTGGAAGCAGCTAAAATCCTCCACAAGTTCTTCACTCACCACGAAGACGATCCAGCAGCTACAGAGGATGTTTCACGCTTGCAAGATAAAGTTAGATCATTGCTATGGAAGACAAAAAACGGCAAACCACATTGAAAGACTTCTTTCATTAAAATGTTGGTACGTATGTACAGTAATGCGTACGGTTTAGTTCAATGTTACGTATACAGTATAATTTTACATTGTATTGATAATTACTGTTTGTTAAGATATTTATATATAAATTTTATTACAGTATTCTATTGTCTCTTATTATTAAACCTTCATTACTCTGCTGTACAGAATATTTCCAATAGGTTTGGTAAGAAAAATGTTTCTCTCTTTATAACGATCTCTCTCTATAACGATGAAATTGCTTGGTCCCTTGCATATTGTTATAAAGAGAGTCTACTGTACTTATAAAACTACATTAAAACAAATATTGGAAAATGAATTCCATATTTATTTTTCTACACAATGCTCCTACTGTGTGGTTGCAAATTCTCTGTGTGGCAGTGACTACAATGAGTCTTTGCGTTCATATATGAATAAAACAAGTTAAGAGTTAGTCATTCCTAACGTTTATAAAAGGATGCGCTCACTAAGAGTTGGTAGAAAAGTAGCTGTTCAAGAAGAATGATCTGAAACCTGATTGAGTAAATGTTTTTCTAAGATTTTAATTTTGGACTTTCTTCAACTAAAAAATGTACAAATCAAATTAATTTCTTGTGGTGATATAACTAAATGTTTTTTAATCATATTCACTCCATTTAAGCACATATTAGATTATAAATGAATGTCCATGTAATACAGATTTACCTATTATTGACATTGATTCGAAGGCCTTTCAATATTTTAGAATCATTAAAACATATTTATTTACCTATTTATTCTAACCTATAAATAGAATTGCTGGAAAATAGTCAAACTTATGAAGGCATATAAGGCCACTAAATCCTAGAATGTCAAAACTATTGTAAAATATTTGTACTTCAGACACAGTATTTAAACGGCATTTCATGTTTCCTCAATGGTAGGACATTCACCCTAAGTTCTGTACTTGGTTCTCTTAATATCAACATAATGTACGTTCAATGATTGCTATCAGCGTGGACACTATTAGAGAAGTCTGGAGTGTCTTTGTTAGGAGGTAGTCATGATCCGAATGTTGTGTAGGGGAGAGAAGTGAGTATAAGGCATGTTCATTGGCTGAAAATAAGACCAACACGAGACGTGGTTTGGATTCCACATAAAGCTGTAGGTCATTTAGTTACCATAGCTATTGCGTTATTAATAAATGGCCCTTTCTGAGCATAAGTTGAACTCAGTAAACAGACTACACAGGTCATCCACACTCGCCCAACACTCATATTCACCCATATGCACAAAGTTGTGTAGGTAAGGATGTTTGGGGAGGGGGGGTAGAATTGAAATTTTGTTTTTACTAAAGGAGAGGCCAATCTCTTTTTTAACCTTACTCTGCCTAATTCCTATTGACTTTTGATGTTTAGGAAACCCATTCAAACAGAATACAGGAGAGAACCAATACAGTACAAGGAGGTCAATGCAAATAGATTCAACAGGTTAACATTACAGATCAAAACTTCAGCCAAGGCCAAGATCCCAATTTGCAACAATTCTAATTAAAACTTTAGGTCCTGAATCTCTAGACCACTCAGTCCCAGACTCCCCAGATCTATATTAGATATGAATAAATTATAGGCATCCCTGTAATGAATTGCTGCCTGTACAAATATACCCATAAAACCACTCAAAATGAGTTAATAGGATGGGCAAATGAATTTTCTACGAGATGATAGCCGTAGGAATTTTGGCGGCCCAAGATTAAACAAAATAAGACTTCTCATGTCCACTATGATTACTAGTGGTGTGCGAGTACTCGAGACTTGGAGTATTTGATCGATTATTTTATTACTCAAACTCGGCTCTAAGATTCCGAAACTTCTCAAAGTTCAATTGAGTAGTTGTATTTCATGAAATATCAGATTTACATCTTAATTTAGTTTTAAGAGTAAACAGTTTTATAAGTTATGAATAAAAAAGGTGCGCTTCCTTGTGTTTTATTTTACCCTTAATCATACGTTATCAGTTTGGTATGCGTTATTATGAACTAAACAATACGCCTAAGAATGGGTAGTACACGACGACAGTCAAATGAACTAGTCGACATAGTGAATGAGTTCGTTCAGTATAATTTGAACTAGTTCAATTCAAAGTGAACAACAGAGCTGGGAAGGAAGCGATCAGCCAATCACACATGTTGGTTGTCCGAGTCTACAGGTCACTTGCGGAAGTCAAACAGAAGTCCGAGTCAAACAGAAGTGCGGGTTAGTGTCTTTATGACCCAAGAAAGGGAGCGAGAGATCCAGTTAAAGATGCTCAAAAAGACATGTTACCGATACAAATCTAATGGTTTGTACGCTGTGGAAATTATGCATATTTTCGTTCATAAGAGAGCTCCTACAAGTCTTTCTGCAATTTGCATGCAATGCATATCCCCACCGAATAAAAATGTATATACAGACGAAAAAACTTAAAAAAATAATTGACGATATTCTTGACAGCACTATAAATAAAAATCAGAGAAAAATTACACAAATATCCCCAGCAAGGCAAGACGCTATGTACAATCTGTGGAGAGTGACCCAAGGATCTCTTTCTCCACCAAATCTGTACAATCCCCCTAGACCAGTGGCGACAAGTGACAAAACCACATTTATACAAGCAGCGATGCATGAACAAAAAGAACTGTGGAAAACCAAAGAGAAAATCATCCTACAGGAACTCAGTTTGGTGTACAAGGAATACAAAATAAACCACTTAAATGACAGAAATAAGATACAAGACTTTAGTGAAAAAACAAAAAATAAATATGCCATAATAGATCTACACACTGGACAATATCTTACAAACCAAGAAGCTAAAAAGCAATATCAGTTCGGCTTTGACGGAGCTCGATTAATAGAGCTCAAAGTTGATGAAAATGGTAAATACACTACTGCTCCCAATAACATCACTATAAACTCTAATGTACTTGTATCAGATAATACTCAACTACTAAATGACATGCGCCTCTTCAACAGTGTTAAAGACATAGAAATTGGTAACACAGGTGAAATGAATCTAAATCTTGTTCAAGGCGTCCCAGGTTGTGGGAAAACAACCTACATTCTCAATAACTACAAACTTGGTGATCTTATCCTCTTCCCAACAAGAGATTCTGCTCAGGACTTTAGGAAAAGGTTTAGAAGCACACATCCAAACACTGACAACACCACAATTAAAGACACATTCAGAACAGTCCATTCATTTATAATAAATTTGACACAATATTTAAAACAAGGGAAGAAATACGAGAGGCTTATTATAGATGAAGCCCTAATGATGCATGCGGGAGAAATTCTTTTTGCGGCTGTGCTTGCAGGAGCAAAGGAAATCATGCTTGTTGGGGACCTAAATCAAATCCCATACATCAATAGAACGGAATCTCTTGAAGTTAAATTCTATAACATTGCTGAAATAGCCACAATTTCTGAAATACTGACTACAACCTACAGATGCACATTAAGCACTGCAGCAGTGCTCTCAAAATTTTATCCACAAGGAATCAACACAGCAAACCATATCTCAAAAGAACTAATGTTCCAGCACTTTGATGGACTACAAAGTTTTAAAAAGAACCCAGCAAGCCCCTCACATACCTACCTTGTATTTAAACAATCAGAAAAACATCATCTTATCAGCTTAGGTTACAAAAACACCTCCACTATTCATGAATTTCAAGGCAGACAAGCAGAAAACATAGTCGTGATTCGCACCTCAAACAAACATGAAGACATCTACAACTCAAAATCACACTGCATTGTCGCTATTTCAAGACATACAAAGTCCTTTCTCTACATCAGTGCATGCCCAAATGACACAATTAGCAAATGGATAAAGCAAGTCAACGCTTTGAATGAAGAAGATCTCCTCAAATACACTAAAGACTTTTGCACAACCAATCCTCAACCACAAACAATAACCATACAAGAGAAGCATAAAACACAAACAAACCAACAAACTGAACAGCAAACATCGGAACGTCATTTTTTAGCGCAAAGCCCTACAGCCAAAAAGAGACACAAGATGAAAATACAGCACAAAACCCGGATACTCTGGAACTCTGCTCTCAGGAAAATCAAACACATAATAACCAAAACACCATAAAAATACTACATCAAAATATAAACTGGATAACTAATAAATTAGACAGACTCAACCATCTCCTGAGTGATGAAAACCCGGACTTGTTAATAGTAACTGAACACGGACTATCAAAAGAAAACCTTGCAACAACCTGCCTTGAAGGCTACTCACTGGTAGGAGGGTTCACAAGAAAAGACCACATCAAAGGAGGAGTAGCTGGATACGTGAAAAAAGGCCAAGAGAAAGAAATAACACTTGTTGAGACAAGTGGACCTGAATCAGAACTTGTATGTGAAACAGCCCTCTTTGAAATAAAGACCAAAAAGCTAAATATACAAGTTCTGGGTGTCTATAGGCCACCTCGGGCAAAGCTAGACAATTCAATCGAAGTCCTAACCGAACAACTAAACAGAATCATGAGCTCAAACAAGCAAACCGTACTCGTGGGAGACATCAACGTGGACAATCTTACAGAAAATAATGACAACAAAAAACTTCAAGAATTACTTGCTACATATGACATTGTGAGAATGACCCTCCCTCCCACTCGAGTCACAAGTGAAACTGAAAAATCAATAGACTGGATTTGCACAAACATACACCCTGAGCACATAAAAACCTCCATCATACTGACAGGCTTATCAGACCATACAGCACAAACTTTCTCCCTTAAAACATCAAAAACAATCTTAAAAACTGTAAAAGAAAGGAAGAGACTTTTTACCAACAGAGAAATAGTACAGTTTAAGGAAAAATTACAAACACTAACCTGGGACGAGATCCTGATGGAAGAGGATATCAACCACGCCTACAACTCCTTTCACAGTACTATTCAGCTGACACTAAACGAAACTTGCCCTTTGAAACTAGTAAGAGAAAAACAAAATAAAAAAAGACAGGTCTGGGATGATGAATGCAACCGATTAAAAACTGCATACATCAATGCTCTTGAAATAGAACAACGCACAGGCCTGGCAAGACACAAAGCACAAACAGCGGAAAGAAAGAAGGAGTATGACTTGAGACTGAAACATCTAAGACGAGAACAAACAGTAACACACATTAACCAAGCAGAAAACAAATCAAAGGCACTGTGGCAGGCAATAAACAACGAAAGAAAAGCAACCACAAACATAAATAATCAGCTCAGCCTCCAGCTAAATGGAAAATTAATTAAGGACCCATATGATGTAGCAAACTTCTTTAATGTATACTTCTCAAAAATAGCAGAAAACACACTCCAAACAAACATAAGCAAAAATAATCCCACACACCTGGACCTAGCCCCAGTCACAAATGAGAAGTTACAGTTCCAACCAACAACAAGCGAAGAAGTAAAAAAAGCCATAGACTCCTTAAAACCAAAAACCTCGTCTGGAATTGATAACATATCTGCAAAATTAGTTAAAAGATGCAAAGAAGAACTGACACTACCACTCACTAATATAATAAATAAATCCCTTGAACAAGGTATCTTTCCAACTCTTCTAAAAACTGGCAAAATATACCCAAAATATAAAAAAGGACCACAAACCGAACCAGGCAGCTATAGACCAATATCCCTCATCCCAACATTCTCCAAAATAATCGAGAAAATCGTTCTTATAAGACTCCTAAACCATCTGGAACAGCATAACTTACTCACAAACAAACAGCATGGATTCCTTAGGGGTAGGTCAACAACCACAGCCCTGATACAGCTAACAGAACACATCATAGACCAACTAGAGGAAGGCTGCACAGCAACTAGTCTATTCCTTGACTTCAGTAAAGCCTTTGACTGTCTCAACCATGATGTGCTACTACAAAAACTAAGAGCCTTAGGCGTGGGAGGCAAAGAAGCAAAGTGGTTTGAATGCTACCTCAAAGGAAGGAAACAACTGGTGGAAATAGCCTGCACCCAAAACAATACAAAGTACAAAATACAATCTGTAACAACCGAGGTGAAAAGAGGAGTTCCGCAAGGATCAGTACTTGGTCCAGTGCTTTTCCTCCTCCTCACAAATGATATGCCAAACTGCCTAGGCGATGCTTGTTCAACAGTAATGTATGCAGACGATACCGTTCTCACCATCTCTAATAAAATAACTGAAATGCTTGAAATAAACACAACTACATGCTTCAACCAAGCTAAACAATACTGTGCAAACAACGATCTGGTCTTAAATGAAAATAAAACAGTACAAATAGTCTTCAACACAAGAAACAAAACCACAAACCTTACACACCTCCCTGGACTCGAAGCAGGCAGCATAACAAAATACCTCGGCATCACAATTGACCCAAAATTGTCCTGGAAGCCCCATATAGACCAACTAAGTAAGAAACTTTCCTCAAGTATCTATGTAATTCGTAGAATTAAACAAATATGTGGCCCCGAGGTAGCAAAAGTTGCTTACTTCTCTCTTTTTGAAGCGCACCTAAGGTATGGAATAGCATCATGGGGAGGAACAGCAGCGCTCAACATGGGAAAAATTCTTATCCAACAAAAGCGAGCAATCAGATGCCTGGCGGGACTCCAATATCAAGAAAGTTGTCGAGAATCCTTCAAACAGCTAAAGGCTCTCACAGTGGTGTCTCTTTACATCCGAGAAACCATCCTGTATGCAGTCGCCACACAACAATTAAGGCATCGAGAATTACATCCATATAACACAAGACATGCCGCAAACTTCACTCTGCCCACCCACAGCCTAAGCATTTTTGAGAAGAAACCCTCTTACAAAGGAGCGCTGTTTTTTAACCACTTGCCCGATCAACTAAGAAACCAGCCACCTCAATGTTTTAAGAACCAGCTGACGAAATGGCTCCAAGAAAGGCCCTACTACTCGGAGTCTGAATTCCTGAACACCTGACACAGTGCAGCCTAAGACAAGAATTTTACTTTGGACAACAAAAGACAACTTTTATAACTATGACAAAAAAACAGGGATTTTTGCATTGTATAAATCTTATTTACCAAACTCTTTTTGTTTCTATGACGCCTGTACTATTCTCCATGAATATGTAAATAAAGAATATTGTCTATTGTCTATTGTCTATTGTCTATTGTCTATTGTCATATCAATTATACCGCTCAATCAAAAGGGTACCAAGACCGGGTCACTTTAGAGACCAAGAATCGAACTTCAATTATTTTCTAGGCGAAAGTTCATCTCGGTTGTAGTATTCGTACATGCAAAGAACAGTTCAGCTCCTTTTCGGAACTGAAATTATCGTATATTTATTGCAAGTCGATTGAGGTCTATTTTGTTTTTTAATCTGAGCAGGGAATTGTCCAATGATTTGACGTAAGAAATACTGTATCATATCATATAAAATATGGTAATGGCGTTCTAGAAGCGTGTGACACAACATTATTGATTTATTTCTGTCAAATTTAAAATATATTTATATATATATCCGTGGCGAACGTCTATTAATTATTATTCCGTAAACGCCTTAGATCGCCAAAACTGTGTGTAATATTTGCGCATAAGATATTTTTTCCTGTCAATTTGTTGAACGCTTTCCTGAATAGGCTAGACAATAACACAGTTGGAGTGTAAAAGATGGTAAAGTACGATAATTTTGATTCGTAAACTCACTGACCGGTTCCCTGTTCACATTGACGTCGATGTCATGTAAACTGTAAAACAATCACGAATCAACCCAAGTGAGGGAGAAACAAGTTGGAAGACATTTTCTAAACAAAATACGTCGAATTTAGAGATTCAGAAAATAATTTTTATTGAATTGAAGCCTTATCAAACGTCTCGTTTTTTATTCATAAGTTTATATTTCAGACTGCATCTCGTCGCTAATATCGGCTAGACCTATTATTTAGCCGACTACGTCTATGGTTTCCATTTGATTACGCCAGGTTTTCATGAATTTCTCGTTATGAAATAATTATTTATCTGTTGTTCAGTGTTGCCTGATGTATTGAAATAGTTTCAAGTTGCACAAATTTCATTACCGATCATAATTTAAAAACTAATTCATCCTACGGGACTTTAACATTTATTTTTAGTAAACCTTCTTAGTTATTATTATCAATCGATTGAACTACAGTCTTTGTCATCCAGATTTTCAAATTTGATTATATATAATTCAGAGCTTATTTACGGTTTGTTGTAACCTTGTTATTACTGAATTAAATGCCCACAGAATACAGATCAACTCTTCTTGGCGTGTACACAATCAATTTTTTGTTGAGAGGAGGCAGTTATGAAAGCAAATGACTGCATTTGACGATGACGCCTGAATTTTAGTATCCGTTTGGTTGGATGCAGATTTTGCCAACAAGCTTTGCTACGTTTTCGCGGTACACTTTGAACTGAACCGCCAGATAAACATATCGGCCGGCTGTGAAACAGTATAATTTGCCTGCATAGAAAATCTGATCTGGGATATGAGTGAGTGAATCTTCATAATCCACGTTATTTCAATTAATAATATACTTTCTTAGTTCTTTTCATCATATTAGGTATGAAAAAAAGTTAAACAAAACAATACCACATAAAAATATCAGAAGGTAGGAAGTAAAAAGTTTTATTTATCAAATGTTACAGTTACAAACAACAAATAAAAATTATTGTGTTCAGTTTAGATGTATATATTTACGAATCTGGCAAAACATAACATAGGCTTAGGATGGTGTCTGCCTTTTACAGTTGCCTTGGGTGAACAGGAAATCCTTCTGTAAATACTCGCTCGAAAATACTCGATACTTGAAAAAAATGCCAACTACTCGGCTCGACTCGACTCGAACTCAAAAATCACTACTCGCACACCCCTAATGATTACCACTACAATATAAAGTACAGAAGTCTATACAGGAGTGATGATAATGAGGAGTTATACAGTATAAAGTGTGTGCTGGTGAATTAGTGAAGACTAGCACTCAGATTTGCTTTCGCCTACCAAACTGTTCCTGAAGTGGCAATGATGGTTGGTGTGAGAAAGTCCTTCCTTGCGATCTGCTTGCCATTGAGAGAGAGACCATCTTTCATGGGTGCCTGAATGAGATAGGAAAAACGTAGCGCTAGACGTTAGCGAGGGTGGAGAATCTGCAAGCTTGATGATACATAGGTCCATTAAGATTTAAGGTGGGTAGGCGACCATTATTTCATCAAGAAGTTAAGATGTCTCCTGAGTGGACAAGTGGACATTTTTTCTTCTTACTGATTTAATTTCTTTGTTAGTTATCTGACCTTGTAATTTTTGTTGACATACATACATTTTGCCTAAAATATTCTATTAAAC
Source organism: Stictocephala bisonia (assembly GCA_035578905.1). Classification (NCBI taxonomy): domain Eukaryota; kingdom Metazoa; phylum Arthropoda; class Insecta; order Hemiptera; family Membracidae; genus Stictocephala; species Stictocephala bisonia. The sequence continues at coordinate 137,878 of JAQJVL010000264.1, forward strand.
ATATACCATACTGACCGGTGTTGCTTTCTGATCGTCATATGCCTCCAAGTCTGCTCCTACAGCGGCAGCGTGAGTCAGGTCAGCCAACATCTGGGTCTCTGTCAGTGCTCTCGTCTCATCTATCAGCTGTTGTGTAACACCCCGTCTTGCCATCTCACTCTCTATATGTTCCAATGCTGCTTCATCCTCGCATATATCATATGCCATGTTGCCATCTGCATTCACCGCTAGTAGATTAGCCCCACTGTAAATAATGCAAAATGTTAAAACTTTTGACAAACTTCAAAGTTCTTATTTTTTTCAGATATACTCTATACTTTTGATCATTACTGTATAATGTATATATTCTTAAAATATTTTAATTTTATTTAATTTTCTTTTTAAAATATGTACACAAATTATATGAACAATCTAAATACTTAGTAGAAATAGGCCTTAAATTGGGCGTGTAAAATGAAATACTCAATTGGTACAAAACTTTAAAATGTTGCACGGATCATTTGTTACAGGCACCTCATAATTGACATAATATGTTGCTAATTTACTGTCCATTTATCTAATTTGCACTAAATTATAAAAATGACCACAACAGCAGCTAAGTTTTTCAATTTATAAACTGCATATTGGTATCAAAAACTCTCCAATAGACTAATATTCAATCAGTACAGCCAATGCATTTTTTTGGTTTGTTTGTTTTTATAGTCAATGCTAGCACTGTTATTCAAAAACTGACTTTGTTTAAAATATAAGAGCCTCCCATACATAAACATGACTTTTTCAACTAATATTGTATTACGAACTGGATAATTAAGAGTAATTTTTTGGTTTTACCAGCATTGTATAACTTTGCTTGAAGTTAAATCCAGCAAAATAGTTTGATACACATAGATTTCAGGTTTCATACATGGAGTTATGGAGTTATTTATTTATTTTTTTTTTTAAAGGAGAGGCCAACCTTCTTCTTTACCTTACTCTGCCCATTCCTCATACACTATTGATCTGTACGATCAACTTATTAAAAGGGGAGTCCGACTTCCATGTAACGTCAATGCTAGCTAAATTCCACATTATGAAAAAACTATTAATCCTATCGTGATAATTCTTTTTTTATTTTGTAGATAGGCTCAATATCTAATAACAGACACAGCATTTTTTCAATTAGAAAAAAATAAATGTTTTTTGGATTTTAACAAAATGTACTATTTTTTTTATTTTTTCTATACAAATAATTTTATAAAATTACTTACAGAAGAAAACACTTAAATTCCCTCCATCAGTCACTAGCAAATGGTACCTAAAACTTGAAAAAAAATTTGGTGATGATTACCCTAGTAGTTACTGAAATATGAGGAATCTTGTTATAAAAAAATCAACTTTCGGAAAACAGAGAAAAACCAACAGTAACACATTTTTATGATTTACTTACTTTCAATAATGTCCAGCACTGTAAGATGGGTTATTAGGGTCTTCCTCTTCATAGTAGAGGAAGACCCCTAATTCCTTCACGCATTGTCTAACAAAAGCAAACTGTTACTATAACAAATGTCAATTTGATGCACCTACAAAAGTAAAAACCAGTGCCTGAAAACAGTGTGAAGACCTTTTTTATTTTATAATTTCACAACCCTTTTATATTTTTTTACCTTAATTGTTATATATAATTGTAATCAGAAGATAATGGAGAATATAAAAATAAAATAAAATAAAAAAACATATTTTTTCACATTTTTCATGTCAGACTGCCCTTTGACAAAGTAAAGGGGTGAAACAGTACAGTAGAAGGTGATTATTACTGATAATTATTCCAGTCTAGGCCGGATTCGAACCAGCGCTATCTCTAACCCAAGCTCAAAGTCCTGACGCCTTAGACCACTCGGCCACCGGCTACCCCAAATGGAGTTATTATTAAAAACGGTTAACACGAAGTTCTTTATGATGATTGAGCTATTCCATTTATCTTTTTTGGGTAATAACCCTTACCAGAGATAAGATAAAGAACCTAGGCACTGATCTACATATGCCAAACACACTGCATCTAGGATTTTTAGAGATAAGAATTGTTAAAGAACAAAACTGAATGATCTTTACACAAACAGAGGTATTGACCGACCCAGCCACTGGAGCATGTATTTATAGGTGGTATTAATCCACCTGCCCACTCATAAACATACAGTGCTATTGACCCACCCATCCATACATGGTGGTAGACAATAGACAATAGACAATAGACAAATCTCTTTATTCATATAATTACACATCTGTGTACAACAAATAGCGTCAAACTTAAATTAATCCTATGCTAGTTACATATTGTAAAATTCTTCAAATGAATACAGTGCTTTATTTACTAAATAATTTTTAAGCAATTTTCTAAGTTTAACAGTATCTTTCTCAATTTTAATGAAGTTTGGCAGAGAATTTAAAAACTTTGCTCCCATATATGACGTCTTTCTCTTAAATAGCTCAAGGTTATGCTGAGGGAGTACCAAAGTGTTTTTCCCCCTCGTGTTATAATTATGGATATCGCTATGTATCTTAATATCACTACCATGGTTTATCATGTACATTATGCACTCCAATATATATAGTCCATAAACAGTTAAAATTTGGAGACTAGCAAATTGATTTTTAACAGAATCATCAGATTTTAAATGTAAAATTATTCTGATTGCTTTTTTCTGTAAAATTAGGAGTTTATTTAGATTTTGAGTAGATGTTCCTCCATAAACACAAATGCCATAAGCAATGTGAGATTGCACATGAGCATAAAATAGGTTTTTTAAATAAGTTTGGTTACATAAAAAATACATTCTTTTTAGGGCAAAAAGGCCTGAGTTAACTCTACTAATTATTTGATCAATGTGGCTGTTCCAATTTAAATTTTTATCAATTAATAAGCCTAAGAATTTTGTTTGATTAATCTGTGATACTTCGTCAGTATTGATAAAGATATTTGGTTGGAGTGCATTGTTATTTTGCGCTGTAGAAAAACATATATAGTTGGTCTTTTGTGAATTCAAAAATAAGTTATTTTTTATAAAGTGCTCTTGAAGTATTGCAAGTTCAATATGTGCTCCTATTTCCAATTCTTCTTCCGATTTAGCGGAGATGATCAAATTTGAGTCATCTGCATAAAAATATAATTCATTTTTAATATTGTTAAATCTACTAAGCAGCTTTGGTATTCCCTGCAGGTAGCAAAGAAAGAGAAGGGGACCAAGGATGGACCCCTGAGGAACCCCATATTTAATCTGTTGTGTCTTAGATGAGAATTTAAAAATTTTGTTTTTAGAAATATGTGAAATTTCAACAAACTGTGATCTATCACATAAATATGATTGAAACCATTTCAAATTTACCCCTTTAATGCCAAGTGACTGTAATTTTGATATTAAGATAGTATGTGAAATGCTATCAAAGGCCTTCGATAAATCCATGAAAATACCAGCTACAGTTTTTTTCTTATCAATTGAATCAATTATTGATTCAGTGAAATTAACGAGTGCGGTTACCACAGATTTACCTTTACGGAAACCATGTTGTTCAGTATCGAAAAGATTGTTAGCATCTAAATGTTTAACTAATCGCTCGTGCATGGCCTTTTCAAAAACTTTAGAAATAGATGGAAGTAATGATATTGGTCGATAGTTTTTAATATCAGTTGCATCTCCTTTTTTAAGAATTGGAACTATTTTAGACATTTTGAGCTGTTTTGGAAAAGATCCTGTGATGAAAGAAGAGTTTATTAAATGCATTAAAGGTTTAATTAAAGATTCTTTTGCAATTTTTATTATTTTCAAAGGCACTTCATCGAATCCACTAGAAAATTTATTTTTTAAAGAATCTATTATCTTTATGACTTCAGATTCTTGTAAAGGGGGGCATCGGAAAGTCGAGGTTGGAGATGTACTTAAATTAGGTTGAAGATTTTGGTTTGAAGAAATATTTTTTGGAGTTTCATTAACCATTTTGTCAATTACATTTATAAAATAATCATTAAATAACCTACTTACAGTATGTGGATCGGAAATCAATTTGTCATTTTCCTTTAATTCTATATTTTCAGTTAATTTTCTTTTACAAGTATATTTGCCCGTTTCATTATTAATGATATCCCAAGTTGTCTTACTGATATTTTCAGAATTTTTAATTTTTTCATCAAAGTATTCTTTCTTTCTTTTTGTAAGATTCTTTTTGTATTGGTCATTTCTGTATTTCATTACTATTTTAAGATCTGGATTTTTTGTTTGTCTAGCTAACTTGTTTATTTGAACTAATTGATCCTTTTCTTGTTTAAGATCATCAGTTATCCAATTATTTTTATTATTTAATGTTTTTTTCTTCAAGACTTTTGGAAAGTTCAAATCAAAATAATATCGAAAAATGTTGTCAAATATATCATACTTATAATTTACAGGAGCTTGATAGACTAGATTCCAGTCCTCCTTTTTTATCATTTTTGTGAAATTTGAAATGTTTTCCTTAGAAAAATTCCTACTGATAAATGAGAGTGTATCAATTTTATTCACAAATTTTTCATTTAATAATTCTAATAATTGGCCGTCATGGTCAGACAAAGCTGTAATGAGTCCTGTTACCACGGTATTTTGACTATTTATATTTGTAAAAAAGTTATCGATGCAACTTTTTGAGGTTGCTGTGACTCTGGTTGGAAAATTAATAAGATGTGTCATTCCATGACAGGTGAGAATGCTTTTCAGTTCTCTTGTCTGAACAGAATTGTCGAGAACATTTATGTTAAAATCTCCGGTTATAACGATTTCTACATCTTTCCGTGTTAGTATCTCCATAATTCTACTAAGTCGGGCTAGAAATTCTGTGTTGTTAAACTGAGGAGTCCTGTATACACCTGCTATTATTATTGTTCTTTTGTTAATTTTAAACTCTGCCAAACAGCATTCAAACAACATATCCTCAGTTAATGAACTAATTTCTGAAAAGTCTAGCCGTCTGGCCTTTAAACCCTCTTCTGACATGATCAACACTCCGCCACCTTTCATTGTGGTGCGAGAATAGTGGGTTATGATGTCATAATTTCCTATGTTTAAACGTTTTAACTGTTCATTTGACATGTTATGCTCTGTTATTATAAAAATATTTGGCTTAACTTCATTTAATATCATTTCTAAAGATTCAATGCGGCCTTTAAGGTCCTGGACATTTTGGTGGAAAATTTTAAGGTGTGAATTATTTAACATGGATTCATGGTGTGAGCCAGAGAGGAGTTTAAAGGTAAGACATCAGACTTTGAAAGCTTAGGACTAATATTTACATTGGTTGAACTAATATTTACATGCTTAAGGCTACTATTTACATATGTACAAGGATTTGATAGCACACTATTTTCTTGAGGTTTAGTGAGGTGGTGATCATCTATGGGGCTATTCATATTAGAATTGGGTTGAATCTCACCATGGGTGGTATTGATCTTCTTGCACACCCATACATTTACAGTGGTATTGACCCTCCAACCACCCATACATTTACAATGGTATTGACCCTCCAACCACCCATACATTTACAGTGGTATTGACCCTCCAACCACCCATACATTTACAGTGGTATTGACCCTCCTACCACCCATACATTTACAGTGGTACTGACCCCCCTACTCATAAATGTTGAGTGGTATTGACCCTCCCACCCTTCCACAAATGTCCAGTGCTATTGACCCTCTTGACTATTTTAACAGATTCTTTGCTATCCATGACTATTTCTATAAATGTTAGTGTCATGTTAGTATATAATTGTACAAGAAGGCATTGTTTTTATACTCAGACTGCTGGAGCTTCTTACAGTCAATGTTGAGCTTTATAGAATCATTGATTACACACTTAGTTTGCTATAAGGACAACCTATATGGCTATTGATTCCGAATTCTGCTTTTTTTACTTTCTCCCATACGTGTTAGCATAGAGAAAGTATTATGAACGCCTAAAAAAGATTTTTACAAGTTGGTCTAAAAATACATTTTAGGGTCCCCTGAACAAAAAAAATTGGTTTTTGAAAAACAATTCTGGACGTCTGTCCGTATATGCATCTGTGTGTATGTGCATTTTGCTGGTTACTAAATGAATGAATAAATTTTTATAAAATTTGGTATGAAAGTGTATTAGCTACCGGTAACTAATTTATCCGGAAATATTTCCAGACCATTTTTTCACTTTCTTGAAATTTTATTTATTTTTTTTAATTTTTATTGGCAACAAACATACAAAAATGGAATTTTCTCAAAAACAGTTGATCAACGATTTTGATTAAATTTTCAGGAAAGATGTGAATTACAATTCAAAATATTTAAATAAAAACTGCATGTCTCTTACTTGAATAGTTTTTGAGATATGTCAAAAAAAACAAATTTGGGAATCAATTGATCTATAGGTCTCGTACTGCATATAACTAATATGTCATTATGTAAGCTATAGATCTCGTATAAGATTTAGGTTACTATTAAATTCACAAAAAAAAAAAAATGATTCCATAGATTTCAACTCCTGCAACAGTGCGTTAATTACAACGAAAAATATCACAAATGCAAATAAGGAATTAAATGCGAATTTCATCACCGTGTGAATGTAAGCATACGACACCAGACCCCGAGATCTCGTGATGCAGAGAACATGTTAAATAAATAGCAGATTAACAAAAAACTGTAAATCATAATTTTTTTAACTATACAACATTTGTTTTTACAGTTCTGAATGATCCTGGCTACAATATAAAAAATTGGATTTAAGGTAATATTTATTTTAAAATTTCTCTTTTTTCTTTCTCATATCTCTCTTTGTTGTTATTGTATATTAATCATTCAAAATATAAGTTATTTGACGAAACAGTAAACTTTTTAATGTATGAATTATTAAAGTACAAGTGAACGTCACAAAACAAATATTTATTAAAGAATAAGTAATAAATGGTTCCAAAGAATTGGCACAAACTTCCCCCATTTTAAACACTAAAAAATCAAAACTTTGAAAATTACCAGTTTGATTCCAAAATATATATTTTTGCCATTAACTCAAAAACCAGTCAAGTTAGAGACGTGCAGTTTTTAATAAAATATTTTAAAGTAATTGACATCTTTCATGAAAATTTAATCAAAATTTTTGAGTCGTTTTTGAGAAAATTAAATTTTTGTATGTGTTTTGCAAATAAAAATTAAAAAAATTAAATAAAAAAAGTGAAAAAATGGTCTGGAGAAATTGGTTAAATACACATACATATTATGATTTCATAAAAATTGATCTATCCGTTTAGGCAAACTGCACATACACACAGACAGACACACTTACGAACAGAAATTCAAAACGGAGAATCAAGCATAAATGTTTTACAGATCTTCAGAAAGTTTTCCCAGGTTTTTTGTTTCATAATGTTACCATACCAACATTCCTAAATGCCTGAGATGTCATACCAACCTTGCTATGAGATGTCTGACTAAATGCAAGTGTCCACAAGTGGCTGCGGCATGCAGGGGTGTCCACTTCTCACTGTCCTCTGCATTGACATTCGCTCCATATTGCAGCAGCAGTTTCATCATTTCTTCGTTGTCATCAATGCAACACTGTCAACAATGAATAAAGAAATAAAATTTTACTTCTTTTATGTTTTTCATATTATGAAATAGAATATAATATATTTTTCAAAACTTCTTTGACAACAATAAAAAACTGAAAACACACCTATAATAACATTTGCAGACAAAATTAACATTCGAAAAAATGTCTTTATTACATATTACAAGCCAATTTTATGTAACTAGGTAATTGGTCAGAAGCATAGTTGCTTTAAACTCAGTTTATTAGCCTTTGGTTCTAAGTTCTATGAGAGTTATAACAAATTTTGTAAGGGAACAGCTGATAACCACCGGCTGTTTGGGCTTTTAGTTAATGCCACCTTCTAAAAAATAGTTGGTCTTGGTTTGTGACTATATTTTCTAATCAAATTTATTCAGAATCTATATTCATCCATATCTTGACTATCAGTGTTTAAGAATATAAATAAAATAAAACTGTTTTCTTTCGTTTACAAATTTTTTTGGGTGTTTACAAATTATGAAAGGTTAAAAGATAACATTTAAAAATATGATATTTTAATGTAATTAAGAAAAGAAATATGGGTAGAAAAATGTATTTTACTCACTTAAATTGTATGACTGATTTTTTAAAGGACCTACTTTTTTAAGTTACATGAGTGTAACTAATAATATCCTATTCTAGTTTGTCTTTTTAAAGGTAATTAAATTATTGTCTTTGATCACTTCTATCAACAAAATTACTTATAAATTTTATTGTGACATTCTTTCATAATTAATATCCTATGAAAGATATTAATTATGAAGATAATTATATTAATTTTTAAGATGGGAGTTTATTGTCTTAATATCCTAATGGAATATTTTTCTATGTTGAATAAGATAACATTTTAAAACGTTTCTTCGAACCATAGTCGTCCACTGTAATCATAACTGCATTTTATAGATAACTAAGCAAAACAAAAACCAGAAAGCTGACTAAATATTTGGTGCAGTTATGAAACTTCTGTAAAAATTATTTCAAAGGGTCATTCAAGGACATGTAAAAAACAATATTTAATTAACTCTTTAACCATAAACATCTATTCACTCCACACTATTATGAAATATAATGATGCACAGAAGAAACAATACAATGGTGAATTCTCAGAAAATAATAAATAACAGGTAAACTAACTAGATACTGTAAAATGTTTTTTTATGACTGAGTCCCAAAGGCAAACGCTGTTTGGCAAATCTGTAGCATCTATTTGGCTTGATTCTAAGAAAATTAAACTTTGTTATTGTCTATTAAAAACCATTTCCATATCAGTTTTGCATTGTATATCTGTTTTATTTTCAATTTCGCTAAAATATGTATTGTACAATGAAATCACAAAGTTTTGCCGACTATTTCTAGGCCAAATTACAGGGTCTACCAGACGACCGAGAGCCGATTGAGTGACATTATACTGTATGTTATTTATTTTCCATTGTTTTTATATACATATTTCATTACTCTTAACACGTTAACTGCCATGCTGACCTCAACTGATCGGGCCGGCAGTGGTTGTGAGGTTCACAATCACCGCCAACCCGATCGGGTTGGCAGTTCAATTGCAGAGGTTTGAAAAAATACTTGTAGGCAGCTTAATATCGCCCTCTAGTGGCAATAAGTTGCACTATGTCAACAAAGAAGAAATTGGCTACCAGGACAATATATTTTTAGGGCATTTAACACAGAGCTAGGGTATAGATTTGCGTTGCTATGGCGACTAATATTGCCAGTCCAATAACGTCGGTGTAATTATTTACGAATATCGTAAACAAATAAGATGCCAAATTATGCTTATGTTATGCAAAATAAACAGTAAATAAATAGTATTTTATTATTTTATATACTTAGAACAATAAGTTGTTTATAATTTTTAGAGTAAAATAAAAATTCTGATAGGAATTTGTTAATTAGAGTATCTATTGGCAAAGCATAACGATTATGTAAGATGTTATACATTTTTAAGGTTGGGTTACTAATTAATAATATTGGTTACCGGAGAAGATAATTTCTTATAGGACAGTTTATGGACATTATTTTTATCCATAATTTGTTCATACTTAGGTTATCTGAAATGACATTTTATGGGTAAAATGGTTGGACATATCTTCTTATCGGATAATTTCATTTCTGACCTTGATGTTGTCGATAACATTTTTGTAAATTTTTTTGCCCTATTAGAATAAATATTATCAAAAAAGAGGTTATTACAACAATTTTTTTATCCGATACATTTGGTGTTTACAAGGAACCATATCTATCATTTTTCTAAGTAAATATAATAGTAGTTTATTCAAACTGCACTGCGACATAGGTTACAATACACAGGTACTAATTAATGATAATTTGAGGTTCATTTTAATCACTGAAAGACGCTAAAAACAAAATGCCCTTATCGGAGTGGCGCAGACTCCGTTATTATAACAGCAGACTGATGACACGTCGCTGTAAAACGCGCGAAACTAGATTTACATGGGAACTAGGACTGCAACAAACGCTGACAGATGGAACAACAGCTGAGTGCGTCATTTTAGTCAGCTGTACTACCAACCTTGTGAAGAGAATGCTGCGCAGGTAATGAAATCAGGGAGCGACCCGGTTGGATCGGCAACAAATGTTACATAGCCTAATACAATAATTCTTGCCGACCCGATCGGTCATAAAATTACCACCACTTTTTATTGTTTTTTTTTTCTATATAATGTAATATTTTAATAGATACATTGTCCTCCTTACACTGACATTATATAAATAAAAACTGTGGTTTAGTTTGGCAATATGGGTAACATAGCCTGTGGCAGTTAACATGTTAAAGTATTTTGCAACAATATTAAGTTTTGTAACTCACCTGATGATGTTGGTAGATTAATGCCAAAATATGTTGTGAACAAATGCTTCATACTTAAAACTCTTAAGGGTGGTTACAGGTTGGTGCTAATTAAGCTAAATCTGTATACAGTTCAAGTATCATAAATATAAATAATAATTATTAATTTATTACAATATAAATCTTTAAAATCCATTTATTATTTCTGTAAAATCCATAAAATTTCTGAATCCATTATTTCCTTAATGGCTTAAATATAAAAATTAAAAAAAAACAAATAATTCAGTATAAATAATCTGAAATAAAAAACAAATGAAAAACCATCAACACACAACTTTCTATCTATTGTTAATTCTGCCCGTGAAACATGTTACATAACAATTTATTTCCTGCATTAGGATTTCCCTGACTCATTACTACAAATCCTGTCTAACAGTCATCATGTGAAACTTGTTGACGACTTTCACCTGTTGGTGAGATCTTGATAAGAATTTGTCTCAAACGAATAGGCCTATTCCAACAAACCTGTGTTCAGCATTTAAAGCCATAATCGACAGCTATACAAATTGAAGTTCAATCCTGAATGTGAATCCAAGTTGATCTGCACGACTGAATATGAACTTAATAGACATTTTAAAGCATTAATTTTTCTAATTAAATACATATCTGAGTTAAAATATAATGTTCTGTTGAGTTTAAAAGTAACACAAATATTTTGATCATAAAAATATTTACAAGCACAAATATTGTACAGTTTTTTTATGAGAATATTAAGTCATTTGAAAATATTTGTAGTCGTTTATTTCTGCAACTCTGAAAAGTATGTCTTACGTATTTTAACCTAAATTTCATTGGTTGAGTACCTGAAAAGTAAAATAAAATGGTTAAATTAAAAATGACTGTTATAAAAAAACGAAAAATACATTAAATTTAGTAAAATTACATCTAATTATGTTTAGCACATGATTTCTGTCCACTACCGTTAATTAATTTTAAAAAGAAGCAATAATATGTATTTGAAATGAGATCCAAGAGTCGTGATATTTGTTGTTAGGAACTATAAGGTGATATTCTATCATACAACTAAATCCAATCCATCAAACCATTTAAGACCTGCTTCACTGACCCTTATGCTAGATAATTACTCTGTAAAAGAGCACCGGGGGTAATTTGTAACTAAGTGATCCACTGTTTAGATAAACTCCTCGCAATCATATGAATGATCTTTCAATCCGTATTAATACTTCCAGTAGTTACATCTGCCCATGCCAGTTACTATACCTATTGAAGGAGGCTATCTATATATTTATATATGACTCCTTGCATAGGTAGTTATGGCGAGCTAAGGAACTCCGTGTTGAATTAAAGCATTCCTAAAAATATTAACAGAACAGCTGAGTCAATAATTGAAAGTATAAAACTGCTGATTGATGATTTAAATTGAGTCAAGAGAACTATTAATACATTCAATCTGCCAGGTATACTTTTGGAAACGCAGTTATGATAGAAATTTGATTCAGTAAAATTAAAATTTGATCTACCAATTTTTATTTTTAATTAGGAAAAATTACATTTCACTAGCCAACAATCAGAATTCATTATTATGCTTTCTACTCAGTGCAACAATCTTAATTTTCGAGCATGGTTAGTAAAACTATAAACAAAGATCATAAACAGAGCTATACGCCTCTGTATATACATGACATCAAACCTCGGTAAGTAACGAATTCAATTTACTCTAACTGAGCAATGACAGAAGCGATAAACTGAAGCTACCTTCAGTGGCTTAATGTTCCAAGGGTTATATTGCTTGGTTGGCTTACGACAGAAAGCAGGATCAGTTTTCTTACACAGCACTTCGAAGAGGGTTGTACATTAAGCCATTATAAATCACAACACCAGATTCAAATTTTTTAGCAATTATTAAAGAAAATAAAACATTGAATACAAATGATGTTATCAGTAATAACCAAATAAATAGAAATTTGATTAAATTTTGATTATTCTTTATTCATTACTAATAGTAGATATATAAGTGAATATGAGTGGTGAATGAGTGTAGTCATTGTTACTAAGGTCGACTGTTTCTTGAATGAGCTATTGATTAATAGCCCAATAGCCAGTGCAACTAAGGGAACTGTGGTTTGGCTTTATGTGGAATCCGAACCACATGGTGTTGGTATGATTTTTCAGCTAATTGACTAGTCCAATACTTAGTTCTCTTCCTTAAACATCTGGACCCAGTCTACCATTGAAAATGGATACTCCAGACATGTCAACGTTAGTAGCAACCATTGAGCGGACATCATGTTAGTATTAGAATGACTGAGCATAGAACATACCACCTACAATCTTCACAACACTTTGTCTCCAAGTACCTGGGTTATATTTATAACTAACGTCACTAGTGTTGACATTTATATACTCAGACATAAACCATACATAAATATATAGTAATAAAATAACATGCAGAGAATTGTTGACCGAGGCAAAATTTAGCTGATTAAATCTCATATTTAAATTGGTTTCATCTACTGATCTTATATAAGTAAATGCACAGCAAAAGAATTATCGTTTGTTAGTATAAAAAACTGTTGGTATTCCTCACTAATGAGTACTGAACATAAAAAAAATTCTTACTTTAGTTATTAGCTAGTTTATGTAAAAGAAAAATTAAAGTAACATTTATAACCAACCACCTCCAAATATGTGCAACTTACTTATGTAGAAAGCTCACTTAAATGGGAAGATATCAGCTATTGCATATTTTGGTTGAAAATTAGTGAATTATTGAATAAAAAGTAAAGCAGTACTGGGATTTATATAGATAAATAATTTGTTTTGATTGAAGCAACTTATTTTTGACTTGACAGAGTGATGTTAATTATGGAATACAATGTTTGCAATGTTGTTAGCAATTTGTGTTTTTGTAGACAAAGTGATGTTAAACATGAAATAAATTGATTGTAATGTTGTTAGCAACTTGTGTTTGTTTAGACAGTGATGTTTAACTATGCATTGAAAATATAAATAAATTTATTTTGATACATAGGGGAACTATAAATTTCAGTTATATTGCCCATGATGGTCATAATTTTTATTTACAACCCCATATCATGATATAATAAAGTTTGGACACAATAACAAGAACATGTTTTTAAAAAAATTAGTGATTCTGGTCTGCTGATTCTTAGTAACGCAGTTTCTATTTTTTTTTTATTTTGTATAGTATTAAAACAAAATCAGAACATCATTCAACACACAAAACACATTAAGACAGTCTTTAACAAAAACTAAACCAAAAAATGAGGAGCAATCCTCCAAAACCGTAGTATATTGCATTACATGGAAAATACATATGGGAAATAAAAAGACCACTGGAAGTTAGGCTAAAAAAACATAAAAATAACATTAAAAAAGGAGACACTACACATTCTAAATTAGCTGAACATGCCTGGAACAATAAACACAGATTTAACTGGGATAACACTAAAATACTTCACAGGGAACCACATTTTTTTAAAACGTAAATTCATCGAAGGTGCCTTTATGAAACTAAATAATGAACAAGTAATCAGTGAAAGTAGACTAGAAATTAGACCCATATGGGTTCCTTTACTTAAAAACACACATAATAAAAAGTTCAGTACACTAATGACATCACCTAACCAGAATCCTACACCACCTGCACCTACAACAAAACACCCCCATCCTGGCGATCTTGGAGCGTATGTCTCTGACCACGTCAGTCTGTGGATAGTTCTTGTGAAGTGTAGAGTGTATGTTTGTCTTGTCCCCGTGTTTATCACCTTGGAGGGAACTTCGTAAACACTGGATTTGAATTGAATCATCCTCACTTCGTGCCTGGAATGTCTAGACGTCATCGTCACTGCGGGTCGTAAGACTTCATCATTTTGTAATATTTGATTATTGTATTGTTCTATTCCTACTAATTGTTGTCTTTTCAGGTTAAAATGTAATTGTAATAGCTAATTTAGATTAGATAGTAGTCTTAGCCCTTCCGAGTCAAATATATCATTTTGGTGCATGCTTAATGTTATTTTAAATTAATAGTGTTTTTCAGGAACCATATATTTATTTATGTTTAATTAGTGTATTAATATAGTCTCATTTCAGTCTGATTGGAATATTAATTTAATTGTGTTTTAACACTTTTCGTTGATATCGTGATCTTGGCAGTGCCTACTCTCCGTCCGGGCTTTAGTTGGCAGTACGGCTATGCTAGTGTATTTTAAATGGAGTTTCCGTACTACTAGCCACACTGCTGACATCGGTCACTCTACGGGTTCACTGTAATAGAGCGGTGACAGCGACAAGGAAATCGGGCCAGTAAAATCATTGAATTTTTTGTTTTCTCTTGCGATTTTAATGTGCACATAGAATTTTGAAAATGGTACCAAATTAAAGATTATAAAACTGCCTTTCCTAATGTGACACCAAGAAGTGTATATACATTTGTTATATATTTGTTCTAGGCTTTCATAATTGAAACGCAATTGGAAGAACATAAAAAAATAGTAAGCGAGGTTTTTTTTTTTATTTTTCGGTCAAGAAATTTTATCAAGCGAGAAAGTTGTACAAAAATAGATAACATTAATTTTTGTAATTTTAAGTTATCACTTGGGAAGATTAGTTTAGGCGGTAGGAGTCACACAAGTCATGAGCTATAATTTTATTTATAAGTGATGCAGTGCCACCATAGCGTTTCTGCTTTTATTTAGGTACTAAATAAATTAAAACGTAATATGTTCTTTTTTATTTTTAACTGTATGCAATAAAGTGCATTAGAATGATGCGAAATTAAATTGTGTCGTTAAAATCGATAAAATCGCTAAGGCTAAAATGGTATTAACAACTGAGATAAGCGCAATAATTCCACTGAATGAACAGTTGTATATTATTTATACTACAATACCAAATATAAATACACAATGACAAAAAAAGAAAATCATTGTGCTATTGTCGTTAGATGAATGGTAACATCCACTTAATTTTCCAATTGTTTTATTACACCGAGTATGTTAGTAAAGCCGAAGTTCTTTGATTTGTTTATCTATACAATTTGTATTAAATTAAATAAGCTTGCAGAATGATTAAGAGGTTTACCTTTATTCTAACTGATTTACTCCAGACATTTTACTGGTTGTTGAACAGGCGCAGCCTCACTCAAGGCGGATTCTTCTTCATCGGACGAGACGCCCAGCTGGATAATGAAGGGCTCAATGTCGTCCTGCAGATTATCAGCCTTCCACATGTTGTCTTCGATATGTTCAACGTGATTACAATAGTTTTTCCACTGTTCGTTTGTAACTGCATCGAATGCGTTGTCAATCAATTGAACCATTAAATCTTTTTTAAACTGAGTATTGTGCAAAGCCACGTGCCTTTTCACTTGGCTCCAAACAAGCTCTATAGGGTTGAGTTCGCAATGGTAGATGTAAAATTGAAAATCCGTGTTTTTTTGCGAGCTCATCGACGACGTATGCCGAGTGCAAGTGCTTAACTTTGCGTACTTCATTCAATAGTTCTTTTTTTAAACTGTCGTCAGGGAAGTTTATATTTTTCTACCTAAGCCAATTTTTAATATCTTCTTTTCTAAATTTTGTGTTAGGCACCTTTTCAACTTTCACCGAATGGTACGGAGCGTTATCCATTATAATGACTGAGTTTGATGGAAGGTTTGGTAGAAGCTGGTCCTCGAACCATTTTTCAAATCTTGGACCATCCATCTCGACGTGGTAATTTTCCTTTCCCTTCTTTGCTAGAAATACCATTTTTGCCTCCTTCACAAAACCATTTTCACCTCCGGCGTGTGTGATGACGAACCGAGGCCATCGTTTGGTCGGATCTCTCAATCCAGTAGTTAATTCCGCCATGTAAGCGTCTTTTGGAGTAGTTATAGTCTTGTCTACCTACACTTTGTTTGCTTTGTGTCCGACATTTACCCAGGTTTCATCGAGGTAAGTAATATACATTTTCTGTCTTCTGTACTCTCGAATCTGTCTCAAATAAGAGTGCCTCCATACAATTATATCCTCTCTTTCCAATAGTAAGGACTTCTTATTACGCTGTTCGAAGCAGAATCCTGAATCTTTGAGAAGTTCCCATAAAGTAGTTCGTTTAAAGTCAGGTAAGTTTGGATCTTCATTCGCCTTAGATAAAACAGCGTTTAATGTTGGGGGCAAGTTTTTTGCAAAGAACGAGTGCACGATTCTTCTAATAGCACTTATTATGAAACCACCGTATTTCAACGCTATACTGTTTCTATAAACCACCTTTTTACGACTCTTTCTTGGGTTCTTGGGCACACGTCCTTTTAGTTCTTCATTTCTAATTCTGTATATCGAACGTTTGCTTGTCCCTGTAGCCTCACTTGTTTTTTCAACAATAAAACTAATACTTGTATTAGGGTAACACCTTTTAAAGTACTGAAAAACGTTCAACACTGTATATCTTTCTCCGCTTTTTATGGGTTTGCCCTTCCCACGTGAATTCATTTTTAACAACAAAGCTCACTCAGACTTTAAACTAAAACAACCTAAACTATGCACAACTGTATCGAGAAACACCCTAATCCAGCCGAGAACCGACAGTCACTGAACTGAATTATCAAGTGAGACAGAAGAGGAATATATTCATTTTCCGTTTCCATGAAACGCCACAGCATTGGGTTATTTCTGTCGCCGTGAGAATTGCAGGACTTTCACCAGCTTCAAGGGAAAAGAGCATTAACAATTACGTACATTTATAGTAGTTTTTCCCCATATGAGGACCCAATCTTCCCGTAAGCTAGCATTAATTACTAATACGAAGGTTTTGTAATCATTATACTATTCGAAAATACTATTTGAATATAGACTATAATGATGTTACAACTTATTGCATTGTTTTCATTATTTTTTTTAACTAACATCCTACCTTCAAAAATGTAAATGTTAGTTTTTCTTAAAAATTCCCCAAAATTACGGCGAAGTAGGAAAAAATTAAATAAAACTAAAAGTAATACAATGTAGGGCATTTATTAGAAAGGTGGAACATGCACTTGAGTCCTGCAGAGCCTGAAGACAGCAGTCGCGTCGCGGTGACAGCTACAATCCGAATCACCGAATGTCGTCAGGACGGGTAGTCGCCCCGCGGCCGCTCATATGGCTCGTACTGCCAACTAAAGCCCGGATGGAGAGTAATTTGTTATATTAATTTCATCCAGTTAACACTTTTTATATCTAGTAGAAGTTCATTTTGTTGTACGTCATTCTAGTATCCGGGTTAAAAATGTAGATAATTATTAATGTAGATAAGTTTATTAGGTTAAGAACATAGTTTTATAACATGTTTGTTTAGATGTAATTTAGTTATTAGTATTTGAAAAAGATTTGGGTTTTACCAAATCAAAACGTCATGATTGGTATTTTTCAGGTAATGATGGCAAATGTCCAACCAACAACCTTTGTCTTCCTCAGCAGTTTCTATAATCAAACAAATATTTGTTGGTCACTGATGATGAAGGATATTTACGATTGTTTAAGCTTTATGTAATTTCCCATCGTTATAGAGAGAAACAGTTTGATACACGTTTTTTTTTTTATCTAACAACAAATATGAGGATTAGACTTATCGAGCTTACAATTTAATCTCTACATGTAAAATGTAGGTCTACGATTTCTAATTTAATTACTTTACCTGATGTAATGCAGTCAAACCATCTTCATTCGTAGAATCAGGACTTACTCCCTTTTCCAGAAGCCGTTGTACTGTAAAAACATCAAACTCGTTATGCAACAAAAGTTAAATTTGTAGAGATTTAAAACTAAATTTTTTAGATATTAAAAGAGGAATAAAAATCCAATGTCATATTAATTCAATTAACCATACATAATTTTACTAAGGTAACTAACAATTTGAAATAAATAAAATAATAATAATAATAATAATAAATTCTTTATTTTTCTCTCAATATAGTACATCAACAAAAGTTTCAGTTAATCAACTAAAGAATATTTGTATACAAATTTTACTCACATCCAGGCTGAACAAGTAAAATTAATATTCTAAAGAAAAAAAATAATAGGGCCCCTGAGACTGAACGGCTGTTTAAGGGTTCCTTCATTAGTACAATTAAAATATTTTATAACAGAGCTCTAGAGCAAACTTATGCTTATTTACAAAATATAAAACTAATTTGCATTCAAACAATTTAAAGATGTGCTTACTGCCTATTTCATATACATAATCTAAATTAGAACTATTAATCTGAAGTGTTTGTGACAATAACATAATGAAATGACACAAGAATTTTGTGATAAGTACAAAATACATTTTATAATAATATATATAAAAAAAAAAAATAATTATGTTTTTCAAACATCGAAAATAAATTGTTACTTAATTTATAAAGCAATGTCAAGAAACTATGAAGTACAATGAGATGATTATACTACATTCATTCATATATACAAGCTGATTGTTTAAAATTAATACATATAAAAAACTGTAAGAGGAAAAAAGTTACGTACATAAATCTCAATGTAGGTGATTTTTTGAGTAAGATAAAACTTGCTAACAATTTATTAGCAAATTAATATAAAAAGGCTTGCAAATCATTTAAATTTGCAGTACTAACCTTTCCTAACCTCAGTAAAACTTGTTGACCTTTACACACATCACTGGTTCAAACAAATTCAAAGCAATGTGACAAGAGGTAACTACAAAGAAAAAACTTTCAGCAAAAACTTTGCGGCAATTCAATGGTATTAATATTAATAATAAATCCGAATTCCCCTCGGTGATCACATTTTGACCTTATAAATAACAATTCCACCAAGTTTAAATTTATGTATTAGTGTTTCCTTTTGTGGCGTATTTGTTCTTTTATCTTTGTACAACAGCAGCTATATGCTATATTATATATGCTAGTCAACACTGTTACGGGATGAATTTTCAAACCAATTTACTAAATTTACTCAATTTACTAAATCATACATGTTGCTTTTTATCAATCAAACAGTCACATACATAGTCAAAAGAAAATTCATGGAATTTATTTTCATTGTTAGTTAAAATTGTTAGTAGGTTTTATCTTACTCAGAAAATCACCTAATATCTTTAATCCAAATTATAATAAAAAATCTGACTATATTATTTATTTATCGATCACTGTGAAAAACCCTGTTTCTGGGGTCAATATTGTCAATTATAAACTAGCCTATATAAAACAATTTAGTGAATGATTTTGTTCCCTTTTCGCAAATCTTAAATACTACAGATTGACAAACAATAAATTTCAGTCAACATCTTGTGCTGCCATGTTTGTGTGATATATTGTGTTTTAGTCACTTTTATATTTATGAAATATGTGGCTTGTTGAACAGTAAACTAACATGTTTGGATTTTGTATATGAAAAAGTTTAAAATTCATGGTTTTATATATCTCTTAAGTGTAATTTTTTCGAACTAAAATATTTGGGCATTATTTTACCACAAATAACACATGAATTATATATTCTTCTTTAAAACTTTGCACCCTAATTATTCAAAATGAATTTGTCATATTTTAATTTATATTTACATGTTCTAATACATATTTACATGTTACGCATCACCCAATTAAAGGTTTATATTGGGAGAACACAGTGCCGCAAATTCAACCTCTAAAGATCCACTCTTTAAAAAATGATGTTGATAGTTTTAAAAAGTTACAATGTAGGACCTGTTGAAAACAGCTTTTCTAATAAAAAAAAAGATAAGAAATTATTTTGTATGATAGTAAGTGACTCCTTACATCCAATGGTAGATGATCCACAAGTAGTTTGACAAAAATACTAAATGTAAGCTTAGGTCAAGATGTATATCATTTCAAGGTCAACCAGAGATGTACACCACAAATGGAAGAAAAAAAGGATCATCCAGTACAAAATGGCAGATGTTCCAAAATTTTACTTGGTTGTAGGAAGACATTTTATGAGTGGCCTCAATTTAAGCGGAATAATAAATTAAATACAAAACACTGCAATATACATGTTATACAAAAGTACATTATGAAGTTAATTACAAACAAGGGTTAACTGTTTTAACATTATTCTAAAATTACTTTGTATTTGTGTTAATTTGGTAAGTAAACATCACTTTTTTCTATTAAAATGTAGACTTTTAGATGTAGTAATGATATACCAAGTGCTATTGCTTTATCTGTACCTGTTAAGGAAATATTAAGCCTACGCAGGATTTTATAAACACCTTATATAGGTTTATGGTTGTAATTAGTGTGTAAATTCCTTACCTAAATGAAAATTGGAATGCTTATTTTAAATTAAAAAATGTTAAATGTATATTAAGTCAAAAAATTTAGCAATAGTGAATGAATATCATCAGATGTTACTAGCATTGCATACCTTCAAGGATGTCATTTCTCGATGCAGCCTCCAGCAGCATGACACTGTCACTAAACACTATCATAGGCCGGTGGGGCCTATGTCTGGTGCGCTCCCATTCCTTCTCTCGCTGTGCCCACAGTTTAAGCTGCTGGTTGCGGCGCCTGCGTGCCAGGTGCAACCGTTCTTGAGTGCTCATATGTTCCACGTGTGCCATCTCGTTCACCAACTCAGAATGTTCCATCTTTGGCCGCTGTAACATAAAAACCAGGTTCAAGTTAATGAGTCACTCAGGTAATTCATTAAGACTCATTGCATGAATATTTAATGTTCTAGTACAGTGGCTCTCAACCTTTAATTCCTGAGGATCATTAGACACTATAAAAATATCGATGGACCTCAAGATATTTTAGATGCGTTAAATTGAAAAAGAATAAAATTTTCATTTCAATTCTACTGTCATTTTAATAAATTCCAAACAGAACAGTTTAGAAGTAAACAGTTCAAACCAGTATACAGTTAGTAAGTAGAAGTATTACGAAAAACTTGCCCATAATAATGTAAAATCCAAACATAATTAAAGGCAAAATTGTAACGCTCAGTCTTCCAGTGACTTCTTTCACTAGCAAGTATTTCAATATTTGGAATCAAAAAGATGAGGTGAATATGCAAATACCTTCATACTATTAGAACAAAAATTCATTATTATCGATTTATGATATTTTGAGAGTTTTTTACTTTCTTTTGCATTCAGCCCTTATCATGTACTCATAGGCTTAAGCGGCTGGTGTCATTACTTAAAAATGAAGCTTTCTTTAATGACTGCTCCAAAGTTAAATGTTGCTTACAATATTTACATCACAGCATGGAAAAAACACTTAAGAAATGCACAATAAAATTTAAACTATCTTTTTATTTTGAAATTAATAAAATCACCTATCCAAACCATCTGTGGGACTACCGCAAACCACAGGTCAGCAATCGTTTAGAGTGTGTATAAATAAATTAAAATTAAATAATTAATTCAGTTTGTAGGAAAAAAGGGCGTAGATTTGGTTTTTATATCCTTGAAACCAATATTACTTATTCATATCAATTCTCATGTAACATTCTAGTACTTAAATACAAATCTTACAGAAAATTTCATTTTATAACAAGTACAACGATTGAACAACATGTAACAACTGGTATACATTAATATTGTTTGTGTAATTAATTATAGTGCAATTTTGACTTAATTTGTCAATTAATATCTATATAAATTTCATAAATAAACCCAGGTGGTTTAAATAACACACTATTCTAACTTGCTGCATGATTCACAAGGTACTGTCACACAGTGAGCCACAGTACTTAAGTGAAAGGCTGTTGTACTGGGAAGAGGTCTTGCAGGGTAGTACACGCCAAGCAAATTTACTTCATTTCCCTAAGGTCCGTTTAGAAGTTGGGAGACGGAGTTTTTCTTATTTCGGCCCTAAGTTGTACAATGGCCTCCCCCCAGCCATCAAATCATGTATTATAAGCTCATTTAAGAGTAAAATTAAGGAGCTTTTCGAAGCCCAATAGTATATTGTAATTTTAAGTCTCTGTGTTTCTTTGTAAAACTATATATATATATATATATATATATATATATATATATATATATATATATATATATATGTGTGTGTATATATTTTACCTTAATCTTAACTTGCACTTTTCTTAGTTTTTAATATTTATTTCTTAGTATTGAGGCCATTGACTTGAGTTGTTCTGTAAAACAGTAATGTACTGAGAAACGCTTGTAAATAAAGGCATTTTTATTTTTATTATTTATTTATTATATATGTTTAGGCAACATTCAAAAGTATTACTATATAGCCTCCTTTATTGTCAAAACACTAGTGAATTGTTAACAACCTATTGAAGATGATTGCTATTATCTTATCTTCACTGCAATAAATGTGGTGTGACTGATTCTTGTATCTTCGGTCTATCACTTCACCAAAGACATCTATAAAATTATATAACGTTGCTTTATAAATAATTTTTGTTTACGCCACAGGTGTTACTACAGTGTACTTCAAGTGTCAAAATTTAAATAAGACATTTGGCAAAACTACGTTATTGTCGTTTAGAATCATAAATATTAGTAGCCCAACCTCTGTCATAAACACAACTAAAGCTCCTACCACCAAGCCTACAGGAGACACAAGTACGTGATTCTCCAGCTTGTGTGTACTTGAGGTACGACAATAGGCTTATACTAGTTATGACATTTATGACAGTATTTGCCTGAACCTTAACCTCAATCAGGCAGTAGCCTAATTAGTTTGAAGTCCAGCTTTTTGTTCTGAGGTTCTATTAATCCAATTTTTATGTGTTTCTAAACAATCAGCGTGTTCATTCCTGTTTACAGTCAACGGTCTTCCCACAACTCAGGCTAAGTGTTGGAGAGGACTTTTTAGTCCTAAACCTCACCTAATAAGACATTTTTCATTTCACAACTTCCGCCCCACTTCACAGGTCAGCCACCACACATCATTCTGGTTATATTTAATCCATTATTTTTTTGGAATCAGTCCCCAAAAAATTTCTCAGCAAGTAAGAAGATAAAGATTGCTTGATTAGATTCATTTTACAGCTTCAGGGTCAAGGAGAGTGGGAAAAATATTCAAAAAATAAGTTACCTAGGCTCCGCCTAGACCTCTCCTGCTAAATCCTGATAGATCCAATGGTTATCTATCACTACAATGTTTTTATTGGTACATATAACAGGTGATTAGAGCTATGCTGGTGTAAACAGTACATAGTGTGGATTTAAAACGATTTGATCCATGATAAAGTCATCTGTAAAACTAAAAAATACTATCCCGGGTGTTCAAAAGGTTGAAACCCCCTTAATACTTATTTTATAACATTAATAAACACAGAAAAATGAAACTCTAGGATTATATCCTCACTTTAGTTACTGACTTTTAGGCCTTTAAACTGTCCTTTTTTGCTTAGGGGGATGTCCTGTGGAGAATGTCTTAAAAATCTTAAATGCTAGCATTGGTCAAGTTATACCTCATTTTAAAGGTGATTGTTTGAGGGACACATTGCCGCAACTCCGACTGAAAAAGGACTATTCGTTTGGAAATACAGCCTCTCAAAGTTCCAATATAGTTAAACTTTGAGAGGCTGCTATTTCCAAACGAATAGTCCTTTTTCAGTCAGGGTTGTGGCAATGTGATCTTCTAATAATGACCTTTAAAATGAGGTATAATTTGACCTATGCTTACATTTAAGATTTTTCAGACTTCCTCCACAGAACATCCCCCCAAAGTGAAAAAGGACAGTTAAAATAGTCAAGAGGTCAGTAACTACAATGAAGACGTAATCCTAGAGTTTCATTGTTCTACGTTGATTAATAAAATAAATATTAAGATGATTAATAGTTGTGCGTTTTAATGTAGTTAAGATCCACAGAATGAGGCTTACTGAGGTGACACGAGCGCAGAGAGTGACAGGGTTAGCACACAAAGCATACAGGGGAGTCCCCTAGTACATATATTTTAAATGTGTATTGCGATGATAAATTTGTCATACTGCCTTTTTAAAGAAATATAATTAAATACTCTTAAAATCAAATACACACTAATAGAAATCAAACTTGGTTTTTTTCTCATCACAGGATATTTCTTCTGGAAATCTGCCATTAACAATGGTGATGAAGCAGTACCTCAACAAGCCATGTGTCAGCATGAACGACTCTCTCTCTCGCTCTTGTGCACTCATCACATGACTTGTCAAACAAGTCTGTTAACTGTTGCTTTTCAGTAACAACTGAGATAGCAGTTTGTCACAAGATTTCGCTATCCAATTTTATGTACAATATTTAAAAATTAAAGCTTTTAAAATATAAATATTTCATCAAAATATAGATTAAGTTTTCAGTATTTATTTTTATGTGTTTTATAATTAATACCTTTAGTTTATTAAAATATTAGACATATAAAATGAACATATAGACATTACAAAATGGGCATTGTAATTAATCAATATTTAATATTTTTCTAATTTTAACTAGTTACTATTTTAACACTATTTATCTTAGTGATGAAAAGAAAAAAAAATTATCAATGATTGCTGTAAATAATATTCAAACTAATCTATGATAGTAAAATACTCTAAAAGTAAAATAATGTTATTGCTAAACAAATTTTAGCTGAAAAAAAAAACGATCACTACATTTAAATACAAAATAATGATTGCAAATGTATTTTGGTGATTAGTTTTTGTCATATTTCAAGTTGATTTTCTATAAAAAATAAGTAATGTTCCAATTTGTGTGATATTTAAATGGCTTACAAAATGCTTATCACCACCTGGTTGCTTAGTGTCTCTTATCAGGCCTAGTTACCTTTACTGATACTCTCAAATAAAATATAATTGAACCAATATGACTTTCTAACATAACTTTAATGCTTATTCGTACCGTCAGCCCCTTTTTATTAAAAATCAAACATTTAACTTACAGTCATTATTTTCATTTTCGCTTACTTTCATTGTACATTCATTGTCATTTTGTCTTACTTAACATTTCGCTGAAATGAACTATGGATTTATGTTATTTTGGCTGTTAATTAATAATATAATGTTTTGATTGGTAAGTCTTATAGTGACATTGAAACTGTTTATAAATAATGTGTCTACTTTTCTCTTATATTTTTAACTTATTATTTAATTTTTCTGCAAATCCTGTCTCTAACTGTACATTTTAATTATTTCAAACATTTGTCTGTAACTCTCTTTCATTTAAATTCATTTACTTTTATAAAGTACAAAATAATTATTTATTGTTATCATTACAGATAACGTGAATTAATATTTGTTTTAGTTAATTTTATATGCAGCATTTTTGTTTTCTTGGAGAGGATTCGTCACACGAACAGATCCTGTGGTCCATCTGTGACTTTTTCCAGTATATTTGATGTTCATTTGTTTTGTTGTTCGTGGAATAAATAGATTTGATTTGATTTTTAAAAATATTAAAAGAGTAGACAAACCGAAAAAATTATTTGGTAAATATTAATCAATTTTGAATGATTATCAAGTCAATTTATGCATTATTTATATTATAACCAAATAAATAATGGTTGTTTTAACTTTAAAAAAAATGCACACCAACGTATACATTTAACTTCAGAGTTATCAACATTGCATACCGAAGGTATTTTTTTTTTTTTGATACTCCAGTTTGTTTTTGAAATTTGTTAATGATGAAGTATCAGATGGGGAAGACAAAGGTTGTTGGACATTTGCCATCATTACTTGAAAATTACTAATCACAACGTTTCGATTTGGTAAAACCCAAACCTCTTTTCAAGTGCTAAAAACTAAATTACATCTACACAATTATGTTACTAAACTACGTTCTTAAACTAATAAACTTATCTACATTTTAACCTAGATCATAGAATGTGGTACAACAAAAGCAGAAGTTCATTTTGTTGTACCCCATTCTATGATCTAGGTTAAAATGTAGATAATTACTTAAGTTTATTAGTTTAAGAACGTAGTTTTGTAACATGTTTGTGTAGATGTAATTTAGTTTTTAGCACTTGAAAAGAGGTTTGGGTTTTACCAAATCGAAACGTTGTGATTGGTAATTTTCACGTAATGATGGCAAATGTCCACCAACCTTTGTCTTTCCCGTTATAACGGTGATAGAGTACTCACCCAACGCTAAACTTGTGCCCCTAATTATCAGCTGTTTTGAGGGCCTGTAGTCAAGTGCTAGTGTAGTCCCATGTAAGTGTAATACAGTTTAAACCAACTGTTGAGGCAAACCGCATTAACTAACCAACTTGTAGGTAAATAAACACTTGCTTGCATTATTTTCTACTGTGTAGATGTTATAAACATTATTTATTTTACTAATAACTAAAACTTCTGGTAGTGACCGCGTCAAGACGTTATTTACAATATTTTTATCACCAAACTTTTCGCCCATGCTGTTACGCCACATCAGTCTCAGAGATACCACTGAGGATGGCACATCTCAGCATGAGCGAAATGTTACCGCCATTGACACATTGACGCGGTCGTTACCGGAAGTTTTAGTTATTAGTAATGACAACGACCGCGTAAGCCTACGAAATAAGATATTATTTCTTTTGTCCCATGTTTCTTAGTAAAATTATTTGTTGCACTATTTATTTAGTCTAAACCTTTTTGGACTTGTAATAAAATGGTGTATATATATAAGTTGAGATAAACGAGGTAGTGATTTTTACTGAAGGTTTACAAAGATGTACAGTAGTTGTTATGTGAGTTCAAACTAATGTTTGTTGAATCTTTATATTTATTTATTAATTCTTATGGCGTCATTCATCAAGATATGGGCGAATATAGTTTTCAAACCAGTGTTTTTAATGTAAACGAGTGAATGTTGTCGTTGCTTCAAACTAAGGCCGACTATTCCTTAAAAAGTGTCATTAATTAATAGCCCAATGGCAAATGAAAAGCCAGTGGTTATCAGCTGACACCTTTCAAAACTTGTTTTTTTTTTACTCTGATTGGCATCGAACTGAGAACTTTTACCTTATTCAGTTGGGCTTTAACCAACTATGATACCGACCATTCATTATATATGGCATTACAATTATATGACAGTAATTAATTAAACCCCTAATTGACTTAATGAAGACAGGAAAATATCACCATAGTATACTTCATAAAATGACCTTCCCCCCCTCAATACAAATGTCTGTATATTGATTCTACAGATTACAGTAACCTTAAGTTGCACAAGCAGCATTATAACACTGATTATGATAAAGTGCTTGTAACTATATAACATTTATTTCAAATGAATAATAATGAGATAGATAACTCTGAAAACAACCTAAAATAGATTTTTATGCTGAAAAAGATTAATTGAACCCTAATAAAAATAACACTTATTTATTTATTTGTATGATGCCCATTGTCAATATATAGGCGTATATGGACTTTGAATGAATGTGATGAGTGAATGCAGTTATTGTTACAAACTAAGACTGACTGAATCTTAGAAAGTGTCACTAATTAAGAGCCCAATGACAAAAAAAGCTGTTGGTTATCAGCTGATCCCTTTTAAAACTATGGAGTAGTAACTGTCCCTTTCAAGATTTGTACACATCTGATTTGGTAACAAACTGAAAACATTTGAGATCAAATGATAAATGATGGTTAAGAAAGAACTTTATACTTCCGGACAACTTAACAAGGTAAGGAATAGTTTATTTTTGTGATATTTGCCGTTTATTATAGGTTTGAAGCTGCTTCTTAGATTACTTTTTAAATACTATTCATATTTCATAAAAAGCCATTAAGATTGTGATGGCTAACTATGCACACTTTTTTATCCCCCTAACCACCCACACATTTAAACCTACACCTATCTAATAAATAAAACAGTACATTTTACAATCAAATTAAGATATGTACAGCTTTTATTGGAATATGAACCCCATAAAAGTCTGTTAAAAAAATGATTATGTTAATTTAAATTTTTTCAGGTTTGATGTAACCTTACAACATAGACACTGCTGAATTTGTGGCAAAGTGATATTAAACACTTTTCATTAACATTCTAGTGGTTACGTGGGGTAACTCGTAACTCGTTACCCCAGGCATTTTGTTTTTGTTGACCTGGACAGTTAATTGTCTCCACTCTTGACCTTGACTCTTCTATTTGACTATCTCCGAAGTTGTCAGTGCTATTTCAGTTCTCTTTCCCCCTATTTCTCGGCCTGTAACCATTTTAAAAAATCTTCTGTTGAATTTGGGGTAGTTAATTACCTTCCGCAACTGACCATTTCAATGATCTTGTTACCAATTGATTTTTGTTTAGCTACATTTTTTTGTCTGTTTGGTTCTAAAATGTAAATAGTTGTTATTCTAAATGATTTTATATAATTTTAATTATATTATTATTATTAAAACGTTGATGGTGAGCGTAAATTAGTTAGTTACATATTTTGTTGAATGAAACAGAGAATGAGTAGGATAATATAATATTTTTTACAAAAACGCAAGAGAATCGATTTTTTGTTTATTAATAGGATCAATTTGTCAATATGAAAAAAGTGATGAAAACCTATGATAAATTCTACAACTGTGTTTTTAACCGTCTAAAAAGAGATTGTGAAAGTTTTTTTTTTTTGTCAAGTATCATTATAGTAAATAGGTTTTTCGCTAAATTTTAAATGTATAGTCTAATCACTTGAATATTTACATATTTAATTGACTTATTGGAAGAAAGTTTTTTATAATTTATTTCCATCTAGGTCAACAGGATATATAATTATACTAGCTGTACCCGGTCATAATATTAAGTTTTGATTGTATCATTGAAATGTGCAGCAACCTTTCAGTTTACATAGTATCCAATTTACAACAGCTGATGTTTTGTGTAGTTTACTACTGTACTCAATTATTTTTAATTTTGAAATTTTTGCCTATCACAATTTTATTCTATTTGTTTTTATTTAACAGTTGTTAATCAAATAAATAAATCAATTAATATAGCTTCACAAGAAATCAAAACATAAAAATATAAACAGTTAAAAAAATTAACACATGGTTTAATTTAATTTTGACATATTTAAAACCCACAGCTGATATTCTTTTTATATTTGACTTATTATACCTTCATGCATCCTGCTATTTGATTAACATAGAAACTTTAGAAGTCCAAGGGATGGAGCCCTGAGGAATTAAAGAAACGAGAATAGGACAGAAACCTTCCCTGGGGTATATAGAACAACTTCCCCAAGTTTCATGGCGATCGGCTGGACAGTTTGGTAGCGCATAAAGAATAGACAAACAAACAAACATTGGATTTTATAGATATAGATAATATTCAACCTAACATGTTATTGACAGTATTTTATTTAAATCTAAACAACAAAATATTAAAACAATAAATAAATGAGGAATTCTAAATGGGCTAGGAAGTTACCCCATTCAACCACTGGATTGTTAAACCTTTATGACAAAATATATTCTTATACTTCTTTGTTAACTGAGCTGTTAAATGTTGTTGAAAACTTCACAACGTTTAAACAGAACATTAAAGATGTATTTTATTTATTCATAAGACGCCGATCGTCAAGATATGGGCGAATATGGATTTCGAATGAGTGTGATGAGTGTAGATGAGCGAATGTAATCATTGTTACAAACTAAGGTCGACTATTCCTTAGAAAGTGTCATTAATTAATAGCCCAATGACAAATGAACAGCCGGTGATTATCAGCTGATCCTTCTCAAAATGTATTGACTCTGATTTGGATCGAACTGAGAACCTTTAGCACATGAAGCTGGGATTGAACCAACTACGCTACCGACCAATTTGTAGTCTCTCAATTAGTAGTACCAATGTAGTCTCCCTGAAAACTTACCTTCCAGTATCAGAGTTTTAAAGTTACATAACTGAGTATATGAGGCACTTCCATAATGTTTGATTAATTTATTATTATTTATTGAAATATAGTAATCTTAAATAACTGTATAACTTTGCTTTATTTATTTATTATATCGGGTGTCCCAAAAGTCTTAGAACTTAGTTATAATTTCTTTATTAGTAAATGTAGAACTATGAAACTTTAGCGTTTTGTCATTGGTATTGTTTCCTACGTTATGATACAGTTTTCAGTCAATTCGCCTAAGGAAGGGATGTCCCGTGGAGGAAGTTGTGACAATTTTAAATGTAAGCCTAGGTCGAGTAGCACATCATTTTAAAGGTTTTAGAATACAATGCCGCAAATGCGACTTCAAAAGATTCATTCAGTCAAAAGTGGCAGCCCTTTCAAGTTTTGTATTTTGTTTACTTGGAATAATTTTGCGCGTCATAGCAGGTGTCTAAAACCATCTTACTAATTGAAAAAATAAACACTTTTTAGTACTTAAGCATGTTCGTTTTATTTCTTGAAGAAAAAAAAATAAAATACTTGTTACAGCCTGTGTTTTTCTTTTATAAAACAAAACTTGAAAAGACTGCCATTTTTTATAGAGTGAACTTTTTGAAGTCACATTTGCGGTATTGTATTCTAAAACCAAAGATTTTTAAAATGAGGTTCTACTCGGCCTAGGCATACATTTGAAATTGTCATGACTTCCTCAATGGAACGCCCCCTCATTTGGCAAAATAACTGAAAAATGTGCTGTAACGTAGCAAACAATTTCAATGAAGAAACACTACAGTTTCATTGTTCTACATTTACTAATAAAGAAATTATAACAAAGTTCAAAGACTTTTGGGACACCTGGTATTATCTCCTTATAGTTTGTATTTTATGACAAGACACCTGTTACTGCTTGAAGCAATTTATGTTATGTTTTGTGTTAGTAAAGAATCTGAATTTGTCACCAATATTTCTATAGGCTGACGTCAGCAACCGTGACACTCACTAAGGATAGTGCAGTAGGAAAGTCCTTGCTACACTGTGGTGATGACTTTATACGTATAGTTCAAGGAGGATCAACACCTGGGACTTAATTAACATTAAATAGGTGTAACAATGTTAGTTTGTACTTTCAACATTACATTTTTCCTATGACACCTTTTTGATTAGAGGGCACTGAGAGAACATTTTAAGTGTTGTTTAGTATTAGAAAATAAATGAAATAGGTCTAAAGAACCAATAGATTTATGCTTTTAATTTAAATGTTATACTAAATAAATAGTAAATACATTTAAAATAATAATTCTTATTGTCTTTACAAAAATTAAATATTATACATAAAATGTAGAAAATTTAAAATAAATAAAATATAAAACACAAAAAAAAAGAAAATTTTCATTATTGTTATAGTTACTTAAATTTGTAATATTCAATTCTATATAGTTCATAAATATGTTATTTGACAAGTAATTGATCATAATTTTTTTAGAAATGTGTTCATTTACATTCTTAGGAAATTTATTAAAAATAAAAATTATATATTTAATAATTTATAACATGTATGGTAATGTATTTCATTATTATTGAGTAGTATATGTATATTACTTTGAATGACACACTCACCCTACACTCTCCCTACACTTATATAGTAATTCATATTCCCCTTAAAATATGCACAAAGATACGTCAGCATCTCATACGTAAGAATAAGAAATATTGTAATTTTAGAAATATTTTGTTTGACATAAAATAAAAAAAGAAAAACATAAAACAAGTAAGGATATAATTTAAAGTTAAAAGACATAATTAAATAAAACAAAGCTGTACGGTACCCAATATCCTACTTCACTATCTGATGCCTATTTTTGATGAGAAATTAATGATATTGTCTTTAAAAGATGTAGATAGTAACGTGCTACATTCATCCACACGATTCTATTAACAAAAGAATGTTAACATAAATTGTCAACTTTATTAACAACCTTTGTCAGAACATTTTTTAAATATATTTAAAAATAAAGTTTAAATATATTTTTTAATGAGGACGGTTTTTTCTAAT
Source organism: Stictocephala bisonia (assembly GCA_035578905.1). Classification (NCBI taxonomy): domain Eukaryota; kingdom Metazoa; phylum Arthropoda; class Insecta; order Hemiptera; family Membracidae; genus Stictocephala; species Stictocephala bisonia. The sequence goes on from JAQJVL010000264.1 coordinate 170,160, forward strand.
AAAGAAAAATTACTTAATTAACAATTACATTTAGTTAATTTATGGCCTACACATATAGAGACTATAACTGAATAGAAAAAATTGGTGGCCGATGAACTGTTTATGTGTAGGCAACATAGGAGGGGAATGTCCTTTTTAGCTTTACTCTGTCAATTCCTCAATAATAAGACAATTATTTGTAAAGTAAATCACATAAAAACCTGCATGTCTGTTCACCACGTAAGGTGGTATTGGACTACCCACCCACATATAGAGGTATTGGACCACCCACTCACGTACGGTAGTATTAATCCACCCATTCACGTATAGAGGTATTGGACCACCCACTCACGTACGGTAGTATTAACCCACCCATTCACGTATAGAGGTATTGGACCACCCAATCACGTACGGTAGTATTAACCCACCCATTCACGTATAGAGGTATTGGACCACCCACTCACGTACGGTAGTATTAACCCACCCATTCAATCTTACAGAAATATTGGCCCACCCACCCATACACTTACGGTGGCATTATTGGCCTGTAATTGGCAAGTTAAAAAGAATAATTACTTAGCGTATTACGACTTGGTAGAAATACAAAACCAATTCAAGTACAAAATGTACAAATCTTACGGCAATCCTTTCGGTAAACCACATTTTCCATCCTCAGACAAGAGATATGTTTACCGAAATCCATCATCACGATAGTTGTACATTTTGTACTTGGTTATAAATTTGTGTCGTGTGACGTTAACTTGTATGCAACTGAATATTAATTCTCTAATATACCCACTGTTCATAGTGGATACAATATTGCACGATCAAAACATTTAATTTTTCTTTTAATCTAATGATTCATTAAAAAATGGATCTTTTCCGTTAATTCACAACTATAACCATAACTTAGCTTAATCTAACATAACCAAACCAAACATAACATAACCTAAACAAACCTAACATAACCTAACTAAAGTAGTGGTAGTGAATTAACGGAAAAGGTAAAACAAAAATAATTTAACTAAAGTAGCAGTACACCAAAGCTGTTTTGGCCGGCGAACATCTAAAAAAATTGACCTATTAACTCAGCGGACCAGACTGGTGTGTAACGGACTCAGCCGGACGTGTTGGTGGGAACTTAGCAGTAAAGTGCATTACACCAACACACGGATGAGCGAGCGCACACTCACACATTAAACGTAAACTCGGTACAAGGGACGTTACGGAAACTATCTTCTTTTAGAGCGACGAGATTAAATTTCTAATTAGAGAACGTGAGCCGTGTGCTGACAAAGTTCGGCTCAGATTAAAAGCTCTGCTAACCCCCCTTGCCTCCCCAATTCTCCCGTCTCTCACATAACGAAATAAGATACTAAACGTCATATTAATGCGAATTTAAGACGAATATGAAACCTAAAAGCAAACACTACAACTAAATCAAACTTTTTACATTTTTCCTTACGTCCCTGTGGCTTAGAATGGAGCCCCAGTGTGATTTGCAGGATACCATGCTAGAGGAAGTACAAACGTTGAATACGCCTGTATCGAGCGTTGACATGGAATGTCCGTACTGATAAGGGCATATTTTTAATTGGAAATTAACATCAGACATATTTGTTTAGAGGACTTTAGCTAGATACTGCTCTATTCAGGTCCTGATGACGGCGTATTATGGCTTGATATACCTGACTTAGCTTATGACGTAGTGTTCAAGTGTTGTAGAGATCCTGTGCGAACAATCAATTCTTAAGGTTAGTCAGATTACAGAAAAAGGCAATACGAATAATCGCAAAAGTCAACTTTAAAGACTCTAGCAGGCCAATTTTTAGAAATTTGAAAATATTAACGTTACCCTGCCTCTACATTCTTGAAACAACAACTTTTTCATCTCTAAATGTACCTTGACTCAGGGGCCGTATAGAGGCACACTAAATAACACTAGAGGCAGGGGCAACTACATGACTGGGAGACACAGAACAGACTGCTCAATTCAATGAAAATCATCACAAAGCCTTCAAAACTCGTCTTAAAAGCTTTTTAGTCAACCAAGCATTTTATGACGTGGACGAGTTTTTCTGAACAACTGGGAGACCGTACAGTTGGTAAGCTGACACCGGTGCTGGAAGTGGGATTAATTGGAAGAGTGAATCCAAATACATTTTTATGCATGAATGAATTTTGTAGAATAAATGTTGACAACATTTTAGTTAATTTTACAGTATTCTGACTTTCGCAATGCATTTATATGTACTCTGCAATAAAAACTGATTTGATTTAAAATATGTATTTTCGTTACTAAGTAAAATAACTTACCATTAGAAACAATTATTCATCAATATTTAATTCCAGTAATCAGAAATCCGACGGTACTGCAGTTTAGCAATCGTAGAAAAATATACTCGTAACTTATTTATCATAGTAATTTTACTGTTATTTTGTTAAACGTGAATCAACATTCTTAAGCTGGACGAAATTCCGACCTTTTCCAGTCAGCCAAATCCGGGCAAACAGGTTTATCTTGAGCAGCTACATAAACAGAGTTTATTACATCAAATGTCACCAATTCAAAATATCATTCATTTAATTGCTAAAAAAAATTCTAATTATTGATTAAAAATATCCTTGTGACTGTTCTCACCGAGACTAAGTAACTAATGACTAGTTAGATCATTATATATTTTTTAGTTGGTCTGCTGTTAAGACAAACCGCAATATTTTTTTTACATTAAGAAACAAGTCTTTTGAAGTTCTATCTTTGATGAAAATTAGCTTAATGTTATTTAAATGTGTTCATAAAAAAGTAACATAGCACATCCTTTCAAACTTTTTTAAATCATTACCGTATTTACTAACAAAAATATATCTCAGAGTGATAAACATCTCTGATACATCGTATTTATTTTGGGAACACTTATGTTATTTGCACACTAACATAAAAATTTAAAAAAAAAAAAACGAAATTAATACGACATATTGATTGTAAACTGCAATGAATGGACGAGTTATTGCTGCTGTTTGTAATTTTCTTCGTTAAATTAGCTCTCCCTACTATAAGTTTTATTTGTTCGTAGTTTTTATATCATCGTTTAGTGGCATGATATAAATCACACTTTTAAGATATGAAGAAAAAATTAAAATTGTTTTCAGGTGATTGGCTCAGTTCTTTGATGAATGAAAGAGTTTGAACGACAGGGCTAGAAAGAAGTTTGTTCACGTTGAAAATTTTCGCATTTTATAAATTTACATTGTGCAAATAAGACATATATTTCTTAAATACAGAAAGAAATCTATTTGTATGACGTGTACCTTCTGTATTGACAGTCTAAGTTGATTTCAATCTAATTTAAAATCCAGTCTGACAAAAAAAACGTAATTTAGATATGACCAATTAAAAATCAAACACACAAAATGTTCAAACCACATGTACACTATCGGTCGGTTGTCTAGTCCGTCGTTTGGAACGACAGAACGGACCGGATCCAGCCAGCTCCACGCGAGAAAGGAATGCTGTAGACTAACTCACTTTCCGTGGTCTTCCTGCCTCGTCTGGCCTAGATTTGTGGCTGCACAGGACATGTCGGCCGCATGCAACATGCACTCGCACCGGACATTGCATGCACTGTATACAACGTGTGTAACACAACACATGATCTAACACCTCCGCTGTTGCCTCATATCAACTGGACAGCCTTAAAATTGTCCACAATCGTTCTGGTACATTTTCAATTTGTAGACTGAAAAACGTTCTAATCATTTTATTACTATATCTAGCGAGGAGTATTATTAGCGACTGTTAGATATAGTTATAAACTACATATTTTAGCTACAGTTTATTACTATATCTAACAAATGTACTTTTGTAAAAAAAAAAAAAAAAAAAAACATTTCTTACTCTAAAAACATAATGTAAGAGTGCATCGATGGATATTATTATCAAAATGAGTTTTAACAAATTGTTTAAATTAATAGTCGAATAAAGATTACTAAATCTGTAAACTTACTTGATTATTTATTATTCTATTAATCATATAAAAGCATGAATGTATTTATATTTATGATAAATAAATGTAATTACTGACTTAATTAATAAAAGTACAAATCATTTGAGGTATAATTAGGTCTAAATAAAAAGCACAATAAGTACAGGTTGTTTCTTTTAAAACCCAACCCTATTTACCAGTACAGAAAATTAAGGTTTAAGATAATTACAAGTCCATGGGTTGTTATGGTAGCCTTGCTTCTTCTCCTTCCATGGTTATCAGCTGATTTACATTGTTGCATTGTTGTTCACTTTATTTGGGTTTCGTGCAATGTCATTAAGTTGAGGTTAGGAAAATGGTTTTAAGGAAAGACCAGTGAGTGCTTATTATAGAGGATATTTTAAAACAATATCGTTTTTGTTTTAAAACATAAACAAAAATGTCATTAAAATCATGTGAGTAGTAGTAATAAATGTTAATAATAATCAAATGTGTTATAGATATATGTTTTGTTTTGTAATTTTCATTTAAAATCATGGGTTGCATTTTAAAAGAACCACACTATACAAGAGCATATGAGTAATCACTATAAATAAAATTACAATTCAAGAAATTAGTTTATCAATAATTTGGCGAAATATAGTAAAAAAAACTAAATTAACCATATAATAATTATATTACACTAAAATCATGAATGAATGAATGTCTTTATTTAAAGGTAGAGTTAGGACTACGAAGTCCTCTCTTCCACTCAACCTTGTGTAAAACCATACAAACAACATAAAATATAATTTCAAACTAAAACTAAAATTCAAACAAAACTAAACAAAAATCATATCAAATAAATAAAAAACACAATAATGTATTCTATTTTTTTTAATTACATCTATTTATATCTTACATTTGTTCATAATAAGTTACATAAAAAAATTGCTTTAACATAACAACATATTCTGCAAGCAAACTAACGTAATTGAGGAATAAAATGGCATTTAACTACAAGTGAACCCTCACAGTAAATAATGTAATGTAAAATAAGTAAATAAATAGGAGAAAAACTACATAGTAAAATAAGTGGGCATATTAAGCAACATTTGGCATACCCAATTTACTTCTTACATACTGAAAAACTTTTGTTGCCAACATTATTGTGTTGGGTGGATGACATTGTTAATGTGTTCACAGGGCTAATAAACGGATCAATAATAGCCAGTATACTGTTGGCTGGGTAGGAGGGCCTTAGTAGCAAACCTCAAAAAACTTCATGAAATAAAAGATTCTTTTGTGAATCCCTCTAGTCTGAGGAAGATGAGCGTGGTTCACCAAAATCGATCACCATAATATTCGTGCATTTTGTACTTGTATTGTAATATATCTGTGCATTTTGTGCTTATATTGCAATACATTTGTATTGTGTGACGTTTAATTGTACTGTATTAAATAAAAAGCAACAAAATAATTTCAGATTAAAATTAATACTGAATTGTGTCATTGCAAGCTTTCAATTGGAATGAAAATTTGTATGGAAGGAAACTTTATACAGCAAGATTGTAACTGCTTTCAAGTTTTATTTCCAATAAAAACTCTAATTATTGACTTGAACTCAATCTCATTCAATTTGGTTAATCTGTTAGGTTAGGTTAGGTAATTGTTGCTGGTTGGATGTTTTCACATTTTTAAACTTCACTGTGACAGTTTTATTTTCAGGGAAACTGCAAAACTCCTTGTTATCTGAAAAATATCTGACTGGCTGCGTCTTGTTCATTCTGGAAAGCCAGTGGCCGAGTGGTAAAAGTTTCAGGAGTCTGAGTGAGAGACAGAGCGGATCAGAAAGCTTTTTATCAGTAATATTCACCTTGTACTATATCTGTTCACCCTTTATTCTGCCTGGATAAGTTCCCTACACAGATGGGGACGGGAAGAGTAAGGTTAAAAAGGAGATCGACCTCTCCTTAAAAAACTTTGTATATGAACAGAGTTTAAACTTGTTTCAATAATCTATAAAGTCTTTGATCCCCTATTTTAAAAGTTTTATAACACCTATAACATTTTGTTTCACGTAAAAATAAGTTACATAAGACGTAAATTGGTTTGAAATGATAACTCAACGATCAAATGTTAACCTGGAGAGAAAACTGAGCGGTACACTTTATCAGCCACAAAAAAAACTCATTACTCACCTATATTTTGGCAGTCAATATGTTTAATGAAAAATACAAACAAAAATATGAGCATATGAGTATTATTTATGATTTGAATGAAATAAAATAAAACAATCAAAAGCTAGTAACAGTAATCCTATAGTTTTCAAGTATTAATATGTCTTAATATTCAATTAATAAATAATAAAAAAATATAATATACTGATTTATTTACTATTTCATGTTAGTTTTTTTTTTTTTTTAATAATGCTTAGATTGTCATATATGTAATGCCAACATAACTTTATGCATATTATAAGCTAAATATGAATGATTACTTGAGTGTATATACGAATGCGGGTGACCTTTGTAGTCTGATTAGTAACATTTCAACTTATGATAAGAAAGGGCTGATTAACAACAATAGCCATGCTAGAAAGGAAGAAATGAGTGACAAATAAAAGTAGAGTATAGTATTATCCAATGAATAGAAGAAAAACAAATAGTCTCATGGAAATCTGCAAAGAACGGAGGAAAATAGTTTCATACTAGAAATGTGCAATAGAAACTTGCATAAAGAAATAAAAAAGGTCTGCACTGGTGGCGCAGTGCTGTAACTCAGCTACTTGGGGACAAAGTGTTTGGGAGATTGTAGGTGATAGGTTCCATGCTCGGTTCTCTTAATACCGACACGGCGTCCGCTCAATGGTTGTCATCAATATAGACACTACTAGAGAAGTCTGGAGTGTCCGTGTTGAATGGTAGTCAAGGTTTGGGTGTTGTGTAGAGAAGAGAACTAAGTGTCAAACTTGTCAGTTAGCTGAAAATCAGACCAACACTACGTGGTTCGGATTCCACGTAAAGCTGTAGGTCCCATAGTTGCCCTGGCTATTGGGCTATTAATAAATAGTCCTTTTTGAGCTAAGTCGAACTCAGATAGTAACAATGACTACACTCGTTCATCATATACACTCATCACACTCATTCACGCATCATATTCGCCCATATCTCTACGATCGGCGTCTTAGAGATGAATAATGAATAATAATAATAATAATGAACTGCTAGAAAAAAATTGGATCACAGATATAGAGAAATAAATGGATAAAAGAAATGTCCATTTAAATGACTGGCAGGATACAAAAAGCAGGTAAAACACATCTTTTACAATATCAAAAAAAGTTTTGTGTTAATCACGAGTAGTATAAAAAAAGCATGGAACGTTAGATTAAAGAAGGAGATAAAAACATTGGAAATTTAATTAAATTGAACAACAAATTAACTTACTTTTCTGTACATGTAAAAACTTGTAAAAAAGATCAAACATTTTGAATAATTGGAACAAAAATCCACTTACTTTTCTATATATCTTTCGCCACATGTTTCCTCTAGTGCTAGATATTGACTGAGGTGGCACCGGCTATTGGCAGCGCGACTCTAATTTGACTTTAAGATCCAGCTGGTAATGAGATGGACAAATTTTCACTTGTTACCAAGTACTTACTACGCTGTATGAGTTAGATTTGGTGTCGAGACATTCCTTTATCTGTTACAAAATATCTTTTTACGTCTACAAATAACATTACACCAACCCCTTGATCAAATAGGGCAATGGAGAAATATAAACACTGTTTTATTTATTATTAAGATGCCAATTATCAAAATATGGGGGAATAAGGATTTTGAATAAGCGTGATGAGCGAAAGCGAATGTAGTCACTGCTAATCAAAATTTGGATTTTTATCTGTTGAGATAAACGTAGCTTTCAAGTGTTTTAAAGTTTCAACATTAAATTTATCGTAGAATTAAAAAAAACTCATTAATGACAAATTAGGTAAAGCTTCATTTACATGTCACGATTTTTTGGAAAATAACTTTTTTTAACTAACGTGTTTATTTTCTACTTTCATAAATAATTTTTTTTATATCTGCAGTTTATTTTGCTCATGCATAAATTAATTTTTTAAACAAGACAAACTTCACAGATGATTTTTAGATAAAAATAAAAGAAAAAATCCTATATACATCATTTGTATCATATTAAGATAAATATTTATGTTTTGACAGTTAAATAAAACTAGGGGACACCTCTGCAAGCTTCGTGTGCCAACCCTGTCACTCGCGACACCTCAGCATTTAACTGTTGACCTCAAATATTAGTAATTAAACTGCATTAAGTAAAATAACATTATTTAAATTAATTTACACTAGCTCACTCACTGCACTTGATTAGCACTCTATTTATAGTATAATAATTATAAACAACCAATGCTATTACTAAGCATATTTCAATTTCATTTTATTTAACAGCTGATGATAACACACACAGACATACATATATTCGCTCTTTTATAATTAACTTAATATTTTACTGTACAGCTCTCTATATTTAACCTAACAAATTATTTGGACCATTTAACATTTGTTTATGCCGCCAGCTGGTCAATTAAAATTAATCTCCATAGTAATAACATTGCAACTTTGACGCCGTGTAGGGCAAAAACCTATGGGAATTTCGAAAATCTAGCTCTGTTGACTTAGAAACCAAAATTATCTTTGAATAAAAAAATGTCATTAAAATCTGTCAAGTAATAAGTTCAGAAAGTGAGTGAACTAAATGGCCCGATTGTTTTAATATATAGGATATTGATTTTACATTTGATCATACACTATATATTACTTTTATTATATTATACATAATGTATTGTATATTACAGTTCTTAAGTCACTGACCTTTGAGAAGTGTGCCAGTGTTTAGTGAGTATAGATGAATGAGTGCTCTTTCTTATTAAAGAAGGTCAATTAATTCTAAGAAAAGTCCATTTAATAATATCCAAATAGCTAGAAAACGAAAGGACCCAGTGTTTATTTTGGTTAAGATTTTTGGCTGATGACTAAGTAAAGCCTCTCTATAGTTCCTATAGAGTGTCATTGTCGATGGCACCATTGAGCGAATGCTTTGCTAGTGTTAAGATAACCAATGACATAGTATCAGTCACTTACAGTCTCTAAAAACACAGCCCCAAGTGCCTGTATTACAGTTATACGCTATAGTGCTGACTATATTCATAAGAAAAAAACATAAAAACAATATGCCTACTAAAGATCTTTTGAAGTGGTGGCTTTTTAATTTTGTGTAAACTTAAAATTTTTAACGACTTGCAGAACCAAAATATTTATAGATTCCTTATTTTAAATTATTAGACATCATATTTTTAATTGTTGCGTTAAAATGAAATTTCTAATGAAAACATGTGTCATACTTCGAGTTAGTAAAAAATTAATTAGGAAATTACCACTTGTTCTAAAAACATCCTGTAAATAGGCAGATCTATTTCTAAGCATATTTGGACTAATGTGCAATTTTTTTGTTCTGAGGAGTTGTTTTGGAGTTTATTACTGAATAAGTGATCAAAAACATATATCTACAAGACATTTAAATATTTCCTTCTCTCACTCATTTTAGGAAAGGGCATTAAGAATGCTAAAAAAATCATTAAAGTACTTTTTCCACATTGAATATAACTTACAAATTCAAATTTTTTGGCCCCTTGATGAAGAAAAACAAAACCACAATATTGCAAACAATTTCTAAACACTAATTTTCCTTTAGAAGGTATATTTACAGGTTTTGACCTAAATTATAATGTAATAGTTAAAAATGTTGATTATTTCATTTAAAAACAACGCAAGGCCAGTATTTCAATCCTTATATTCTGAAAGACAACAATCATGCATTAATTACATTTTGTACGCATTGAAAATAACCTTGACTTTAAGAAACACTATTGCTTAAGATTTATAAATAATGCATAAACCAGATATACGATATAGGTTACAAATACGTATGCTACATGATAAATAAAAAACATCCTGATAAGTTTGTAAACTGGAATAAATATTTTATGGATTTTTTTAATTGATGATTACACATGGTTTTGTTAATTAGTCATTAGAGTTAAAAAAATTATTTTAAAATATCCAACAATGATCTAGAAAATGTTTAAAAAAAGCAGATTTATGGAAGGGGCCACTAATTATTGCTTCAGAGCGGAAGATCCTATATATTAAAACAATCAGGTTATTTAGTTCACTCACTTTCTAACTGATAGCTCGACCCATTTTGATGAATTTTATTTATTCTTACATTCTTACATATGAGACGCCGACACAACGTTGTTGGTATTTTAAAGGCGAATATGAATGGTTATATGAGTGTAGGATGAGTGTGGATCAGTGTAGTCTGGTTACTAATTGAGTTCAACTGTTCCTCAGAAAGGGCAATTTATTAATAGCCCAACAGCCAGGGCAACTAAGGGACCTACAGCTTTACGTGGAATCCGAACCACGTAGTGCTGGTCTGATTTTCAGCTAATTGACAAGCATGATACTCAGTTATCTCCCCCACACAACACCCGCACAATGATTACCACCCAACCTGGACACCCCAGACTTCTCTAGTAGTGTCCACGCCGATAGCAACCATCAAGCGGACGCCATGTCGGTGTTAAGAGGACCGAGAATCCAACTTATCGCCTACTATCTCCCAAACACTTTGTCCCCATGTAGCTGGGTTACAGCACTGCGCCACCAATGCCGACAAAATATTCAAAAGATAATTTTGATTTCTAAGTCGTAACAGAGCTAGATTTTTAAAATTCCCATAGGTTTATGTCCTACACGACGTCAAAGTTGCAATGTTTTTCTTATGGAGATTAATTTTAATTAACCAGCTGGCGACATAAACAAATGTTAAATGGTCCAAATAAGTTTTTAGGTTAAACATAGAGAATATAAAGTTAATTATAAAAGAGCGAATACATGTCTGTCTGTGTGTATCTTATCAGCCGTCAAATAAAATGAAAACATGAAATAGGCTTAGTAATAACATTTGTTGTTTATAGTTATTATACTATAAATATAATGCAGTGAGTGAGCTACTGTAAATGCATTTAAATAATATGATTTTACTTAATACAATTTAATTGCTAATATTTGAAGTGAAAAGCTACATTACGAGGTGTCATGATAGTGCAGTTAATTACAGGGTTGGCACACAAAGCATGCAGGAGTATCCCCTAGTTCATAGTAACTATTGAAACCTAGTACCTACTAAGAGACTAAATTACATTCTTTTGTTTTATATATATATATATATATATATATATATATATATATAAAATACATTAATAATTAATGTGTTGAATAAGTTTTTAAAAGAATTATTTGTAAATTAATAGCATCCAGGTGAACATGTCCTAATTGATCATTATTAATTGGTCGGTAGACTATTTGGTTAAAACCTAGCTTCATAAGCTTGAAGGTTCTCAGTTTGATCCCAATCAGAGTCATAACAAATGTTGAAATGGATCAGCTGATAACCACATGTTCATTTGTCATAGGGCTTTTAATTAATGACACTTTCAAAGTAATAGTCGGCCTTAGTTGTGATAAAGACTACATTTGCTCTCTACACTCATTCGAAATCCATGTTCGCCCATATCTTAACGATGAGCGTCTTAGGAATGAATAAATAAACAAAAATAAATATAAATATTTAACGTTTGATAATATTTAATTGCTACAAATAACTAAACTTACTATGCAATGAGCTCATGTTGAAACATTTTACTGTTTTTCCAAGTCAATAGAGCTGGTGAATAACAATAAAAAGACAATTAGCATGGTAAACTATGTGATTTCAAAGGTGAAAAAACATTGCTGTTGCGAAATTTACAGCTGGACTATGATATTTACCATTTGCCAACTGGTAATTATGGTACAGACTAGACAGACAACATTTACTCCACCTGCGGCAGTGCAAGTTTGGAGTTATTGTAGCATAATTTCCCTTTAGCAAGCTGTTTATTATGAGAATAAGCTACACTTGAAACTATTATCAATAAGAAAATAACGTATTATTTTTAAAACTTTTATGACTTTATATAAAAAGATAATATTTTTATCATACAATGTTTTAACTAAATTAGAAAGGTTTGGATTAGTATGAAAATAATTTAAATAAGTTTAAAAGCAATTTAAAAGAGTACCTGGTGAATAGATATTTATATTCAGTTGAAGAATTTTTAATTTTCTGCTTTATAAAAATAAAAAGTTGTTTTATTGAATGTTCAGTAATAACAAAGCAGAAAATGTGAAATTTATTTTATATTTTAATAGCAACAATAGTAGTTTAATAATCTTTTAATAAAATATTATACAAATATTAATAACTGTCAGATTTGACCTTTTTTATCATGCTTGTTTTTCTTCAATAATATTGATATCAATGTTATTATATATGTTTTAATTTAATTGACACTAAACTATAGATATTTCTAAATGTATGACCAGACTTTGATGCTAATTTCCCAAATTAATTATTTTTTACCTATTTATTCTTAAGACACTATCTATTATTTAAAAACCTTACGAATAAGTGGATTATTTATTTATTTAGTCACTTTTTTGTATAAGGAGTTTGCTTAGAAGATTAATCAAATGTTCTAACTTAATGAAATATGTGTTAGAACATCACTGATTAATACATCATGCTCCAGAGAAAATATCAACATAATGTTACTATATTAATTAAAACATTATTAATTAACATTTCCATATTGAAGAATGTATTTAATGTAATTTAATATTACAGTGTGTATAAAGAAATTTGAGATGGTCAAAACCAGAACACCAAGATAAAGGTTAAGAACTGTGGAAGCCATTGGGTATAGTGCTGTGATCCAGCTACTTAAAGGAAGTGGCAATAAGTTAGTAACTCAGTACTCTCACATTGAGTGGGACTCTGCTCAATGGTTATCATTAACATGGACACTACTGAATAAGTCTTTAGTGGTCAGATTGAGACTATGGAAGAAAGAAGACTGTCCGCTTACATGTGTCCTGTGAGGCTGGCTTTCTTGTTTGATTAAATTAGTTCATGTTCGGTTTTCACCTGTACGGCCAACAGTCTCCCTCTCTCAATATTTCACTCCTTGTCTCTTCCTCTGTCCCTCTCCAGCACACACTGAAGTGACTAATAGCTGAGTTAATTACCACCAACAGTCATCCGAGCGCTTATTTTAAATCAAACAGTAATAAATGGTAGCTCAGAAAATGAATTGCCTTGAAGAGTCTATTTGTTTGTAAAAACACACGTGACAATGATGCTAATAAATGACTGCCTTGCTTTGAGAGCGATAGAGAGCTGAGATACAACATTTTATTTTATTAAAAATGTTCACTCGCCAGTTCAAATGAGCCTGCAGGACTTCATAATGAGTTTTATTCATTTCAAAGTGTGAACTTTATTCAATGAGTGAGGTTCCAACCGTTAGCTCAGTTGGGGACTAGAAACTTCCACCTTACCCTCCTCAGTTTAAAGCCTTAGCCACAAGGCCCTCATGGCTCAGGGTCATTCTCATTTCTTATAATAATTATCAACAAATTAAGGCATACACCTTGTGGTTTATTCCACTTCCCTGGTCCCTTCTAAGAATATGTTGACCTCAGCAGTAACAAGACTACACAGGTCATCCGTATTCAGCATAATCCGAGAGTCTCTCCAGATTCATCTTAAAATATGCATGATGTATCATAATGTTATATATGATCTGAAGGATTTTAATGTAAATATAGTCTTTAATTCATCCTAAGAGGAAATTTTCCTTACAGACATTAATAGCCCAATTACAAATCAACAGCCAAGGGTCACAAACTGATCATTTACAAGATACATATAAATTAATACAAACAAGGACTAAACTTATAAAAATAAACTGAACTATAGAAAACTAAGCCAACGTTTAAATACAGTAGTTGTATTTCCTTCAAAATGTAACCCAAATCCAAAATAAATTCTAGCCTTTTCTCAAGTTTTTCCCCAGGAAATATTTCCCCAGGAAATATTTCTAAATTATCAAATGAGAATGTTGTATTTATCAATGTACAATTAAATGTCGCAAAAAATAAAAAAGTATTTGCTATTCATGTGTATCACTACAAAACAATATAACAAGACAGAGTTAAATCAAACAAAGAAAACTTCCCACAGCCGGATCTGCTAGATAGATTGGATCTGCTAGATAGATTGGATCTGCTAGATAGATTGGATCTGCTAGATAGATTGGATCTGCTAGATAGATTGGATCTGCTAGATAGATTGGATCTGCTAGATAGATTGGATCTGCTAGATAGATTGGATCTGCTGGATAGATTGGATCTGCTGGATAGATTGGATCTGCTGGATAGATTGGATCTGCTAGATAGATTGGATCTGCTAGATAGATTGGATCTGCTAGATAGATTGGATCTGCTAGATAGATTGGATCTGCTAGATAGATTGGATCTGCTAGATAGATTGGATCTGCTAGATAGATTGGATCTGCTAGATAGATTGGATCTGCTGGATAGATTGGATCTGCTAGATAGATTGGATCTGCTGGATAGATTGGATCTGCTGGATAGATTGGATCTGCTAGATAGATTGGATCTGCTAGATAGATTGGATCTGCTGGATAGATTGGATCTGCTGGATAGATTGGATCTGCTGGATAGATTGGATCTGCTGGATAGATTGGATCTGCTGGATAGATTGGATCTGCTGGATAGATTGGATCTGCTGGATAGATTGGATCTGCTGGATAGATTGGATCTGCTAGATAGATTGGATCTGCTAGATAGATTGGATCTGCTAGATAGATTGGATCTGCTAGATAGATTGGATCTGCTGGATAGATTGGATCTGCTGGATAGATTGGATCTGCTGGATAGATTGGATCTGCTGGATAGATTGGATCTGCTGGATAGATTGGATCTGCTGGATAGATTGGATCTGCTGGATAGATTGGATCTGCTAGATAGATTGGATCTGCTAGATAGATTGGATCTGCTAGATAGATTGGATCTGCTAGATAGATTGGATCTGCTAGATAGATTGGATCTGCTAGATAGATTGGATCTGCTAGATAGATTGGATCTGCTAGATAGATTGGATCTGCTAGATAGATTGGATCTGCTAGATAGATTGGATCTGCTAGATAGATTGGATCTGCTAGATAGATTGGATCTGCTAGATAGATTGGATCTGCTAGATAGATTGGATCTGCTAGATAGATTGGATCTGCTAGATAGATTGGATCTGCTAGATAGATTGGATCTGCTAGATAGATTGGATCTGCTGGATAGATTGGATCTGCTGGATAGATTGGATCTGCTAGATAGATTGGATCTGCTAGATAGATTGGATCTGCTAGATAGATTGGATCTGCTAGATAGATTGGATCTGCTAGATAGATTGGATCTGCTAGATAGATTGGATCTGCTAGATAGATTGGATCTGCTGGATAGATTGGATCTGCTAGATAGATTGGATCTGCTAGATAGATTGGATCTGCTGGATAGATTGGATCTGCTAGATAGATTGGATCTGCTAGATAGATTGGATCTGCTGGATAGATTGGATCTGCTGGATAGATTGGATCTGCTAGATAGATTGGATCTGCTAGATAGATTGGATCTGCTAGATAGATTGGATCTGCTAGATAGATTGGATCTGCTAGATAGATTGGATCTGCTGGATAGATTGGATCTGCTGGATAGATTGGATCTGCTAGATAGATTGGATCTGCTAGATAGATTGGATCTGCTAGATAGATTGGATCTGCTGGATAGATTGGATCTGCTAGATAGATTGGATCTGCTAGATAGATTGGATCTGCTAGATAGATTGGATCTGCTAGATAGATTGGATCTGCTAGATAGATTGGATCTGCTAGATAGATTGGATCTGCTAGATAGATTGGATCTGCTAGATAGATTGGATCTGCTAGATAGATTGGATCTGCTGGATAGATTGGATCTGCTGGATAGATTGGATCTGATTTTATTTTATCTGATATATCAATAGGATCCTTTCTGATCCCACGCATGGAAAGTGTGGGTGGTGTGTGATGAAAAGTAATCAAACAAACATCTCTAACCCACAGATCCAATATTGAGCTTCCCTTATCTCTCTGGGTTGAATTTCCAAAACACACGTGTCACTGACTTGATTCATAGAGAATACAGGTATTTACAGAGCAACAGCAAACCTGCCTTATCCCTTGCATACAGAATGTGGGTGGTGTGTGATGAAAAGTAATCAAACACAGAATAAACATTGAGTTTCTCTGTCTCTGGTTGAAACTCTACAATTTGTGTCGGTGACTTGACTTGAATAGAATATGGATATTCACAGAGCAACATTAAATCTGTCACATTCTAAATAGAGTATTATCATGCTTATTTATCCTATTTATAATAAATTATCCTTAACAGCTTAGAATTTATAAAAAAGATGGTAGGCCTACATTTTTAATTTTTAGAAGGACAAAAATGTGTATTTTGCAAAATTATACACTAAATGTGTGTTTCTAAATATTTATAAAAAAGAAATGTTATACACAAAACACCTTTTTAAAATACATTACCATAAAAAAGAAAGAATATATTTTTAATTAATTTAAAAACATGGAGAAAATAAGATTAATTTTAATTTATAATTAATCAAAGGTGTGTGTGTGTGTGTGTGTAGTCGAAAATTTCGAAAGTCAAAAATTTTGAGAAAAGCCAAAAATTTAAAAAAAATTTGAAAAAGTAGGCTAGTAAATTTCCAAAAATTTTGAAAAAAGTTAAAATTTTTGAAAAAAGTTTAAAGTTTTGAAAAAGTAAAAAATTTCCAAAAATTTTAAAATTTCAAGAAAAGTCAAACATTTTGAACAAATTTGAAAATTTAGAAAAATGTTCTTAACTGATAAAACGAATAAAATAAATCTTTCAGAATAACATCAGAATATAGGACTGTTCATATTAAAATATATCTAATAAATCTACTATATTAATATTATGTTCGTAGTTAATTTAAAGAATAAAAGTTCACTAAGGTAAAAAGAACAAAGTAATTTTTTCCGATGTTCCTAAAAAATATTTAATCTTTTGTAAACTTTGATACTTAGGACTAAAGTTACAAATATGTAGTTATGTTTGTACAGTACTAATGTGAAGGAAAGGGTTTAAACATTTTCACTAGTTAATTGAAGCATTAAATTACGCATGATAAAAAACAGAGAGACAATATTAGAAAGCAGGGTGTCTGCAATAACAATGTAAGACCAACCGGCAGAGCAACCAAGGCTGGGAAACTGCCAAAAAAGGCTTAAAAGTATCATGTAACAAAAGCAATGCTATCATGTTCCATTGCATTGACCCAGTTTGATACTCTGACCAATATAGTTTCTGGACTAAGACAGGCATATACAGTCATATGATCAAAACAACAAGAATGGCAGGGAAGTTTTCATTTTTTTCTTTTTTCAAATAATCTGAAAGTAAACTGTGTCATTAAAATTGTTTAAACTGATTTATTATTCTTTTTCTTTTATTAAAATCAAATACATTACTTTTTACACATTAATCAACAAAATAATAAAAAAGTTACTTTGTTATCATTTAAAAACCGTTGTTAAAATATACAGTCGGTTGGCACGGCACTAATGCACATTTTGAAAACATTTGTTGGTGATTTCAAGTATAATAATCATAAAATATTTATTTATTAATACTTCTTAAAATGGTAACAACAAATACTTCAGTTAAAAACCAAGCTTAGAATTAAAATTCAGCAATTTTATTTCAAAATGTTATTGGCACAGGTATAAGGTAAGTTGAAAACTTGAATTCAAGTTTTGGAAAGTGAACTAGACTTAATGCATGACTATTTTGGACTTGACTTTCTATTTTCTCTCTGGCATTCAAAGAGGTTGGTAACACTACTAAGTAGATCAGAATTCGTGACTGGAAAAACTTAACATTTGAAAGTAAATTGTTTTGAAAATAGCTAATCAAATTCCAACTTCAAAGTTTTATACTTTAAATAATATTTTTTTGAAATAAAAGGTCTAATGTTTAATCTACTTTTTCAATAATTACTATGAAAACTCTATTTGATTAACTTAGTCCAGTGCATCACTTACTACATTTATGGGGATCTACTTTCCACTTTATGTCCACATATGTCACTCACACAGAATATGAGTGCATTGTAATTCAGTTCCAACGCCTAAGTGTCAGCCAGATAAACAAATAAAAGTAAACATGAAGCCTATCAGCTGGTTTAGACAAGTGACACCTACTTAACTTCTGTGATAGCTGCTGTTTAAAGCAAATTTATGTGACAGTGATGCTTAAACTCTACCGGATTTTACTTCAATTAATACAAAATTATGTAGATATATTTTCTACTGTGGTTGTTTTTGATCATCAAAGTAAAATCTTATCATTTCCAAGTTTTACATCTTGGAAAAATTTAACTTTGTTCATAACAATACAGAAATCTATTATAAATTCAAAATATATCATGCTCATAATACAAGAATTAGAACTTTGAGAAATAGTAACTATACAATAAATTAACTTTCATATACTTTAATCTTAGACTATGATTATATATTTACTGGCCACATATAAGTTGTGTTAAATTTGAACTGTTACTATTTGTTATGTGTAATAAAGAATGTGTTTAAATAACATTAGAATTTTGGACAAAGCAATGTATTTTTGTGCTACTTCTAGATATGATACAGCCACTACTGAATGACAGACACAAATAAATTAAAAGTCCATTCATAAACCTTAAGACAAACAAACCTTGATACAACCACCCGCACAACAATAACTAGTCTTGATATAGCCTCCAACTTACTTCACACTCACTAACTCATCTAAAACTCACCCACAACTTTAATACACTCACCCACCCTTGACATAATCAAACTTTATGACTTCCTATAATATATCATTCAAACAGATCCCATACATAATATGTAGATTTGTTTACAAGGAATAAACAGCCATCTGTGCAAACATGCCAACTTAGAGTCTGCATAGATAGTTGCCATATTGTAATTACTTACATAAGAGCAATTTTTAATGTAGATCAGCACTACGACTTAACAAGTTGTAAAATTCACTGTAGAACACACAGTATTTTTAAATTAAAAAAAAAATATTCATTTGTGATGGAATCACTTATATTGAATGGTTTATTAGTTAATGAGTTTAATACAGATGACCATTCAACATTATAAATGGTGGATTCTATATAAATAGATATTCTACTGAAAGAACAGTGGCGAGAGAGAGACTGGGTGGTGGAACTGAGAAAGAAAACTACTCTTCCCCCGCTATGTATTCCATTTAATGTTGCCATAGCAGCTACGAAGAAAATGTATTGCGGGCTGGCATAGCAGTAGTGAACTTCGCAAACTTCTCATTAGCAGCAGTGAAAATTGGTTGGTTTCATTGACACTAACAAATCAAGGTTAGAATAATTAAATTTCAAATAATAATTAATAATAACCACAACACAAAGAATAAAAATGAAACAATAAATAGCAATTAAACAAACAAACACTGTTGCGGAAATTGAACACTTGAAGGTGGAAGTTAGTCACACATGTGATGAACGTTAGCTGAGCAGTGGAATAATTCCCCTCCGCTGCTGGAACCCCTGTTGGTGCTAAATATAACACTCATGTCGCTTTCAGTCAAGCCTAATTATATTAACTTTTACGCTCTTTAAAACGATACAAAAATAGTAATGACAAATTGTTAAGTCACAGTTCTGTTCCACATTTAATATTGCTCTTATGGTCAACGATCCAATATGAAACTAGCTTTGCAGACTGTTAAGAACGCATCCTCAATCTATTCATGTTGTTGATGTATGATGAGGTAAGCACCTTTCAGTGTGACCAACACTACGGCCTGCAGTAAGTGATTTGCATGTCGGTGAAAGGGAGAAACCTCAACTTTCTGTGGCTGTTTAATTATGCCTGACAGCTCCAGTGGGCGATAACATCTTTATGTAACCCTTCTCATCTCTTTGTAAAACTTCATCAATTCACCATCAAGCTGTCAGTTGAAATTTTTAGAAGCAAGTTTTGAACAAAGTATTATTTCAAATACTTGATCTTAAAACATTTCATCAAAGAAGTTAGTAATTTTATTAAGATTAAAAAAAAATTAGTCATAATAGTTTCACCATTATAAATTCAATTTTTTTTAGATTTAACCTCTAAATATTTATCATACGAAAAATTATATATTAGCAATAACTGTAGAAATATACTGTAGTCTATTCATCCACATAGATCTAACTGGGCCTACCCATCCACTCTACCGACACATATACATATATGACGAATATATGTATTGGTCAAATATGGTCATTAAACAATACGTTGTCAAGACATTTTTTAGTCACCACTGTAAGGGTGAGTGGACAGGTCATCACTACAATACATGACTGGGAGAGTTATCACCATATTACGTGTATTAATGATTTAACTAACAATTAATTGATTGTAAGAAACTATTTATAAAAGTATTAAGTAAATATAATTTGTAGGCGAGTTTATGGTACATGGGGTTATGAATAAAACATATAAAAAATCTATACATATTTTTAAGTATGTTATGAGACTAACCAACTTGGCTCGTTCAAAATTATTGCTGTGAAGTTTTGTGGAACATAACGTGAACGGAACATAACGTGAATGGAACATAACGTGAATGGAACATAACGTGAATGGAACATAACGTGAATGGAACATAACGTGAATGGAACATAACGTGAATGGAACATAACGTGAATGGAACATTCTAGAATTCTAATGAAATGATTCTTAACTGACAGAGAATGACAAAATCTACCCTTCATAAAAAAGGTGATAAATGTTTTATTACTTAAATTGTTAACATGGCCTGGTCTTAGATACATGTAGTTCTCAGTGACTAGACTAAACAGGGCATCAACACTCATCTTAAACTTATAAAATATTTCTTATTACGTTTTCTGGTATGTTCCTAGGCAATATACAATTAAAATATTACATTACAACTGTCCAACCTTGGTAATTTATCGGAATGCCATATTGTTTATTTACTCAAAAATATTTATCTTAATATTAATTTGTGCAAAGTTATATACGTTTTTTTAACATATATATCTCTCTCTAAATAGCTGGTTATCAATTATGTTATTGCTGTGACAATCCATTAGGCTACATTTATTTTACTAATACAATATTTAAATAATCTGGTGTTCAGAGGCCAATTTATGAAATGTTCTAATTTTCTAGAATTTTTACATTGATTCGTTCAATAAAACCCAACTGGATTTGTTATTAACAATTAGATTGTTGCAAATGGTTGTTATTTTTAAAACATGTTCAGACCCTCACCGTACTACTACCGAACATACTACAAGGTTGAACATTTTTTTAAATTATATTTTTAATTATACATGGTTCAGGAATAATGATAAAGCTTGTCATATTATTCAGATAAAAACAATAAATGGTGCCATACTATCCTGAAAAAAAAAAAAAAAAAAAAAATAGTGTAAGTTTTCTTATAACATATTTTTAAATGCAATGCAAAGTTGACTTTAACACCTCTACAATTAATTATTAATACAAACAATAATTTATACTGAGTAATATACACCATGAAAATGATGTTTTGTTTCAGTCCAAGTTTGTCTGAAGAGCCATTTTCCATGGATTAATTTTTTAATTATTTTTTAAAAAATAATTTTAACCTATTACGACTAAATATAATACTATCACGATTAAATTTTTATGATCAAAAGAAAGGGTTATATATTATTAAGCAAACATATGACATGTACGATAAAAAAGTACAATTTAAAAAAAATGAACTTATATCATCATGAAAATATTAAAATATCTTATAAAAAAGTAAATCTAATTAAGTATAAATTCATAAATTTGTTATGTTTAAGAACATTTTATCAGTATTACTACCACAGAATAGACAGATCTTTATCTTTTTAGATGTTAATCTTTAAAAAATTGATATTCTTCTTTTTATAAGATTTTTACTTAAGATGAAATTATAGTTTAACACTAGGTATCAGCAAAATATAGCGCAGAGAAAGATTATAATGAGTAAATAATAATGTAAAAAGCACTTAAATTGTTACGTCAGATGATGTGCTAACTTTTCATTTTGACATAACCAATGTTTTTAAAATATCAACTTGCTTAAAAATAGAAATATCCATCAAATTAAAACGTGATATCAAGTCAATTTACGACTAGCATTTCAATTAAGAAATTAATCATGACTAATGAATGTAATTAGAGACAACTCAGTTTAAAATGAACAGTTTGTAACAACCAATAATTGCTAAAGGATTATTCAAATTGATCTAAGCTTATCTGTCACAAGACCAATCTTATTTGTTGGCTGTTTAATCTGGCACCATCGTTTTATCGTTTTATTTCTTATTTTAAATAGGTGTTAATGAAATAAACAATACATTATTATGTATACTTTCTATATTATTTAATAATGTTAATATAAATTATCAAATACATTTAATTTACATTGCAAAACTTATACAAAAACAAACAAAATCAAGCTAAATTTGTTTTAAATTAGTATTGATTAAATGTTGTAAATAAATATGAAATACGACAACATAAATAAAAATTATAAGTCTCAATATCATATTTTAACCAGCCCATCTTGCTTGTCATACAATGAAAAATTAAATACTTATAAAATTTCAATTTAAAAATTTATTTTTATTTTCAAAGAGTGCATATGACATGTTGAACCATGATATTAATGCTTTATTTTAAATATTAAAAGTTTAATGTATGTACAAATTTAATGTTCACGTGAAGCAACAAAATGTTCTAATTACAGTTTATTTTATTTTCTTAATATTGGATATGGTCAGGAATGATAAAAACTAAATTCTAAATGAAAGCTACTTGAAAAATATTAATTTGATTTCTAAGTAAGAAACAAATTTAAACATAAAAATGTATTACCTTGATCACAGATATATAGTTAGTTAGTTAAAGGTGTGTGTATATATATTTTAAAATAAAAGACAGTATATTTTATTAGATTTGACATAAACAAACATATTTAATAATCTGTTTAGATGTTCAGGAAGCTTAGGATTACTACTCACTTACATAACGTGTGTAACCAACATCAAGTGAAATAATTAACAAACGTCATTAGGAAGCGTGATGGCAGTGTAAGTTAATCAATTTTAATGAGCCCACTAATGGTACAGCGGTTTATCTGATCGTTTAATTATTTCAATGCCAAACGCAACGCAAACTCACATTAGAATTACGCCTCTTTTATTAAGCTTGGTTATAGTAATGAAAATGTAGAAGCCAACCATTATCTCTATAATTGGATATTGACATGGTTAATAATATATCATATTTAAAAATTAAATACATAATTAAATATGATACTAGGAGTTATATATTATTGTAATTTAATTTTGTTACTTCACAAATTTATTAAATCTCCGGAACCACTGAACAGATGTTAATAAAATTTGGAGATCAGGTAACTTTTGTATCATACAGACCCACTAAGAAACAATTTCTCAAAATTCCATTCCTATGGAGTAGAAACAGCATCTCAAAGAGTGCTTTGTCAATAAGAGTTACATTGGCATTAATTTAATTGTTTATTTCAATAAGGTGGTAAAAAACTCAAACATGACACAAATGCTTGGCTGATTTGGTTTTAATTGTAAAACGTTTAAGGTCATTTCTAATAACTCTGACATAATTGCACTACTTAGCATCCCTCTAAAGTAGACTTGCAGGGTTTTCTAGACCATACAACTTTGTTATCTAGGAGAACGGCAGCTGGCTGAGCGTTTTTATTGATGTGATATTTTAGAGAGAACTATAAGCAAGGGAAGAGTTCTCTTCCTTACAGAACCACAAGGGCTGTCAGCTAGTGTCTTATACAAACTTACACTTTATTTCATATAATTAATCACCGTCACCTAGTATTTCAGATTGCCATTTAAATCAGTGTCATTTTAATGCTATTTCTAAGATTTAACAGAATACAAAAACAGCTGTACAGATGTAAAATCACACTAGATCATTTCAACATATTTTATTCCCCACAAGACTGGTTTTGTATAATTCAAACAGAGAGTTATGTAATCTTTAATGAACGGCACATGAATGACATAAAGTACTATATTGCACTATATCTGTGGTCTGAATATAAATGCAGAATATAATATACGTGTAATAGAAGGATGCACTCCTTCACATTATAAGTGTCAGCGAGGTGGGCTTCGGAGAGGCCACTTTACCCTCAGTGTATTAGCTTAATCATCCCCCTCCCACCCAACACGCACGATGGTAATAAAAACCTTATCTGTATATCAGAACATGAATAGAAAGTTAATTGATATTACACTGATGTCCCAAAGGTAAATAACTTCGATACCTAAAAAATATGTAATGTAAATACCTTAAAAAAAAAGACGTAGGGTTTAAAAAAATGACCACACATTTCAAAGTGAATATTAAATAACCATATGTCCGATGTTATCAATAATATTGCCAAATTTATTAACAATAGTTCACAACAGTCAGAACGCAAATGTTCAAAATCTAAAAACGTAGCAACATCCAACAACCAGTGTTAGAAATGTGTTTTTTCTATCACGAATCAAATTTCATTAACAGAATGTTCTGAAAGATCAAGATTGGAATATCCAAATAACTGACACATGCAAAGTATACAAGTAACTGCAAGGACCAGAGAGATGATAGATAGTCCACTCCAAGATTATGTTTAGTCCTATAAACAGAGCTATAGTCCAGCCGTTCTAACTTTACCTCTGCGGGGAGCACAGCATGGCAACATTGTATATCTTGAGCGCTTGGCTACTTCCTGTCCCAAAGTTAATTTGTTTTCGGTCTAGATAAATCACGACTGGCACCTGATAGATTTTATAGGTTAAAATTGTCCGGATTGACTTCGATTTTTGATATTTGTAAACAGTAAAAAAAGTATTTCTCAGTTAAACACTAAAAAGATTTTAATTCCCACTACAAAATAAATTTGCACCTTCCTAAATTCTTCTCAAATGTGAGTCACCGGATGTAAAATTTAGAGCAGGGCTGTGGCAGTCTAGATGTGACGTTGCCTATGCCAATTTTCCACTTTAGCCCGCAAACCTCAGAGGTAAAGTTAGAACAGCTGAACTACAGTAATTGGCACTGAAATGGCTAAGACTGACAAAGTCCACCTTTCCCTACTGCAACATGATTAATAGAGCAGTAATCAACTGCACGAGTTGAAAAAACGTTTAGTGAATGCTATTTTGGTATTTTGATTCTTTGTTTATTTTAATTGTTAAATAAATAAAACTAACAACATGAGCAATTACAATGTCGAAATATACTATGCAATTTTACATTTGTATTGCTTTTAAGTTCAAAGTTCATCTATCCACTTATACTACTATAATGAACTGATTTCTATTTTAACACACCATATGGGTACAACATTTTTAAATCACTTGCCACAAGAAATAAAAATCAAATTCACATATAAATCTTTGGATCAGTATTTGAAAATCTCTTGAGGAAAACTAACTACTCTTTCTCTCTCTGGATGAGTTATTTTCTTCAAGCTAGGTAACAATAAAAAGTGGAAACAATATGGTAACAGCTTGCCAATTATCATTTTAGTTCACTTCCAAAATGTTCATAAGCGTAGTATGATAAGTTCTTAAACTAAAGTTTTGTTTTTATCAGTCTTTTACTTTAAGTTTGTATTCTGAAATGTAAAGAATTTATTTAAAGAATACAAAAGCGAAAAACAGTGTGGTCCCGCCAAGTTATGCAGAACTTGTCGGCGGGGTGCAATAATTACATAAACAAATTTCCTTTTTTTCCTACGGTATAATCAAGTTTAGCAGTGGTTTAGGGCAGGCGCCTAAATACTAAAAATTTAAGGTTATTGCTACATAGTGTAAACACTAAATTTTTCCAACTAATTTTATTAAATATAAATGCTTAGGTTGGACTATCCTTATCCTGTAAAAGACAACTATTACAAAAATCTTTAAAATATTCTTGTAATAACTTATTATTCTGATTTTTTTGTGTTACTTTTATAGAGGAATCATTGACTTGTTTGTTTGTTAAGACATGAATGTCCCAAAAGTCATTGTGGAGAGTGGGAAGGTCATAAATGTTGTTTATAAGGACCTAAAAACGATTATATAGGTTTAATAATAGAGAATACATTTAAAAACGCAAAACTACAAATTTGGGGAGGAAGGAGTTAGTTAATTGGTAAAAAATGCCAAAATATTGAAAAAATTATAATTATGAAACATTTTTTATCATAGAAATGATACAACATTTTCATGAAACAGTAATTATAATTGACTTGTCTTAGTAAAATTAATAATAATAAATCAAATTATCTACAATATCAAGAAAAATGTGATGAACATAGAAAATAAAAGAGTGTTTTATTTAATCCATCAACCTTTGTTATATATGAAGCAGCCTGCTTGGTGTTCATCAATTCCCTTCTGATTGATTGCCTTCAGAGAGTCAACTATTTCCAATACTGAGTTAATATCACTCAATTATTTTTTAATTTGACTTGTTCATTACTTCTAGCATTTTTAATTGTTATATTTTAACAAAAAACAATCAAGGAAATACCGTATTCAATATGATGTTGATAAACTTTAAGGTTATACTTTAAAAAAAATGTTTTCCTTTAATTTTAGAATAGTTAAAACACAAAACTGTTACAACTTGTAGACCCATGGGTTGTATTGCATTATTTTGTAAAATAAAATGAAAGGTATAGTTGATTTTGAAATATGTTTCAATTTAATTGTAAATTATAGATACATTGATTAAATTTAACTTTTTTATCCATAATTAAATCCTGGATTAGAAAAGATAAAACAACTTTTTAATTGACACACTAACCATCAAGAATGGTTGGATGGAAGGTTTTAGAACTGAGGAAACTAATGCAAATAAAAAGAAATATATCATAAAGAATTTATTAAAAAGAGAAGTTAATAGGAAAATTAATAAATTGTGTGTGTCTCTTATATTACGTTGGTGATTTGACACATGTTCTATAAATATGATTTTTTTTACTAACCAGCGATCAAGTTACACTATTGATAGAAGGCAAATCAACAATTCTAACTGAAGTAAAAAGTGGTTTGCAACGTTTCCTGCAGCCTACTGCAAAAATAAACAGCCATCCTTAAGAATAAAATATAATATTCTTAATTCCACCTTGAATTCTACAATGAAACTTTAAAATTTGCTTGGAATTCCTCATCATTTTACAAGTTATGACGACTAGCTTAACTTCAAAATCAACAGAAGTTAAATAGTATTAAAATGCACAAGGATAGTTAGGAGTTGCTAAAAAGCAAGGCAGCTTATTTATAGTAATTGATTACACATATAACACTTCTGTATGCCTATTAATTGAATTACATAACCTCCAAGCATTCTTGCCATACTTATTATACAGTATTTATATTTACTCGTTTTATTCCTGATATGGCCATCAGTTATAAGGCCAAGATGGATTGCAAATAGTTGTGGGTTAGGCAAATTTAACATTTGTTACCAACTACAGCTGACTTATCTTATTTATTTTCTTATTTATTTAAAAAGTTATTTTCTTGGTATTTTGTCTCAATGCAAATCTCTAGACGCATGTTTACAGGAATATTATGCCTGTGATGTGTAAATATTAGGATAGCAAATATTTGGGGATGAAAAGATAACTGCAATTAATTATTAATTGCACAAAATTATATTAAGAATGTTAGCTCAGAAAAACAAAAAACCATTTATTCGCCATGACTCAAACAGTTTAAGATTTTAATACTACCAAGTATACATATTTTTGAGGTGATTAAACTTGTTTGTGGCTTAAGTTATTTTGTGAATTTACTTTCACTCACAAGTTTAAAATGAAACAGTTCAAGATTTCAATACCACAACTACAGTTTATCCTTAGAAAAAAAAAAAACTTATACATGCCTTTAAAGAGTTTTGCAACTAGATTCATCTTGCTTTAAAAAACAACAAATTTTAAAAAAATAGTAAAAGAATAATTTAATAGCAAAGGCTTCCTACAAAATATATTAGAATTTGCAAGACAATTGAAAATAAGGTAAGAAGCGAGCTCCCTGAAAATTGTTGTTATTGTTTTTATTTATTTATAATCTGTCTTATTTTATGTACCTGAATCTGTTTTACATTAGTTTATTTTTATTTTGTCAATGCACCAGTATTAATATGCCTTAGTACTTGTTTATACATATGTGCAATTACAAAATTATTATTACTCACATAATCAATGAGGGGTTACCAGTTTTTATTTTTTTTTATTTTTAAGGAGAGGCGATCTCCTCTTTTACCTTACTCTACCCATTCCCAAAGACTATTGATCTGTACAGGAAATTTATTAGATAGAGAAGGGGGGAATCAGTACAGTATAGGGTGAATATTACTGATAAAAACTAACAGTCAAGGTCAGGATATGAATCTGCGCTATCTCAAAAGAATGTACAAAGTACTAATGCCTTAAGATATGAACAACAACCACTGGCTCTTCCTAAAATTCCTAAAAATTGTTACAGAATAATTCTTACTCAGTATGTTAGTGTGAATGAGTGTATTATGCTCAAACCAGGTCCAACTACACCGGTACCCGTTTTAAGTCCCGTTTGACGATTGTATTGGAAAACAGTTAGCTAAAAAACTCTGCAGCCTGAATGAAAGTAGTTGAATTTAAATAGTACACCCGTTGAACTCTTCACATGGGAATACTGTTTGACCTTAACTTCTGGTTTCATTTCAAGTGTGGGAGTCAGACACTCACCACTCCGGTTGTATTGTGATGGGAACCATTGTTGCACTGGTTACCATGGCAGTGTTGCTGCACATTGTGTGTCTGAAAGAACAGAATTCTCACCATCTGTCACTCACGGCTGTCCCACAAGCGATGACCAACAGATACGATTTTTGGTGTCAATGGAGAAAACATAAAAACAAAAAACTGTTATAACTTGCGGACACATGGGTTGTACTGTATTATTTTGTAAAATAAAATAAACTTTATAGTTGATTTTAAAATAATGTTTCAATTTAATTGTAAATTTTATACATATTTACCTTTTTGATCTATTATTTGATTCTGAACAAAACAAGCTTTCAATTTCCTCAAGCATTTACAAATCCTATAGCAGCTGCTGATTTTAAGGTGAATATAAAACATATAATTATAGAAAAAAATGGGGTTTTCTACTTACTTATATAAAAACGTATATAGGCTACTTCGAAGGGTTGTGAAACTTTGTGAAATTATTTATTTTTTTAACAAGGAAGGTTTTATGAATGCTTGTTCTGACTGTAAGGCTCCCCTCCTTTGTCCTTTTAAATTTCAGTGGTAATTTAATGGAGCAATTTTATTTATTTAATTAATCATCAGCTGCTACGTTAAAATGGAAAGAAAACTTTTTGAAATAGCTAAGTATTGTCATAGAAATTTAAGTTTTATATTTAATAAAATCTAATTATCACTGTTCATAGGTTTATTCCGTAGCAAAGCACAAATAAAGAAAAAATAAAAATAAAATGTTATAAATGTAAAAAAAAAACACAATTTTTTTACATCTTTCTTAAAATTTCATGATTATATTTATCAACAGTATTTTTTTATGGAAGAGGCACAAATATATGTCAAATTATAGAACAATAAAAATTATAGTTAAATTTGAAGTATAAAGTATAGAGAGGTTGACGTCAACCCAGGAAAACTACGTTGATTGAAACACTTAAAAATAAATATACTCCAGTTGTTAAGGAAAGAACATTCAGAAATAATGTGGGTCTAAATATAGACAATAATCAAAGAGAGTTATAACATATTTAGTAGATATCTGAACAAAAAATTAACACCAAGCAAAGAAAGAAAAAAAAATGGCGCCATAGTTTAAAGTAGAAAAGTACAAACGTTTTAAAGACAATGTTTAATATTACTCACTATTCAAAATGACAAACAAAGAGAGAAGTTTCGCACAAAGGGATTGATAATGAAGAGACATTTGCTGTGGCATTACCACAGAGCTACGCTTTAGATTTACTTTTTTGGTTTGTTGTGAAAATGACCACATTGACTCCTGTTTTACAATCCAGCCACTAGTACTAAAACAATGAGTTAACAATAAATTAGAATGGTAGCGTTATTTTGAATAACATCATTCAATAAATATAGAATTAAGATACAAAAATATTAATAAAACTTAAATGATATCATTTTAATGTTATCAAACTGTAATGTATAGAAACAGGTAGATGATTTTATTTAAAAAATAGTAGAACATTTAATTAATGTAAAGGTTTTTTAATCTAAATGTAAGTACAGTAAAACCTTTAGTTGACACTTTGTGGACCCAGATGTTGTTGAGTTTATGGGCATTGTCAAGTTATTCAGAACATTTGACACTTTTAAAGAACTGAATTGAAATTAAATGAAACTCAGGTTAGTAAAACAACACAATTTTAGTAAGAGACATACAATAGGTGTTGTTTTCTTGTAAGATTGGTTAGGAGATTGTAGGCGATAGGTTCTATGCTCAGTCCTCTTAATACCGATACGGTGTCCGCTCAATAGGTGCCATCGACATTGGATACTACTAGAGAAGTCTGGGGTAACTATGTTGGATGGTTGTCAAGGTTCGGATGTTGTCTAGGAAATAGAACTGAGTATCATGGTTGTCAGTTAGCTTAAAATCAGACCAACGCTACGTGGTTCTGATTCCATGTAAAGCTGTCGGCCCCTTAGTTACCCTAGCTATTGAGCTATTAATAAATGGCTCTTTCTGAGGAACAGTAGACCTTAGTTAGTATCAATGACTAAACTCGTTCGTCCCTCATATTCGCCCATATTGTGATGATCAATACTGAATAATGGATCAGATTATAAATTTATTACTTGTATGTAAAAAGTTACTATATCTGCAAATAAATCTCGAATATTCAATAACTATACAGTTTAAACATAAAGCATAATGTGCTGGAAAAATTGTTTAATCAAAGATTGTTTGCTTTAATTCGGCTGTTAGCTGAGCACTTCCTTTCAGTGGAATAAAATATCTACTGAGGTCGGTCCTTGCTATTAAAATGATCCTTCAATGTACTTGGCAAATAATCTATGAAGTCTTGTGAATACCTTCAAGTCAAAATAAACACAGGATGGAAAACAATGGAAATGCTTTCACAACTTTTGTATGACTTCACTTGTAAAATGGTTATTTTTCCATACTGTAGATAATTTATTTGTTTATTTTATTTTTATATATATTATTTAATAATTTTGTTCTATAAAGTGTAATTTTTAATAGAATAATTTACTTGAAACATTTAAATAACTGAGAAATAATATTGTCCAAATTAGTTACTTTGAAATTCAAATAATTTCTACTCTGAAAAGAATAAACCTTTCGAAGTCCGGTTTGTGGCAATTAATTTCTCTTGAATATACCTTTCATTTGATACCAAATTCAACCTAGTCTTACTTTGAAGATTTTCGTTCATCTCCTCGTGAGCCGTCCCTCTGAAAAAATGAAATGTTGCTAATGAATGGTAAGTTCTTTGTAACCATGATGATGTACAAAATTTTACTCTTACAAGCGTGTCATACAAAAGTTGTGAAAGTGTTTCCAGATATTTTTTCCACTTTGTATAATCTACAGACAGCTCTACTTGCACTCCCGTCAGCCAGACTGTCAAGTTAACCAGACTGTCAATGTTTTACTGTATTAACATAACTCATAAAGGGTATTCAATTCAATAACCTAAGGGCAAGGGTCAAGAGGTGAAAAGTGGAAAGGATAAATATTCTAAAACTTTATGAAACAGTAGAACTGTTTGTCTTCCGGAACCGTTCCGAAAGTCAAACTTAATTATGAAAGTTGGAGAGGTCAGTAATCTTTGATAAATCAGTTACCTTGGCAAAGTGAGAAAGAAAATTAACAACAAATAGATAAAATGAAATAGTTTAAAAATACTTAAAAACCGTGTAATAAATAAATAAATACAAACAGTTGATTGCATATTGATTGCATTCGTTTCAATTTGTATATGATGATAAAAACGTTGCTTTATCTAACACGTTTATTTGTGGTAACACAAATATTATTACTAAATCTAACCTATTTTCACAGCCATGAATATTGCAAATTAATGTTCAATTTGTAATTAATAACCTTACGTAATTGTAATATGTTAAAATTGGTATCTTCTCATGTATATTTTATGATTTTCACATTGAAAAAAATACTGGGTTTTTTTATGTTTATTACTGTTTATGGTGTTATTACTGGGTAATGTTTATCAAACTGTCAAAAAAAAAAAAAAAAAACTACTTTGTAAGGGGTTGTATTTTCAAGAGTTAATATTAAAGTGGGTTAAAATAAGTCTGAATTGTGATATGGTTTTATGAAGTTGAATATCCGTTTCAGAAAACTTAATTTAAAATAAAATTAATATCAGTAATTATAAAAAGATAAAAACAGATTACAAATGAATGCCAGAATACCACAAATTAAAGACAATAAATAAATAATACAGTACAAAAGAAATAAAATCAAAACACCAAATGAAATTATTGAAGTCTTTCGTAATTAAATAATATTGTCTAATGTGATTATTTAGGTTAGGGCTATTTATTCCTCTCTATTACATACCACAACCTATTATTTAATAGTTTCAAAATTGGGATATTATTGTTCCACCAACAAAATAAATGGCATTCAGCTAACCCTGAACTCTTAGAAAAGCATGTGAGGATTGGTTAAAAATGTTTTTAAAAAAATGTATTATGTTAAACGTTTCTTCGATCGGTTATCAAATTACTTCAATGAATCATTTATCAAACTGTGCTATCGCCATTAACGATCATTTTCTATGATAACGGATTCCGTTTGTTACTATGCTAAACATTCACTATGCAAATTTGCATTCAAACATTTGAGCCCAACTGTTTGCTATGCTAAGGATACGGGTACAGTATTAACAAATGGTTTGTTGTCAGCTACAATTTATTAATTATAAAGCTGCGATGTACATTTAGATAAATATCCAAAAGTCATGATTCAATCAATCATGATAATAATAATCAATGTATTCATTGATTATAAAATGTAAAGTGATCTCCTGTCACAAAGCTAAGTCCAATCCAACGAGCCATCTAACACCTGCATCACTGATTTTGTGTATGCTGACCATTCCCTCCGTAAAAGAGCGCAACGAAACAGGATTACCCGTAAATAAAAACAGATAATCAGTACCATGATAAATTTTTAGAAGTATACTAGCTACTTATTCTAGTAAAACATAGAAATGTATTACTGTGAAATACAATGATATTTCTAACTCATTTTATCGTGGATTCTGATTCGTTATCGTAGACTTTCTATAAATGTAACTTCCTGCAATTTTCTTTCCAACTTCAACATTATTTACTATTGTTTAACATTATTTAAAGATTTATTCCAGAAAAAAATAATTAATTTGATCAATGGATACATACAAACTGATTAAATTTTGAAGCGTATCGGTAAAAACCGGTACCGTTTCCGATCTTATCCGTATAACTAAATTTGACGAATTTATCTGATAGTGTTTATATAAGAGCAATTAAAACAAGAAAGCTTAGTTTGGTTTAACGCAAAACAGTCCAGTAAGTGACGACGAATTAATCAGAGCTCAAGCGTATTTCCAACGACGTGACTTGTCCTCGGGAAACTTTCTTTAACTTTGTTACCGGTCTCCAAACACAACTCATAATTGCATTAGAATGAATTATTATGCTTGGACAGTAGAAAAAAGACTAAGACTAACTGGTTATACACATTGTGGCAATTTAAGGCAGTTAATCCAGAAGAAAATGATAATAAACAAACCTATTTAAATTGGAGGAACCACTTTATTTATTTTATTAAGGTGCTGCTTAGCTCACTTTTTTCTGTTATTTATCAAAATTGTCATGTTGTATCAACCATAATGTAAAAAAAAAAAAAAAAAAAAACCAGTGGACAAACTAGATTTATTTAATTTATATACAAACATTTTTCAAATCGATTTAAGTTTTAGTGACACTGTCTCCCCAGCACATTGAGGGAATATTTGACTTTAAAATACACTTAATTACTTAGAAATATATTGATAACTCACATTTCTTAGTATAAAATGATTATTAAAAATATATTTTATAAAATAAATAATACAAAAAACATCAGAATTATAATATAGAGATGTTTTTAATATTTACCTTTCCAATTTACCCTTTCATTGTTTTTTGTGGTGGTATTATTTGATAAACATATGTGGCATCCCTTAGTAAACTTTGTACTATTTACATAAATATCTTTTAAATATTTTCTTACTAAACAGTTAATATCATTAGTGAATTATGAAATAATTTAAAAAATACTAAATTGTATAAAAAATTAGAGAAAAAGAAATAAACAAAATCCATAATATAACAATAATTAAAAATAATATACTTTAAATATGTCATACAACATAAACTTAATAAATTATATAATAAATAACAAACAACGTAACGAACAAAATGATTAGAAAACATTGGAAAATAAATGTACAACCTTTTAAAATAATATACTGGCCTGTCAACTTGAAAAATGAAATGAAAATACTTCTCCGCATTCCAGAGCGTGTCATTAAGTTATGTACATTAAAATAAATTAATCCCTGACGTGTCACACTCTTTCTAACCTGTTTTTTTGAGGCAAAAACAGGTGGAACGAAAATTAGATGGGTGAAATTTAACTCGATTCTTTGGCAATGTCGTTCTCAGGAGAGAAGATTTTGTTCATTTAAATGACTATGGAAAATAATTAAATTTGTTAGCTGCCAGAAACTATACTGTGTTCTCATTTTGTTCATTTGTAAAATGATGTACGATACAATAGGGTAGAGCATGTCGTTTTACAGCATGTTTAGTTTCTTTTATATACATAAATAGGCAAAATAAGAGTGATAATTTATTTTTTATTTTATTTATCGACGCCAGTGCCATTTTTACTAAGAATATGAAATTGATGACTTAATTAGTCAGTTGTAATCATAAGCACTGCAATAATTATTATACATTGTGAAAAACGTGAATAGGCCTAAGAACAAACTTAGATATCACAGAACATCATACATACATACAATAAAACAACTATGGCTCTTATAACAACTATATGACAAAATATAAACTATACTTGATTTGATAACAGATTCAACAATAAATAAATGGTTCCAAATAATTAGCATAAACTTTCTCCCATATTAAACACTAAAAAAAATCAAAACTTTGAAAATTACCAGTTTGATTCCCTATTATTTTTTTTGCCATAACTCAAAAGTCACTAGTCAAGCTAGAGACATGCGGTTTTTACTAAAATATTTATATTTAAAATTGTAATTCACATTTTTCTGGAAAAATTAATCAAATTCATTAGAGCCGTTTTTTAGAAAATTCCATGTTTGTATTTTTTTGGCCATAAAAATAAAAAATAATAACTACAATTTCAAAAAAGTGAAAAATTGTCAGGAGATATTGGCTACCAAATTACTCCTACCAACAAAAACATACGAAATTTCATGAACATTGATTCATCCGTTTGATCTCCAGGAAACTGCACTTACACACATACGGACAGACACAAATTTAGTTTTGAAGAAAAAAACAGTCTTTTGGGTTCAAGGGACACTAAAATGGATTTTTAGACCAAGTTAAAAAAAAAAAAAATTTTTACAATTACAATATTTTCTCTATGCTGACACATATGAGAGAAAGTAAAATGTACATAGCCTACATATTGATTTAATATACATTCATAAGTTAAAGAGTTAGAAAGAGAAGGTTAGAAATTGATCATGAAATAACAAAGCTTTAGGTTCATAATTTATTTGGAATATTATGAATTTGAATAATTATTTAAATATTACAATTACTGATTGAAAGAAGTGTTTGTTTTAGGGAATGTGAGAACAGAAAGAGCTGTTTGACGTGGGGTTTACAAAAGAAGTAACCTCCTCGGATGAAATCCGAGTAGCAAATTTTGCAGTTTTGTCTGCATATTACTTGGAATGTCTGCATTTTGCATATCAGCACGTTTGTACACCAGAGAACGTGAAACGAGTCTTATCTCAACGTACATCTGGCGATAGCGCCCACGGACGTTTCTGTTTGTAAATACATACATGTAATGGTTTTGGATATTTTACTTTCTCCCATATGCGGTAGCATAGATTAAGTACTGTGATCGTCCAAAAAGAATTTTTTTACAAGTTTTCTGCTAGGCCTATACTCTATGTCATCTCTTATTATATGTTTCTCCGTTAATAGTAAATCACATTTAAAAATTTTGTAAAACATGGCCATGCAGTGAAATGTACTTTTCTTAATTTGAATAGTCTTTCATTGATTATTGAACAATGTTAGTGACATACAGTCATATATTAATTTTGAATTTTCAAATGTGATATTATCAAAGAAAGCCTATTGTACCTTAATATGAATCATACTGGAAGTTACATAGAAACATGTTTCTCTTTTAAATTAACGTATTAAGTTAAACTAGTATTGTAGAAGTATTTTATGTGTTATTTCTAATTCAAAACAAGCGTATTGCCGGGAGAACTGAGCGCTTCTGGAAGAACCAGTAATGTAAGAACAGCCAAAAACGTGTGTCCTGCTGGCAGGACGTCTTGATCAGATTTACCCAATACAAAAGTCGTTCCGGAAGCGCTTCCAGCAGGACGCGAGCCTGTACAATCCATCATTAAATTGAATTTGGTCCATTGTTGAGCTGTCGGCTCATTCTGAAGACACTCAGCGTGTGTGTGATCCAAGTAATTTTGAAATATTTTAGCTATTTTTTATTCAATATATAAACTTAATACAGCATTACATTTGTTTTTAAATTATGTAAAAAGAGTCACTTTTGTAAGTTTGTTATAAAATTAATACTTTTTGAGTTATGCTATTTTAAATGGCTTCCATTTTGAAATTTACAACATGACAAACCTGACCCAAGGTTTTTCATTAGTAAATCTAATTATAGTACATGGTTTACTTACGTTTGGCTAAATTTGGTTGTGTATTTTAAAAAAATTGATTTTTTACATAAAAAGCAACTAACAGACAGACAGTAAACGAAAAGAGATAGAAAATTACTTATAGTTAGTTTTCGGTCGATGATCACAAAGTTTGTAGCGAGAGCTTTGTACACCCTGTATATAAACGACATAGCTAGAGTTTACTATAAATAAGGTAGTTATGAATTTTTCTACAATTTTGGGGGCAGGGTAGGCGAGGACAGTGAGGGTGAGAGAGGGTAGGAAATTCGGTTGTATGTGTGTTAGTTGTACGACTCTTTGATACTCATAACGACAGTTGCATAAAATCTAGAACTAAAATTCCTTGGGGACTTATGGGTGTTCGATCGAAAATTATTTTTGAAAACTTTTTGAGTAAAATTGTTAGTATCCATGTAAGTAATAAATGTGTTACGGGAAGAATTCTAAAACATTTACGAAAATATTGCTGCCCAAAGTGACTAATTTGGCCTTTTTAGTGAAAAACTCATGAACAAACCGTGTGATATATTTTATTAACATTTTGTGAATATAGTGGACAAAAGGTACTAACCAACCTAGTATATAGTAAATCTAATAAATATATTTTCAAAATAAGCAATTATTTTTCTATAAATGATATTTGTTCAAATTTTGAGTTGAAATTTGAACAATCATCTTTGGTTAAAATAGTAGATAAATAATATATATAAAATTAATTGGTAGAGTTTATTGTAAAATGAGGGAAATATGTTCTTTTGTCGGATTTCGGGGGCAGGGGGGTATGAAGGGGAGAGAGGGGAGGGGAATTCATTGCTTGGCCGTTAGTGAGTCAGAATCTTTACTACTCTTAACGGCAGTTGCGATAAAATTTAGAACTGAATTCCTTAGAGCCCTTTACTGGGAGCCTGGATGAACAACCTTAAACTTTCATCGGTTATTTTTGAAAGAAAATTGCACAAGTAAAAATGTGAAATATACTAATTTCACCGAAATATTTTAATTTCATGTGTGCGTGAGAAGTGTGTAGGCTATTTGTATCTTTGGAATTATTTACATTAGGTCTGCGAAGTTACTGATGGTCAGTTATTTTTATGAACAAAGATTTTACACGATGTCTGCTCAATGGTTGCTATCGGCACGGGCACTAATAGAAGTCTGGAATGTCCATGTTGAGTGGTGAATAATTATCTTTCACAATTAAATATTTTAAAGTATGTTTACTTCAATTGCCTTGGCTAGGGAGGGGGCTCTCAAGCCCTTCATTGGTCCTGAGCCGGCCTGCGGCGTTTCGATTACAGCTGCCAAAGCAGCAATTAAAAACTGGGTAAGCGCCAGACATCTGGAAAGATGGCGGCGGTTTCCAGGGCAAAGACTCGGCAAGGTTCTTGTCAAGAATCCCTCCCAGAAGCTGACAAAGTCACTTCTTGGGTTAAGCAATATCGCACGTCAGGCTGGTGGTGGGACTCATCACCGGCCACGGCAAATTCCGGAGGCATTTAAGAACGGTGGGACTCTTTGCGGAGGATCCCATCTGTCGCCTCTGTGGGGAGGACGAAGAGTCGGCAGAACACATTGTCCTGGAGTGTGAGGCTCTTGGTGCCAGAAGAAGAGCACTCTTTGAAAGCTCACCTCTGGGACAGTTGGAAATCACCAATCTAGTGAAGAAGCTCCTTGACTTGGTCAAGGGCAGCCAGCTTTACGACGATTAGGCACCGGGATTGGCACAATTACGATGCCATTTGAAATGTGAAACGCGGATGAGTTTTGAGATACTCCTCTCACCCCCCCCCCCCCACTGCGGATGGTGGATTCTGATTTCCAGAGCTGCCAAGAGATATCTAAATGCCGTCAATTATTCAAACCACTTCATCACCTTACTGGTTTTCCCTGATCTGGTTCGCTTGGCAACACTCAATTTAAAAGAAAGTGGAGAAGCTTTTAATTTATATGTATCCTATATTATTCACTGTTATTGTATTTATTATTATTAAACACTTACATATTTCACAATGCTATTGCAATCATTAAAAATGTGTTTTTAATCCTTCAGTTTCTGCTTTGAAAGGCAATGTAATTTTGTTCCTTTTCCGAATATAACGTTTAACGAAATAAGCAATTTCTATTTTCTACATGAAATATAATATCAAGATGTAAAATATTAAGGGTGTAAAGTAAAATATTGCAATACGACAGTCATAATTCTATATGTAAATAAGCTGAAATATTACTACCAATATTTTTAATAATATTCAGAAAAAGGTTTGTTTCGTAAAAAAAATATTACACTATTTGAGTTTTTTAAACTATTATTTCGGTTAAGAAATAAGTTATTTAAACTATTTCATACTGCAATATTCCACTCGATGGTTGTTATCATAAATGAATATTAAGTTTGAGAAGACAATGTTTATTATCTACCACCGCAAAACAAGACGAACTACAAGGAACGCTCCGAGCTATTCATTATGATCCTGCATAAATAGATAACTTTATACTGTATATTTACTTTAACACACACAAGGTAATCTTTTTAGATATGATAAATATCGAAACAATTTGAGCATCAACAAATCAAATATAATTAGTCGCTTCAGACAAATCTACGCCTTCGTTGCTTATTCGTGAAATTCACAAAATGACGTTTTTAAGATACTTATTCTAAAATTCCTTTTTATAATAGTTTCCAATTTAAAATACACTTGGGACTTGCTTTAAAAGCTTTTAGCTATAAACAGAAACAAACGCTCGAGACCTTTATAACATTACTGAATATTTTGACGACTCGAGAGATTCGAATACGACTTATGTAAGGCATTGAGAGGCATTTGTTTAGTATTCAGCTGGCAAGTTGCTGTTTAATTTAAAAGGAATGTTAAGTCTTGTAAAATAACTTATTTAATTCTTATTCTTATTCTTACGTATGAGACGCCGACACAACGTTGTTGGTATTTTAAGGCGAATATGAATGGTCATATGAGTGTGGATGAGTGTAGTCTGGTTACTAACTGAGTTCAACTGTTCCTCAGAAAGGGCAATTTATTAATAGCCCAATAGCTAGGGCAACTAAGGGACCTACAGCTTTACGTGGAATCCGAACCACGTAGTGCTGGTCTGATTTTCAGCTAATTGACAAGCCTGATACTCAGTTATCTCCCCCACACAACACCCGCACAATGATTACCACCCAACCTGGACACCCCAGACTTCTCTAGTAGTGTCCATGCCGATATCAACCATCAAGCGGACGCCATGTCAGTATTAAGTGGACCGAGCATCCAACCTATCGCCTACAATCTCCCAAACACTTTGTCCCCATGTAGCTGGGTTACAGCACTGCGCCACCAGTGCCGACATTTTACTTATAGAAACATTTTTCCATCATAATTTAGGCTTGTAAATCAAACTACGATTCTTCACTTCAAAATTATGAACATTTTAAAAATAACTACTGTACTAAGTATAATGTTTACATTTAACACCAACATGCCCGTTAGAAGAATGTTGAATATAATAAGGGTAGAATCATTACAGGTGTTTAATAATTTTTTTTTTTAATTTCTTTCATTCCAAGCGTTAGACTTCTTATAATGTCTATACAAATAAAAAAAAAAATTTTTAATCTTTTATGAAATACGGCTAACTACAGTGGCAAGTTTGGCCTTTCTATGTACGTGCCTATGAAGTACGTGTATGGGCCAGCACAAATACACAGTACATAACTAATTAATAAGCCATGAGATGTATTTTATTTAAAATTTTAGAATATAGTGGGCAAAAAGTACTAAGCCTACCAACCTAACGTAAAGTGAAACCTAAAAAAAATTTAAAAAGGCAACCAGTTATTTTGTCATAAATCAGTATCAGTACTAATGTTGAGTTGAAATTTGTACAACTATCTTTGGCTGAAAGAGTACATTAATAATATACAAAATACATTGCTAGAATTTACTTTAAATACGGGGTTGTGTACTTTTGTAAAATTTACGGAGCGTAAACAGCGAGGGGAGGGAAACACGTTGTATGTGTGTTAGTGAGGCTGGCTCTTTACTTCTCCTAGCGACAGTTGCGAGATATCTAGAAATTCCTTGGGTTGCTCAACTGGGCACCTGGATGAACACCCTTAAATGTTTACACTAAATATTACCTACGACTGTCTGTAAACAGAAGTTTGATAAGTAGGGCCTATATACTTATGGTATTTGTACAGTGTATCCTGTGAAAATATTCACAGACATGTACAGTTGACAGGTATCCATTACAAGATCCGTCCTCCGGTACTCCCACCAATTTGGGAAGTGGGTGGGATGTCCCACTTGTGACGATGACCTTCGTCCTCGGTCCACTGCCGCCTCTAACAACCGTGAACCAACGACCATCATGGTTATTGGTGTCATTTTCTATTCATTGGCTGAAAAACTCATTGGAATGCCTATAGGGTGCTACAAAAAGGTTCACGGCTGTAGATTTTCGGGCTGTATATTAAGTTGGAAAGAAATCAAGAGAATACATTGTTATATTTCGATTCTTTTAGTCATCTGAATATATTTTTGCGAGAAAAAAAATCAACAACGTTTCGTTTTTATTTTATTTTTAGAGATACTTTAAGGCTGTGATGTAACAGAAGGCAAGCTTAGATAGTGCTCATAAAAATCATATTTAAAATCTTACCATATGAGTCTGTTAATTTATCGTATTTTTTCTTTACTATACACACATATATATTTTCTATCAATTTATAAAATATAAAAAAAAAATAAAATAAAAAAAAATAAATCCAAAAATAAAATTGATAAAATGACTTTTTTTTAGGAAATATCCTTTGATTGGCCATATTTTATATTTATTTTAATGCCTATATGTAACAGCTGTACATTTTGTACGATAAAATTACGGTTTGCTGTTTGAATGCTATGCGGTTTAACCATTGACATCAGAAACAAACAACGTCCATGAAAATGCATTTGCTATAGGCGCACGTATGTGCTGCGTTCTGGCGGTGAATAGCTTCAAATAAACGATTGGTCAACTGTTTGGCGTACTATTACCTCAGCTATTAGTCAGCTCAGCGTGTGCTGGAGACAGAGAGAGGGACGAAGAGAGACTGAGGGAGAACACTGGCGCCACCTGTGAAAATCGAACATGAACTAATTTCACCGCACAGGTTATAAATTATAAATCTGCTTTACGGCACCCATATAAGCAGATAGTCTTTGAGTTAACACTGTTTTTATAGGCTTAATCCCAGCTGGATGAATATTTAACATAACACTCCTAACCTCGAGACTCGGTAGTGTGGCATATTTAGGTAAGCATAAACGTAAATATATATAGTTCTTTAAATTTTAAACGTTGATATTCCAAAGCCATTATAAATAACCTGCATAAAATTACAATTGATAGTTATCATTGTTTATTGTAAAAAAATTGTTTAACTATAAAAAATGGAAAACAGAATATTTTGTTTTACCTCGAATAGCACACTGTTGATATCAGTAAATATAACTCATAGAAATACATAACTTTTCGGGTTTTCCTTGGGAGAGATCAAAATACTGTATAAACAATCACAATGGACGATCGTTTCTGATTCTAATGTGGCCTTGACGTTTAAGGGCTATGAATACAGACCTTGTATGCTTCGTTGTAGGGTAGCATCGTATAAACGGACCCGTTTGATTAAAATGTCAAATATGGGATGGTGCATAGACATCCACTGTACGAGGATTCACAATACGTCACGAGGTTGAGGGAAGCGACCTGGATATAATAATTAATATATTTCCTTCAAATAAAAATATTTACTGTAGCCTATATGAAAAAGGACGATAATTAGTGACTAGTACTCATTACATACAAATAGTATGTATAGTCTCACAACTCCGAGCTACTTTACGCGTTTCTTTAATATTCCTTTAGTATTTTAAAATTAAAATAAACTACAAATTCAAGTGGCATAAATGTTTTTTTTTTTTTTATTATATTGAGCAGCCTAAATTTGGTATTTTAAAATATCCTTAACTACAATTTTGTTTTTGTAATATTAAGGGGCTTACGAAATATTTATAGCGGCAAATAATTGTTATGTCTTAACTTTTAGTTTAATAGTTTAATTTTTATGTTTTATGCGTGCTTTTATAAATATCTAGTTATTATAATGTACATTTTTCTATGTTGAGTTTTTTTTATGTCCTGTACACTTGTGTAGGGAAAAAACCAGCCAGTTAAAAAAAAACACAAGAAATCTGCAACCTCGACCACATACTGTTAGTGAAAATTTGCATAACAGGGGTTGGTTCCATGCAACTATAACAGAAACGCCAATCCTTACAACTTCCACCCCCATGTCAGACACTGTTTATAACCATTGAGACCGTTTAATTAAGCCGTGCCACTGTATTTACCTCTGGCAGCGAGCGATGGTCAAACTAAAATCTCCATTTTTTCTTTGACTCATCAAAATGAATGTAACGGCTACTCCACACACAAAGTCTCTCCTCTTCGACATATATATGCTGACTGGACATGGTTTTGTTGTAACTTGTCGGCCCTGGTGGCGCAGTGCTGTAACCCAGCTACTTGGGGACAAAGTGTTGGGATTGTCAGCGATACGTTCTATGCTCAGTCTTTTTAATACCAACACGGTGTCCATTCAATGGTCGACATCGACGTGGACACAACTAGAGAAGTCTGGGGTGTCTACGTTGGGTAGTAGTCAGTGTCCGGATGTTGTGTAGGGTAGATAGCTGATTGGCAGGCTTTTCAGTTAATCAACACTACGTGTTTCGGACTCCACGTAAAGCCGGTCTCTTAGTTTCCCTGGATATTGGACCATTAATAAATAGTTCTTTATGAGGAACAGTCAACTTTAGTTAGTATCAATGACTACATTCGTTCATCTACTCATTCGCCCCTCATATTTGCTCATATCTTAACTATCGGCATCACCAATGAATAATAATAATAATAATACTGAATTTCTAACAGTAT
Source organism: Stictocephala bisonia (assembly GCA_035578905.1). Classification (NCBI taxonomy): domain Eukaryota; kingdom Metazoa; phylum Arthropoda; class Insecta; order Hemiptera; family Membracidae; genus Stictocephala; species Stictocephala bisonia. The sequence goes on from JAQJVL010000264.1 coordinate 214,329, forward strand.
CTTAAACTCCTAGCATTTTATGACTAACATTTGTTACAACTAACAATGCTATACATAGTAAAAGTTATATGACGATGTTTTGCTACAAAATGTTAACCCGACTCTAGGATACCGGCTCAATATCACCGTACATGCATAGGTGGGTGGGTAGGTCAATATAGCTACATTTATGGGTCAATGGAAGCGGTTCTGGATATGAAACCAATTTCCCGGGTATTAACAGAAAATCTCGTATAAACCATCTATGCCATGCTTTATGTTCACTACTTCAGCTTAAAACATCCACTATAAATGTGCAGAGTCGGTACTGAGAGTGGGGAAGTCGTAAACCCCTCCCTCTCCCACCAGTCCCTGATCACCACTTTGACAGGCGGTAATGGTGCATCACATATTCACAACACACGTAATGACACGTTCCTGACTACAGAGCGCGCAGGTATATTGAAGTTGAACATATACGATATTTACCAGAAACAGTTAACATTTTTAAAGTCTACATTCAACCAAGGTTTAAAATCCATCAATGAGAACAAAAGGAGAGCTGGTCTAATCTGCCCCTGGAGTTAGAACGGAGTGACGACACCCTGGAGTGTTCTAGACATCTGGTTCAACGCACCCGACCATGTTCTAAACATTAAACTGACTGACAATCATAATATTTTGTTCAACTAAACAATTATTTTATATACATTTAAACAGAAATGCTTTTTCTCAAATCAAATCATCTTTGGCTTTATTTCAACAAAAGTCAATATAGAAATATTTGTAATCCGACTAACGCAATCGAAATGAAAAGAAAAAAAAAAATATTTATAAAAACATATTGATGTTTTACAGATACATGTATTTTTGTTCATATGATAATGGTGAATGGAGTTAAGACTGAAAATCACACAGAAATTGGTCAATGGAGATTTAGGGCTTAAGATCACAGATAAGTCTGTCTATGAGACGTAGGGTTTAAAATTACAGAAGTCAGTCAATGAGACGTAGGGTTTAAAATTACAGAAGTCAGTCAATGAGACTTAAGGCTTAAAATTACAAAGAAGTCAGTCTATGAGACGTAGGATTTAATATCACAGAAACCAGTTAATGAGACGCAGTGTTTACAATCACAGAATTCAGTCAATGAGATGCGGTGTTTAAAATCACAGAGACGTCAGTCAATGAGACTTGGGGTTTAAAATCACAGAAGTCAGTCAATGAGACTTAGGGCTTAAAATTACAGAAGACAGTCAATGAGACTTAGGGTTTAAAATCACAGAAGACAGTCAATGAGACGCGGTGTTTAAAATCACAGAAGACAGTCAATGAGACGCGGTGTTTAAAATCACAGATGTTAGTCAATGAGAAGCAGGGTTTAAAATCACAGAAGACAGTCAATGAGACACAGTGTTTAAAATCTCAGATAAGTCAGTCAATGAGAGCTGGGTTTAAAATAACACAGAAATTGGCCAATAAAAAGTAGGTTTAAAATAATACAGGAGTTGGCAATTGAAAATTAGGTTTAAAATCAAATAAAATTAGGCCGATGAAAGTTCACTTTAAAATCACACAGAAGTCGGCCAATGGGACTTGGGTTTATAATCACTCAAAAGTTACTCAATAAGACCTAGGTTATTAAAACGGTTTTAGTATTTTATTTGTGTTACAGTTGGAATAAAATAACTTTGGTACTGGCGGAACGCCCTCGCTCCACTGGTCTGAAATGACAAAACTCTGAGATTTAATTTGCTGTCAAACTCAAAATAAGTAAGCAATCATTTTCAAACTAATTGTATAGTGTCCACCAGTTCTTTAAGGAAAAATTATGCTGGATATTTTTCTTGAACTAATTTGCTTTTAATAGCGATATTTGAATTTAAAAACACGTTTTTATGAGTGAAATTGCGCGTGAGTCGTCTTTAACCTGTCACTGTAGGGATAATAATAATAATAAAATAATTTATTGTAGATGGATGACAGTTTGATTCATTGTGATTAGTTTGGTATAAGTCTCATTTAATAATTCAAACAGGTTAATGAGAAATTAATTTTTTTGTAAAACCTTGCAAACTCGGAAACAAAAAACGCTAGACAAAATTTCTTTGAGAAAACGTTAACTGTGTTATTTATGTATTACTAAAATAATACTGTGCTACTAGTAAAACATGCGGAAAAATAATGAAGAGTTGATGAAGTAAACTCATAATTCGTTTACATCGAGGCTTGTGTCGGACGCGTAAGGTATACTCTGCTCAAGGGAAAGTGTACACCGAATATTCAGCCCAAGCGTAAAACGAATTCTGATCAACGATATTTCCAGATAATAAATGTTTCTACAGTAAGAAATAAGGTAAGTTAGTTGACTTTTGACTTTGAGGTGAGTTCATGTTCAGTTCTTTATCGATTTAACAGTGCCTAGTATAGTTTAATCACTAGTTTGTTTTTATTACAGTTATTTAGTTTTAGTGATATTACACGTTTTTTTTTTTTTTATTTAGATGTAACAATAATAGGATTCAGTGTATATATAATTATCAGTGTTTATTGCAATTCTAATATTTAGGCTCTTTCAAACTGTAGGTAGTGTTCTATTAGTAATTGACAAGAAATGTTTGCAATGGAAGAGCAAGAGCTGAGCCGGTGACTGTACATTGTGCGTGTGGTATCACCGCCGCCTTGTTGACAATCTAGATTTGAACGCTTCAGAATCTTTCTTCCTAATTAAAGAAAATCTATTTAATACGAGAGTACGATTTTAGTGTCATTTAAATAACACAATTAATTTTGGTTTAAAGAAATTTTGTCTAGCGTTTGTCATTATCGAGTTTGCAAAGGTTTACAAAAGAATTAATTTCTCATCAACCTGTTTGAATTATTAAATGAGACTTATACCAAACTAATCACAATGAATCAAACTGTCATCCATCCACAAGAAATTATTTTATTATTCTTACTCTCGCTACAGTAACAGGTTAAAGACGACTCACGCGCAAAAAATCATGGTCTCAAACACAAATATCACAATAAAAAGCAAATTAGTTTAAGCAAAATATCCAGCATAATTTTTTCTTAAATAATATAACATCGTGGACACTACACAATTAGTTTGAAAATTATTGCTTTCTTATTTTACGTTTGACAGCAAATTAAAGCTCAGAGTTTTGTCATTTCAAACCAGTGGCGCGAAGCCGTTCCGCCAGTACCAAAGTTATTTTATTCTGACTATAGATACGGTAATACACAAGTGGAAGAGGCACTTCCCGAAGTCTGACAGACCAGAGCCATCTTGAGTAACATCGAACTCGTTGTCTAAAAAGATCATAAACACCCACAAACGTACACTTTCGTTTTCAAATAATAATATGTCCAAATCATAGAGAGGTCGGCCAAGAGACTTGGGTTTAAAATCACTCAGAAGCCACTCAATTAGACCTAGGTATAAAATCTCACAAAAGTCAGTAAATGAAAGCATCAAACCTGATTCGTGGAATGTTGCTGGTTAGGCTTTGCTTATCTCTGAAAATATCATTTTTTATTTGAATACAACATAAATTACTATGGATAGATATTTCAGCCTTCTGTTATCCCAACGAATTCTTATAACAGTCATGTTACCAGTTTGTTACTTCTACCGCTGCTTCAAAAAAGTTTGTTGTGTAATGAATAGGTCCCACGCGACCTGCCGCTTATCCCAAGAATATTGATTGAACCGTGGGGTTAGGTAACGTGGAAAGTTTTATAAACACGCTAGTACATATTATAAAAGTGCTAAGTACATACGAACACAAAAAACAACTACCAAATAAAAAAACCAAAATATATATCGTACACGTTTTTGAAGTGTAAGGACATGTCCTACTGTCTTTAAGGATAATTATTAATAAAATCAGAACAATTGCCTAAATCAATATTTTCCATTTCATTCATTGCACACTTACAACTAGCCATTTGGGGCTACTTTGTTATAGTAGTTTTGGTAGCAATTACCAACTCGATAAACTAACCTCACCACCTTGACAGAAAAAACAAATGGGATACATGACAGAAAAACACGAAATGTTTTTTTTTACCATCCGCACTTTAAAATATTTCAGTAACCTATGGTTGTTTATTGAGTAAAATTAGAACGAATGTTACAAATAGAAAAGACACTTCCAGAACCCAACAGCCCTAATCCATACTTAGTAACATCGTACTCTTAGTCTAAAAAGTTCATAAACACCCACAAACGTAAAGTTTTTCGTATTCAAATCAAGGTAATTTAAAATTCAAATTTTTGAATATCTGAGGCGATTTTCTGTCTGGCATATTCGATTAAATTACGATAAAAATCCTAAGTTCTAAATTCTAAGTGTGAATTCAAAAAGATGTTAAGAGCGCATTAGGACACAAATTCAAAATGTTTAATGGAAAAATTTAAAAAATAATAATTTAGTGGACCAAGGCTTTAGATACTATGAAAACTTATCTATAGTAGTAATAATATAACATGTATGATATTGCATTTTATTTATTGTAAACAAAACTTATATGCGTCAATTATGTATGAAACGTTTCCGCATGAAGCACACAATGAAGGCACAGACCAGCACGGAATTTTAATAGCTCGTTAATAATGAGAAAGCAGGATATGCTTCCGGTTTCATTAGATTCCTTTCTCGATTACCAAATATATCGCTTTTCTTTCTTACAACCAAACGTATTAAATAATCTACATTAAAACGCAGAATTGCCGACAACCCGATATATAAAGTTTCTTTGCTGATTTTTCGATGGTCAATAAATATGGATATAATTTTTTTGAGAATCTGAACGTATTAGACTTTTGAATTATTTCTCACTAAGATAGTTTTGTTTTATTTTTGGCAGGCTTACATTTTTTCTGATGGCAAAAAGCTATATTTTAGTTAAGTGTTTACATATTTATTAGTTTATATCTTAATTTTATTTTTAGTTATAGCGTAGATACTTTTCTACATAAAAGTATCTGTCTTTAGAACGCATAATCTGTAAATAATACTTTGAAATTAAAACTGAAAAATTGGAAAATGGATCATAATCAGGTATTTGAAACATAGTTAAAAAATATATCTTTTAATGCGAACCAAATCAACACGGCTTACGAATTTAGTTACATTTTAGTTTTGAACTGTCTTAATTTGTGTAAAGTTATCGTAATTCTGAAATCAGCACTTTTCATTCATTTGATACCACTTGACTTGTTCAAATATAGCTAAATTTGAATTATCCTGTGTTTTTTAAGCAACGGATTTATTTTTATGATATCAAGCTTTATACTATAATTTCTGGTTATTTTCTTAGATCCCTAAGTCAGAGCCGAACACTTTAAACACTTTCATTTTTTAACGGACCCATTGATACATTATTCAAGACTCAAATAACTATAATTAAAAGAGAAAAAACAAGTTTTTTACATAAAAACTCAGGAGCCATGACATTACATACATTCTGTCGACCAGAGACACGTTTGACTATAAACAGTTACTTACGCGAGGCATTGTTGCCACAATTGAAGCAATATCGTGGAGCACCACTCGTCGCTGAAGCCGGCACTCAAGTGCTGCTGACACACGGGCGGTAAACTGCCCACCCACTCACCCTCTGACCACCCCCTGATTATCACTTGGATGTCAGTTAATGACGCCTCACTTATTCATAGAACGTGAAGCTGGGCGCTGCGGGCGGTTTTTAAGAAGTGTTTGTCAGATCCACAGAAAGTGTATTTATCAATATTTTTAAACAGTCAAATAAATTATTTGTAAAAAACTCATAATCCAATAAAATGTTAAAATTGAGGCCTTAAAAAATTATTCTATAAATAAAATATTGTATATAAAGATATTGTACGAACCGCTTCCTTTTCACATCTTAGGCTGTAACAATACAAATGATAATAAACAATAACTGATTGGGTGAAAATCCTAAATTTTTTAAATATTACATTTTGACTTCTTGCAAAGTTTCGTATAAATGGTGTCTTAAAATTGAAATGTAATATTCAATTAATATTTTATGCTTTTTAATAATACAAACTTTGATTTCAAAAAGCCTTACGTAAACAATTAAAATTGTATTGAGTAAGGTGTTTTTTTTTGTCTACAAATCATAAAACAATCAATAACTAAGTTTCTTTAAAAATATGATTGAAACAAGTAGTTATGTTCAAAGTATCGTAATTTTTGGTCGGTCAAAATCTCTAATTAGTTACGCTGATGAGTATCAAAATTGATGAGAATTGAAACATGCCTACAGTTACTCATACCGGTTTACGAACCCAGTAATTAGACAATTTAAATACGTAATTTACCCACAGCATTATGAGGGGATACATAATAAGGGCCAGTCCATCTACTAATTCTATTTAAATAAGTTAATTACCGTAAACGTCTAAATCTAAACAAATACAATGCGTCCAGATAAAACACCATAACAGAAAGTTCTTAACTCTATTTTCAGCGTATCCAGTTTTCTTTTGTTCAGCCATACATACTAACAATGTATAAAGAATGTATTGTTTTTGCAGTTGTGCAACTGCACGCTTCGTGTACGAACCCCTTCGCTCGTGTGATTTCGTTACTTTCCTTCACATTAAAAACTTACGTCTTTCAAAAATAACCTCGAATGTCAAGTTGCGCATATTAGCCGGTATCGTGATATACAGAGTGTTCCACGAAGAGGTTTGCACGTTTGATTTTATACTATTTGCCCATTTTTGCATCGAACATTTTCAAACTCTACACAATTCATTAAATATGTTTTAAAAATACTCTGTTAAAATTACAGCTCTCTAGAAATTGTAGAGTCAAAATGGTGGAATTTCGAAAATGTACCATTTTGCTTCCTATAAAAATTCATTTCTTGTATTACATGATTTGATTAATGCGTTGCAACAGCTGTTTAGTAACGCCCATTGTTGAAAACAGCTGTTTGATTGTAGAATATCGCTTGTGCTAAAAAAAACATAACCTATCCTCCTCCATTACATTTTTTCTGATATTGAAGTTTGAAAAATGGCTTTTAATGTTGAACAAAAAATGAAGTGTTTGGCGTGGCTATTGCTTTTGGCAACATTGCAGAAGCAATTAGACAATTTCAGGTTGCCTACCCAGGAGTTGTACCACCTAGTAAGCCAACAATAATTAAGTGGAGAAATATTTTGTTAGAAACTGGAAGTGTCGTAAAAAAGTAGTCTAGAGAATCAAATGAAGAAAGAGAAGTACTGGTATGCGCATCAATGCTCCACTGTCCAGGTAAACCGACATCACTGAGGTGAGGAAGGTTGAACCCCCCTTTCTCTCTCCCTCCCTCTCCCCCCTCTCTCTCTCCCTCCCATTTAACAGTATAATGCGAATCGTAACAAATGAATTATTGCAACGACTGCGAAAAAACCTGTAGTTTCTACTATATTATATTCAATAAATAACAATAACAAGGTGATAGAAAGGTGCTACTAAATCTTAGCGATAGGCAAAACATGCTCGGATGACAAGAAAAGAGAGTTGCTATTTGTCAACTACAGTCAAGATAGGAGCTAACAAATGGGTGGCTATACAATGCGGAGGGTTCACGTTACAGTGTTGGCCTACCATGGATCAGGGTTTCCACCTTTTATTTTTTTTTAAATCGGGACGGTATCATCGGCGTTTCAGCTGGATAAACCGGCGGGGGTATTGAGGGGGGCCCTCCAAGCCTAACTAAACTAAACTACATATCGGTCTTATTATACGAGTGACTCTGATTTAAAAGCAACTAAATAAAAAAAAGTGACTAACTGTAAATTGAAATGAAGCTCTATTTTCATTAGTCAAAATAAACAAATTATTTTAGTTTATTCTATACGTAACATTTTGCGTAAAAAAATTAAGTCGTGCTTATTTTAAAACGGCCTTATAAAATAAAAAAAAATATATACTTTAGAAATCAAAGTTTTGGTACGGTATGCGTTCCGAACAGGGTCCCGTCGGGACGCGGTAAGTTTCTAAAATCGGAACTGTCTCGACGAATTCGGAAGGATGGCAACCATGCCGTGGATGTTCATGTTCTACAGCAGAGCTGTTGTAGCCATCGATGTATACTTCTCTAGAGTAGTGAACATCGATGGTTGTAGCAAGAAGGGGTGCTGTAGTATGGCGTAGTGGGAACATAATGTGAGAGGCGAAAGTGAAGCGGCAAATAACAGAATTACAAAATTAAGCTCGGTATAGGCCCAAGACGTGTCTGTTTGGGGAGCTCTTATACATAGCCCCACTTAACTAACATAAAAAATGCTGCTATCGGGACTGATGCTATGTTTATTTATTTTTGAAAATATTTTAGAAGCGAGAATCTTTAACTGAATTTAACATACTTCAGTTTTTAATTCACACTTAACATAATTCCGAATTTAATTAAGTTTAGTTTAAGCCCAAAACGTAAATGACATTTCAGCTTGGGAGTTGGGAAGTACAAAGTACTAATGCTATAATTATTTTTCAACATATTTTAGAAGCGAGAAGCTTTAACTGTATTTAGCATATTTCAATTAAGCTCAGTTTAAGCCCGAAATTTAAATAACATTCCAACTTGGAAAGTAAAAAGGACAAATGCCGTGTTTGTTTATTTCCGGTGATAGTAATTCGCTTACTCCATCGCCATTCAGTCACACTGACGACACAACAAAGCCAGCCTGTGATGAGCGGATAAATGAATTGGCGCAGTCCAGTGTCAATTCAAACAAATTACTTTACTCAATCAACAGTCGGTACGAGAACGGAGAAAACCGATATAAATAGTTAAAAAATTACATATCCTGTCATGAAGGGTGAGAATGTTGACGCCTATTGTCAAAATCAAAATTATAGATACGCGAGTTTCAACAAAACTACACATTAGCCACTGGGCGTAAAACAAATTAAAGTATCACCAGAAATTTCTCATTTATTTATACGTTTAACTATGTACGTTTAAAATTAGGATTATATATATATATATATATATATATATATATATATATATGTATATATATATCTTAGTAAGGGTAAAAAAGTAACACTATTTTTAAATTTGGACTGTTTTTTGACATTTTAATAACAACCCAATCAAAACTACTGTAGGCTTCTTATCAGAGAAACGTGAAACTTTTACATAATGTAGATACACTAGTTGACAACCAATGTACAAAGTTTTCGAGTTTTTTTAGTGTATACAATCGATATATTGACATTAACAGCTTGATAACAAGACTTAACGTTTGTAACACTGCTCAGTGTCGAGAAAATGAAACATTACTAAACTGATAGAATTTTTTTTGTCAACAAATCTGAAACTTTGTAAATTGGCTGTCAGTAATTTATTTACACTAAGGAAAAGTGTCACATATCTCTGATATGTAGTTTTTAATTGGTTATTTTTTTTTAAATATGACAAAACAATCAAAAGGTGTAAAACAGTGGTACATTTTGTACTCTTTTATTAAAAAAAACATGACACAAAAGAATGTAATTTTCATGTTTTTTTAAAAATATTTTTTACGCTCATTGGTTATTGTGCAGTTTTTGTTTAAACTCAGGTGCCAATAATTTTGGGTTTGACGGTAGTACTAAATTAATTGGCCTCTAATAAATAACGTGTGATAGTCATTTTCTACGTACTACGGCGAAATTATTTGTATTGTATATTTTGTAATACACTCAGTTCTAATCTACTAACTAACTCGGTTAGATTACCACCGAATTAGGTCATAAGGTTACGACTCCAAAGTACCAAATATCCCGAACTCATACAATCTAGATTGAAGAATACAATTTTAGGTTGGGCGGAACTTTTAAATGCCATATCGATAAGCTAAGAGAAGTTAAAAACTGTTCGAATCGTTTTAAATAAATGTAAAAGAGACATTTCATCTCCCCATTCCCTTAATTAAAAATACTTCCCTACAACACATTTTTGTATTTAAGGCAATGAGGTTATTTTATGTAAAAAGTGGGACTCTTATTTTAGCTTTTATTTTTAGAGGTTTTAATCAAAGAATTTCCTAACCTCAAAAGTAAATCGAACTATCTTTTAGACATCCTTTCAAGCATGTAAACCAATATATTTCAACAAATTGCCTGTAGAATTTGTACTTCTATTTTCAGTTGTAAGTTAACGATTAGGTATTTTAAAAGTAAATATTACATTTTTAAACAATCTTTTAGCATAATAGTATATTTCAAAATTGATAATTTTTACAAGATCCTTAATAACTGTAGTATTTTTAGTTGGTCTTTACTTATGTAATTATAATTTACAAAATGGCAAATTGTTCTTTTTAAATAATCTATTACGAAATAGAGAGCAGCAAGTAGAGTATTGAACTGGACTCTATTTTTCATTGTGTAAGTTTTAAATGGTTGGTAACTGAAGCAGTGTAATTTCGAGTTGTAAAAAAGAGGTTTGTATCATATGTTTCACTATGGAATAAATCATTATTCATTATTAAATATTTTAAAGATATAGCTCTTAACAATAAATTGTTCTTCATTCCTGCAAATTGCAAGGGAGCTAATTGGTAAGTTTCCTGGCGGAAGTTACCTGTAAAAGTTCCAAAGCAACTAACAAAGCCTCACATTACTGATAGTTGACTAGGGTTATTGATTTTCGAAAACACCTTTACGCCACTTACTTATGTCCTGTGCTGAGGTCAACGTACATATCCTGAGTGCTAACAAAATATTATTGCTTTAATATACTTGTAAATTCCGTAGTAACTAAGTTGTTTGACTAACTTATTATGAATAACAGCCAATCGGCGGTAGTAACAAGGCTACACCATCAATCTTCATAAATAAAATCAATGCCCTTATGCGTTGTTTGTCCATACTTGTGTTTTCGGTTTCCTTGCATTTAGGTTTTTCTAACAGCCATTGCGTAATGTAGAAAATAAAACAGGTTATGTTCCGTTAATTTCCTTTCATTTGCGAAGCAATTAATCTATTACAAACCATTAAATAACCATGATTTTACATAAAAATTTAATTTTCCAAACAAATAATACACAAACATAGCATTACAGACAATAATTACAATGTGTTTCGCTCTGACGTTACATTGCCGAACTAAGGAAAAAAAAAAAACAATTATCAGCTGTATTACCAATCGAACATAATGCATAAGTTCCGCGAGTTGCCGTCATGAGCAATAGTGTCGCCCAATGTTTACTGTTACAAGAAATAAAGACTGGTTTAAAACGAAGTATTTCATTTTCCACTCAAACTCACAACAACCGGACGACGAGAAGCGTCGAATCCAAACATTCCAGCTCCATTTACCGTAACTCGCATGAAATCGCATGGGCCGTGGACCAGAGAACCGTGACAACGTCCGTATACACACGTAGGTGCGTGCGTACGGAAAAACGAACACTGCCACCACTGTTATTGATTTCCGGGGATTTTTTTTTTTAATAAGTCCACCACACTTAAACTATGTTGTATGCCATATGTAAGTAAACTAGGGGAAACCCCTGCACGCTTCGCGTGCCAAGCCCGACGTTCACTGCGTTCGATACACCCCGGCCTTCGGCCTCGGCATGTGACATTTAACTAAAAATAATAGTATAAACTGTACAACGTAATATCACAATATTACATTTGTTTGCAGTATCTCACCGGTACTACTTGTGTTGCACCTATTTATTATTAGTATAAATACCCAATAGTATTACTTAGTCTACTTCAAAAATGTTCATTTCATTTGTTTTTGTTTAATAGCGGCAGATTAAACTCATAGTATAATATTAAAATGCATCAAAAGTATAATGTCAAACATACAACGTAAACATGTTTTACTTACTTACAAAACAGCTGTCATTAATTTACTAAAGTCAACCCAATGTTACACTTATGAAACAATCATTTAGGGGTGGTATCTACCCCTTAGGAGTACTTTATCAAGATGAACATAGTTTAGTTTTTCTATTTAATACCTAATGAAACAGTGTTTAAAATTTCACATCTCTACATACATGGGAAGTTGGAGCTTTTATAAAGAAAAAAAAATTAGTACCGACACGGCGTCCGCAAAATGGTTGCCATCGACGTGGACACTACTAGAGAAGTCTAGGGTATCCGTGTTGGATGGTAGTCAAGGTTCGGATGTAGTGTGGGGAAGAGCACTGAGTGTCAGACTTGTCAGTTAGCGGAAAATCAGACCAACACTACGTGGTTCGGATTTCATGTCCCTTTAGGTCCCTTTGTTGCCCTGGCTGTTGGGGTATTGATAAATTGTCCTTTCTGAGGAATAGTTGATCTCAGTTGATAACCAGACTACTCTCGTTCAAATTCATCCTACACTCGATATCATCATTCATATTCGCCTTAAAATACGCACAACGTTGTGTCGGCGTCTCGTATGTAGAAAAAAGAATGTAAGTGGGCTTTGCCTTATATAAATAGAGATTTTAGTAAAACCTAACTGCATGAAGGATGAATTGAGTTTGGTAAGGATTACATTAGGTAAGGAAGTAGGGTAGGGTTCGTTTTACGCGGCCGAGCGCCGGTTTGAGGGCATAGTACCCCGACAACTGATCCTAAACTTGTATAAACTTACTGCAAATGTTTACCTTTGCCTGATATATTATATACATGGGAAAACATTTGGGGACGCTTTTACAACAACGTCACTTTTTCCATAGATAATTTGATAATTGATTTTTTTTACTAATTGTGTTCCATAAAGCGTCATTTTTGATAAGAATAATTTACTTGAAACCGTTAAAATGTGGAGAAAAAATATTGTTCAAATCAGTTACTTTGAATTCCAAATGACAGCTACTCTGGAAAGGATAACCCTTTCGAAGTCCGGTGTGCGGCAATTAATTTCTCTTGAATAAACCTTTCATTTGATACCAAACTAGACCTAGCCTTACGCTGAAGATTTTCGTTCCAACTCCTCGTGGGCCGTCCCCCCCAGAAAAGATGAAACGTCGCTAATGGCGTCAAAAAGTAATTCCTTTGTAAACATTATCATGTACAAGATTTCACTTTTACAAGTGAAGTCATACAACATTAGTGAAAGGGTTTCCATATTTTTTCTCACCCTTTATATTATAAATGAGTACAATCATATAGATTAACAAACAGAGGTGGGGGTTTTTTATTGTTGTAGCGAAATTTATAAATCTGTAGTAATGATAAAAAGAAGAGAGTGATAAGGTAGTGGATCCCCGAAGAGAACAAATCGAGACACACATTCAGCGCACTATTTTGGATGCGACTTTCTTTCTTCTCTGTGGTACAACATTCACTTGCTAGAGTCAGATTAATTGCTAAAAAGAAAATATTTAAAAGCCCCTATTTCCGTTCTAATTGAAGTAACAAGAAAAACATTATATCAGTAATTTTAATGTAATCTTAACGCTAAATTCGAATATTTCGTACAAATCCTTCTAGACTAAAAAGCATGTTTAATGTTCTTCATAGTATATTCATCGAATATAAAACAAGTATTTTCTCGACATCTTGCTAAGTTTGTCAACATTTTAAGCATAAATTAACTAACAAAACGACTTTTTAAGGGGGGCGCTTCATTCCGCTACACGAAAAATGCCAAAACATGGGTTTCTATTTCAATCATTTGGTCCTAAATAATGACCGTATCACAGCACTTGAAGTGTCATGTGATAGGTCACTGTTCTAGTGGACCTTAAGTTGGTTTTTGTAAAAGATGGAGTACTTTTTTTGTATTTTTACAGTTAAACTTAAAATATCATTCTTAACGATTTTAAATTATAACACTCATTTATCAACATATGGTCCACTAGATTGGACCTCGAACCGTACAGTTGAAATAGGTAAGCACGTTTTGGCCCGCTGACGGTAAAGTTATAGGTCTACTATGGGGCTGACGACTCCCAAGTGGTGGCTTGACAGTTGGGGAACAGACTACAGATACAGGGACTGGAGAGAGCATTGTTGTGCTGCGGGAACGTGACTTTCAAGGTTGCAATTGGCAAATTATACAGCCCGTGTCGACGGGGAGAATGTTCACACCTCAAGGTCGTGTCGGATGGACTCTTCCGCCTCAATGAGTGTTGCAGCGTCGTGGAAAGGAAGTGAGTCCCACGCCAGCCGTTTTTTTAATACGCACGAAAACTTAAAATATTCTGATAAGACATCACATTCCTAAAAATTCAGTACTCAACAAATTCATGCAAACAACCAACTAACTACTGGATGTATAATAGGGTACTAAAATTAAATAAAAACTATCGACCAATTTCCTTCTTGAACATGTTTCCAAAAACTAATAGTCTACAAATGTTCTTGGTAGTTAGACTGAGTAAACAATATATTCTTATAGTATAATAAATTAATGTTTATTTCGCTCTGAGCTGTATACAGTAACAACCACTATGTATATATACAACTTTGGGAGCAATATACATAAACACCACCTACTCTCGGTCAGTATTCATCACACTCTTTACCATAATTTTAGATGAAATGCATTTAAATAAAATATTTTGTAGCCTAATTTCTAATCGAGGCCAGAAACAAATTCATGAATATTTCAATAACCTGAACCAAATGATAAAGAATAATTAAACAAAACTTATTAAATTTCTTACACAGCAAATAAAAAGCAATTTAAAAATGCATTATAAAAACGGACGAGATGTTCTCTCAAAAAACATTACGACACTACATTAGCTAAGAAAACATACATTCATTAAAAATTAGTTTTAAAATGTAAACTAATGAAGTAATCAGTGGCACAGCCCTCACAGAGGTTCCGACCATGTTACAACTATCCAATATAATGAAGAGATCAAATGTTGCACTGTTCGTAAGGCCAAAAACTGAAAATTAAAGGGTGTTGATCAATTTCGGCAGCCAGAGGCTTCCCCCAGTTGGTTTCAAAGCTCCCATGTTAATCTTACAGAGAAATAATTTTTACCAATACATTGTATCAGATTATTAATTAAGAAAGCATCTGATTGTTTTATTGTTGCTTATTTTAGTAGATTGCATTGTTATTTATGTTTTCGTTATTGTTTTTTTAGTGGAATTTAAAAGTTACGTGAATGAGTATTGAATGTGGTAATCAGGCATGATAGTTTGTTAGTTGTTTAGACCATGTAGATTAAAATAAGTTGATTATATTAGATTTAATGCCGGTACGTCTAATGAGTAGAACACACTTAGTGACAGGAGTGCCCTTGTAAAGTTGACCTTAGTCAATGGTGGTAAATAACATTAAAGATGTTTGGTCAAACAAATTTTCAATTTTTACGATTTCAATTACTTTATATCAGCTATTAAACGCCTCCCAAGTAGTTATTTTATTTAAATTATGTTTATAGTTACAAATACATCACCTCAAAGATGCGAATTTGGGTTTTCTTGGTACTTACAGTATTAAGAAATTATTTTCCCAATTATTCCCAAATTTTAAAAACAGACCCTCACAGGACTGGTTTTGTTCATAAGTTATTTTAAGTTATGTAATTTTACTGAAAATTTGATTTTAAATCATTAATGTTATATGATTATTTTTTTTACGACGAGAAATACAATGTCGTGTTTGGCATCTTATGTTTTTTTAATATCTCAACAAAATTTACAAAATGTTTTGTGTTTATTTTGTAAATTACTTTACATACGCAATTTTTGGTTGTACTTTTACCCGCATGTTATATTACAATCAAATCGCTACGCACACGTACAGCGAGACTCCGCACCCGCAAGATCGCTCTTCAACGACTTCCTGCAACTATACCCCACCCATCCTAGGGGAGGGGTAGCGTCTTGTGTCAGTGTACGAGTAGATCGCGGTTAGATGTACAGTCAGCGCTACGAGCGGCATTCAGTTTTCTCTAAAGCCGGCTGAACCAACTGATGCCGTGTTTATTCTTTATAAGTTGTCTTGTGATATGTCTTTCAAGTAACGAAGCACGTTAACTAATAGTAAATAAAATGTAAAATCTATATTGTTTTGTGAGCAACGAGTAAGTGTCTATCAAATTACGGCAATCTTGTTTACTTGTTTTATAGTAAAAAGTATGAATACGTAACTTAAATATAGTCGATTTTAGTGCGTGTAAAAGTTAACTGACATAATGTAATAGTTTAATACACAATTTCAGTTTATCTAAGAATATCAATAATGAATGAGTTCGACTTATGCTCAGAAAGGACAATTTATTAATACCCCATTGCCTATTAATGAACTTAGAGATTTAACGTGGATTCCGAATCAAATAAATAAATAAATAAATGTTTTATTTCATGAAACAATATACAAATATTGCATAGAAATCGTCAAGTTTGTAAACAATTTCATTAAGTTATATATAAAAAAAAACATTCACTCAATACATAGTCACATTCATACTTACAATAGTCAAATCATTCATTCGTTTGAACTAATTCACTCCAGCACCTACGTCAGTCAGCCAATCACTAGGTCTCCCATTGGTGTGCCAAAAACTCATCTGTGCTGTAAAACGCTTCCGATATCAAGGCAGCTTTCAGACGAGTTTTGAGCGCCTTCAGCGTCGGGGCACTTTTAATTGCGTTCAGTAATTTGTTGACAAAACGAGCACCTGCGTGTGAGGGCAAGCGCTCGTAAGCTACCGTCCTGTGTCTTCCAGTTCGGTAGTGGTCCCTGCCTCTAGTTTCATAAGAGTGTATTTCTCTACCTCTTATGGGATCGCATTTTGATTTAAAGAATACGCACGTTTCTAAAATATACAGGCAGGGTAATGTCAACATTTTTAGGTTTTTAAATTATGGCTTGCACGACTCTCTCCACTGCAGTTTGGCAATTATACGGACTGCTTTTTTTTGCAGAATGAACAGTCTGGAAAAGATAACATTTGCGCAACCACCCCACAGTGCCAGTCCGTATGACAAGTGAGGGTAGATTACTCCATAATATGCCGTCAACAGTATCTGGATCGGGCAATATTTAGAAAGCTGCCTCAAAACATAAATGCCTGAGGATACTTTGGAGCATATACTGTCTACATGGCAATCCCAAGTCAACCTCTGATCAAGGTGTATTCCGAGGAATTTTGCCGAGTAGACTTCTTCGACACGTAATATCACGTAATATTGGCCTTTTAATCAATTAATTGATAAGTCTGATACTCATTTTAACCTCTACAAACAAGAGCTCGAATAAAATCCTACATGGACACTCCAAACTCTTCTAGTATGCCTAATGTCCACGCCAAAAGCAACCATTGAGCGGGCGCCGTATCGGTTCTATGGCAGTAGAACCAACATATCCCCTGCAATCTCCGCAACACTTTGTCACCAAGTAGCTGGGTTACACCACTGCGCCTCTTATTTCTGAAGCAACATTTACAAATACGAATGGACAGATATTTGAAGTGTATTCCAGCGTAGAACTTAAAGTTTTCAGACTTCATCGAATCAATGTTCTCCGCAGAATATGTAGCCCTAAATGACGTGGGTAGCTTCATGAGAAACATTGTTCGCATCACATTTAAAGCACATGTCAACATGACTAATGGAACACGGGGAGAAAATGAGAAAGGAGGGATTCGTATAAATCCTGAGTGTTACGTACAGTTCTTCCCTTTGCAGTAGATGCTAACAATGATTGTACCGTATCTCACATTTAGAGCACATGACTAATGGAACACGGGGAGAAAATGAGAAAGGAGAGATTCGTATAAATCTTGAGTGTTGTTTAGAGATGTTTCCTTTTTAGACGTTAACAATGGTTAAACCTTAATTTAAAAAATGTCTGCTAGGTGAAATAATAGTATTTTACTTCAACACCATTTTTTAGTTAGGCTTTATAAGTTTATTTTCCTATATTCGGATATGCCGATTTGTAACAATAAACCATAAATACGGTATACCACAGTTATTATCTTTCTTTTCTGTGGGTAAACAAATGTCAATACAACCTCCATTGATTGAGTTTTCAATACAATACATATATTTTAACAGTATACATACATACCTCGTATGGCATGTTGGAAGTTACTATTTTTTATTTTTAAAAAGCTGTGATATAAATTTGGATCAAGATCCTAGTCATGATGGTATATTAATTGAATAAAAATGTAAAGGATCTCCTATCACATAAGTCCAATCCATCGAGCCTTTTAAGACCTGCATAAACGACTCTGTTTATGCTTGCTAATCTCTCCGAATAAGAGCACAGGGGGCACTCTGTAACTATATGATCCATTGTTTGGATGGACTCCTCGCAATCACATGACTGATCTAGTGTCAATACCCATTAATATTTCCACAAGTTACATCTCCCCACACCACTGCGGAACCGATTCAACAGTGTCCACTCCCTACGAGGGAGGTTCATCCCACCTACAGACATTGACGGATTATTTCGTCCATCATAAGTGTTCCACGCTACGGCCCAGCTAGTATTGGGTGAAAACTGTAATCTGCTCAACTGGAAAGCAGTCGTAGAGGTGTGTTTCAAGATTGTAAACGACCGTTCTGAAATGGGAGTTCCTGTGTAACGGGGAGGTGCGGGGCATTCAAGACCTCATTGAATTCTTTAATAATTTTCTAAACTGACAGCAAAATAAACGTCTAAATTAGTTTGTAAAAAGGCAATAGTTTTTTTAACCATTATGATCCGTAGGCATTCCACTGAGTCTAAACAACGATATAGTGGGATAGACATCTGTAGCACTGACTTGAGGAACAATAGGACTGCTCATAAAGGTCATATGAAGCTGGTTTTCATGTTCGGTGAAGTTAGCGCCTGCGGTCTCCGTCTCTCATTCTCTCTTCATCCTTCTCTCTGTCTCTCTCCAGTACACGCTCAAGTGACTAATATTACTAATAAGATGAGCTAATGTAGTACGCGAAACATTCGTCCGAACGCTGATTTGACACCGATCACCGTTAGATAGCGCAACTTGAGTGCGTCTTCAACATAACAAATGCATTGCCTTGGAGTCAACGGACACACACGAGAAGTCTTCGTACAATCACGGTCCGTATCGTAGTATATTGTTACGACCTTGAATTAAACATACAATGAGTCATTGTTTGTTTAATTTAGAATGCTCCATTTATGCATTTTTTAAATAAAATTAATTTATCGACAATCACTTTAAATATTGACATTAACTTCGATTACACTTCTAATTTACTATTAGAATACTTCTTAAACATATAACACACGATTTAGGGAAAACTACTGAGACTAGTTTTAACTCTTGCATTATCTTTATTTAAAAGCTAAGCAATTTTGTAAGAATAATGCTGGGTTCTTGGTGAGAATGCATTTCCGTTAGTAATTTGAGCCAATGATAAAATAAAAATTCCATGATAATATTATTAACTTAACAAATACAAATTGAAGGGAAGTATAAACATTTTTAAAGTAAATATAATTCTTCCATAGTTTCCTATTATAAATACGTTATAAAATCAAAATATATAATATGTTTACAGTTTGTATTCCAAGTGTTGTTCTTAATAAAAATTTGAATTAGAAAAACCCACACACAACCTCGACTAAGTTTAATTTTTACAAACTGAGCTTTCTAGCTGTGAACATTCTGAGGCTTGTACATGATCATACATTTTGTGCCATTCAATGACAGTCACTCACCTTCGCTTTACATACGTACGAGTTACGAATCTCTAATTATACGCAAATAAGTGACGTTGCTTGGCTCTCATCAGACAATTATGTTTCATCTAGTTAATACATTTTCCCATATGCGTTAACATAGAGAAAGTATTGTGATCGTTCAAAATGGATCTTTTACAAGTTGATCTAAAAATACATTTTTGGTCCCCCTGAAACAAAAAAGGGGTTTTTATTGTATTTATTTGTCTGTTCGTATGTGTGTGTCTGTGCACTTCGCTTGAGACTAAACGGATGAATCGATTTTTATGACATTTGCTATATGTATTTAGCAAATATCTCCAGACACGTTTTTTTAAATTTTATAAGCAAAAAAACGTACAAAAATGGAATTTTCTCAAAAACGGCTGTAACGATTTTGATTACATTTTCAGGAAAGATGTGAATTACAATTTTAAATATTTTAGTAAAAACCGCATGTCTTTGACTTTAAAAATTGTTTAGCTATACAATTTTTGTACGGGCAAAAACATTTTAAAATGCAATTTTTTTAGCTGTTCGATTTTGATTGAATTTTTACTATATATGCAAATTACAATTACAATTTTTTTTAGTTTCCACCCTACTAAGTTAAAGCTGGAGGCCAAAGGCCGGAAGCCACAACTTAAGTTCTTGAAGGTTTTTTTTCTTAGAACTTAGGCTTAAGCGGCCGGTGTCATAACTAGAATCTACATTTTCCGGTGACAACCGCGTCAAGGTACTATCTACAATATTTACAAGATGACCAGACGTTTCGCCCAGACTATGATGTGGCATCCTCAGTGGTTTCTCCGAGATCGAGTTCTTGAAGGTTGTTTACATAAAATATGGCGATGTGCTATGTGATTTGTACAGCTGTTTTTGAAGATTATTTTTTCCATACTTTTATTTAAATCTATGGAATCTATTTATCTATTAAATCTATTTAAGTGTATAGTATGGAAAAATATGTTTGTACATTTTTAAAACAGACATAACAAAGGGAAAGGGAGAAAGTTTGTGCCAATTACCTAATACCATTAATTTAGTCATTGTAAGCACATGTAAGCCCTATGAAGTGGCTACCTTAACGTTCTATGATAGCTCAGTTAGGTTTATAAACCGTTTTATTGACCACCACTAAAGCAGATCGAACCTTTGTTACTCCTATAGAAACGGACAGTTTCCACTCATGATCATTAGCATGATAATGGTTAAGCATTGATTATTGCAACGAGAAGCTTATAAGTTTTCTAAACTTATATTTTCAATCAGTCTGAAGATTTAGTACGCCTCATGAAGCCGAGTGCTTAAAGGGTAGGACAAGTTTCTATTTTCGAGGTCTGGTGAAATGACGATTGATCAATTTAAAAAAATCGACACTTGTAACACATATTTGATATGTTATCGATGTTTAATGGACATAATGGTTTTTAAAACTTAGCAATATATTTTAATAATATAGCTACGGCCTACATTTACAATGGCATTCCTGTATCTGACACATTAACATTTACAATGGCATTCCTGTATCTGACACATTAACATTTACAATGGCATTCCTGTATCTGACACATTAACATAATATAGCTACGGCCTACATTTACAATGGCATTCCTGTATCTGACACATTAACATAAGTGTGTTTTTCATCAAACCGGTAATTCTGCTCGACAATCGGTAGCTAAGAAAAAGAACAACTCCGTGATCCCGACCCAGGCCGAGCTGAACAATCAATTACCTTATCCAGCCAGGACAAGGTCTGCGTCGGTGACCAGCCCGCCACACCTTTACCGTACCCTACATCTATGACCTTTGACCTACCCCCTCCACTTCATGCGTGAGCTCACCGGACATGCTTGTTCCACTTCACGTTATCCCGTGTAATACAATACCCACAGCTTCCACAATAACGCGAATCAAGTCAATCATTATTGCTGCTTATTTTGTTAAAAATAATAATAATAATTTGAGTGTAATTTTTGTGTACATAAATATGTGTCAGACTTGAGATGCCACACAGCTTGTGTGTATTTTAGGCGAATATGAATTATTACTAAAGTATAGCGTAGTCTTGTTACTAACTGAGTTCAGAAAGGACCGTTTATCGATAGCCCAATAGCCAGGGAAACAATGGACCTACAACTTTACGTGGAATCCGAACCACGTTGTATTGGTCTGATTTCAACTATCTGAATGAAAATTACATGCATAATAAAGTGGCCGTTAGGTTTTTAACCTAACCTACGCTGACGTGGTTATACGGATCACCATCTATGTACGTGGCGAATTGGCTAGCTATAGTACACAAGTACCTCTAAATACATCATCCGTTAACGCCAGAGCTGTGTCAACCTCCAGTGTCCAGGTTATAACAACATTATTATCTTACATTTCCACTAACTTTACTTGCAACCATACGTTTGACCACACTTGTGCGCTAAATTGCGTGTTACACATGAAAATGACACGGGCACGTTTGTTGAAGTTCATTTCATGGATATGGGCACGTTTGTTCATGGCCATGCCATGGTTTTTGACGTTCATGCAATTGGCGCTTTTTCACAAATATACCAAACTAGTTGAAAGAATATATATATAATCGAGGTATTCCTAATCTGTCAATACAATTCATTGTTGCGAATAGGATTATATATATATATATAAAATGTTGATGAATTTCAACAAGGCTGAGCCAGTACAAAATGGCAGATGTTCAATGGAAAAAAGTCATGTTTACTTACCGGATGTTTGAAAGTAAATGTTCGATTTGTTAACCCTGTTCATAACTTATTTCATAATGTAAATTTGTATTACATGTATGATGCAGTATTCAGTGTATAGCACACATTTTCTTTGATTGATAAATGCGCTATTGGCCTACCTACTCGCCCTTAATATTATTACTGACGTCCATGTCGTTTCACTCCTCTGTCCACGCTCTGTGGCCAATGCCAAAATGCTCGAAACCGCCTCTGTCCACGCTATGTGGACAGTAGTGTGTTACATTATTATATTTTTTTTTAATTTTTGTATTAAATTTAGAGAGTGCTACTAGTGTTGGTTTGTTTCAGAACTTCATAATAAACAATATTTAACTGGTTTGTTTGTTAAAATATTAATTATTTGTTCATTATTAACCTGTGAAATTAGGCTTCGTTTTGTAAACTAGACTAGTGTGAGTAAATTATTTTATTTATAAATGTATTATTATTTGAGGTTGTTTATTTTATGTGAAATATGAATAAGAAACATATATACTATTATTGACACATGTTTACTAGAGTCTGCTTGGCAGATGACCTGATGAGAAGGGTATACTATTATTGACATATGTTTACTAGAGTCTGGGCGGCAGCTGACCTGATGAGAAGGGTATACTGTTGTTGTGGTCATGCCCCCACTTAACCAGAGCCAATGTGGATGACATGTAAATAAACATCCTCATGGGCACAGGCAATAAAAACACCTGTCATTAAACAATGAAGACTGAAGAGGGTCTAGTTTTTATGATAGTTGATCATGTCACTGTTTATGATTGCTATGGACACAACTGCAATCCACAAGTCAGAGTTCAGTTCAGTAGAAGTAGCCGTGTTGTACATATTGTTTGGTTATACACTTTTATTTTGCGATTGTTTTTTAACTGTATTTATTTTTATTAGTTAATTATTCGATTTTAATTATGACAAAATATATGAAATAAACGAAAAGACAAAAAAAGTAAAAGTTCTATCATAAAAGACCATTTAAATACTGTCCTTTTAAATAGCCCTTTAAGTAAATTGATCAAGGATAGTGGCAAGGACACGTTGGAGTGGAAATGAAAGCAATGTCAAGGTAAGTGAGGAGTGATGGGTAATAATAATAGTGTCCACACTCCGTGGACAGAGGAGTGCGTTCGTCCGGCCGCCCAGTTAAGCGCTCTAAGGAATCTTGTTCTATATTTTATCGCAACTGCCGCTAAAAGTAGTAAAGATCCTGACTCACTAACGAACAAGCAATGTATTCTCCTCCCCTCTCTCCTCCTCATATACCCCCACCTGTCCCGCCCCGCAAATTTCACAGATTGACATAACTTCCACGTCTTATATTATATCATGCCTTGTAATAGCTGTCAAGATTTGATTAATTTTCTTCTTTATATTTCAATTTTAAGTGAAAACTGATATCTGTTGTTTCTAAGACTGCCATTGTATTTAAGTATGTGTTATTTTTGTGTTACATTCTTTTCATTTATCTACGTATCGTATCCATGTATAATCTTAGTCACAAATCTTATACTTTCTCTTTACAATGTGTATGCACTGCAGCTTAGTTTTTTAGTTGTCCTAAATGTAGACTGAACTCTTTAAATTTTGTAATTTATATACTAACCCCAAAAACTTGCTACAATGGTCACAATTTCCAAGCATGTACGAAGTTTGTAACCGTGTTGTATATTAATGAAAATAAATTATTAATACTATTATTTATAGTAAACTCTAACAATGAATGTTATACGTATTATTAATCTACTTTTTTTAGCCAGGATGACTGTAAAAATTTCAACTCAAAATTTGAACAAATATTATTTATAGAAAAATAATTGGTAACACTAAAAGAAAAAATAGCTTTTTAGATTTACTATGTACTAAGTTGATTAGTACCTTTTGCCCACTATATTCTCAAAATGTTAATAAAATGTATCACAAGGTTTGTTCACGAGTTTTGCACCAAAAAGGCCAAATTAGTCACTTTGAGCAGCCATATCTCCATAAAGAAATTTTTTAGAATTGTTTCCCGTAACACATGTATTACTTACATGGATACTAACAAGTTTATTCGCGGATACTAACAATTTTATTCGCAAAATGTTCAAACTAATTTTCGATCGAATACCCTTAGAGTCAATGTTTGTCTTCCTAATTTCTGGATTAATGTAATTTTCCACCAAACTAACATAAAACGAGTTTAAAACATTAAATACTTCTTTGGGGTTTTAAATCAAAGTGTTTTTTACTTTTAAAACTACAGGATAATTTACTGTATTAGTTTTTACACATTTAAACGTGCAGAGGTGTTGGCCATGTACACGTTTATTGACGTTAATGCCACAAACAAGCTCGCGTTTTTTGTCTTTCATGACATGGACATAGGCGCGTTTGTTGACGGTTATTACAAAACTGCAATACACTGTGAACAACTCTGAATTTTGTAAACATCAAAAATATACATATACACAAAGTAAATGACATGTTTATATTTCACCTGCTCACCCATTATATTAACCCACTCACCCACCCATACTCATACGGTGGTATGGACCCACCCGCTCACCCATTCTGTCCGTGCATGGACGCGTCATTCCACTGCTATTATCGCGTTTATTGATCTTAATGACATGGATGCGTTTATTGATTGTCATGCCAGGGACATAGACGCATTTATTGACGTCAATGCCATGGTGCGTTTATTAACGTTCATGTTATACAAACGAAATTAACCGAAAAAGCCAAACGGTACACCCTTAACACGTGTTTTAACATCGGCACGTTTATTTCCAGCCATGCCATGGGCACAATAACGTAAGTATGCGCCGTTGAAATAACTTTGTTGACATTTTGCTAGGCTTTTCTCACGACAAATACACAGAAAGTTTTCCATGAAAATAATACAGCTGAAGATTAGCTATTTTAAGATGCACAGGAGGCTGTGCTGTGAATAAATTTTGTTCAGTCAACTGAGTTCCTCAACAGTTGAGAAAATATGTGAAAATAGTAGGTCACTATGATAATTGTCCTGTACTTTTTTCACAACAGTTAGGGCTGTGTCTCTGTCACCTGCAGATACCATCTCAACCGGCCATTGTCTACACTTTAATTATTTCCACTTACTATGATTATAGTGATGGTGCCGAGAAATCTCCCTTTCCTTTTAATTATATCTATAATTTCGACTAAAATGAAGAACAAGCTAACAAGTCTTCGAACCCGTCTTCCCCATTGGATCAATATTTATCCCATGATGGGTTTATTGAATCCAAATTTAAAGTTGCTTTTTTAAAATTAGTAACTACATACCTAAGACTTCCTCTAAATGAGAGATCAACCTAACTGAACTACCTCGACTACCCTACTACTGATCTACACACTCTCGATCCTTGCACCTACCTACGACGTTTGACACGATTCTCATCTACACACTTATGACATTTGTATTCTTTTGCCTAAGTACAATTTCAACAAACAAAATATCTGAAAGTAAAAGACTCTAATACACAACTTCACACAATATAGCAGGAAAGTTCCAACGATTAGTTACAAATTCAAAAGATCGCTTGCGAGCTCAAATGTTAAGGAACTAGATTATAAAGACAAAATAAATAGATGAATAGGGCAGACCATCATTAAATACATAAATAATTTTATATTAATTGACTATCTACAACAAAATAAATGTGCACTGTTGATTGCTCTCAAGCTACATATATTATTAAAATATCAGCATACATAATTAGAATTACCAGCTGATAATCACCAAGCTCAAAGCAACAAAATCAGAGTAACTTTGTCTTAGTTGTCAATAATTGCTGATCAATGTATACACCTTTGACCAGCTAATTTATTTCAAATACACCTTTGACCAGCTAATTTATTTCAAATTTTCTCTTTGAAATTTTGTTTAGTAAAACTTGGGACCCCTACAAACAACAGATTCTGCTAAAAAGGTGAAAGACTTATTCTTGAAACTGTAATGTTTCAATATATTCATTCACACCTAAAAAACTTTTTATTCAATTTACTTTACATAAGATTTTTGATATTCTCACATAAAGAGAATACTACATTTATCTTGTTAACTATAATGTTCAATTTATAAACATATATATTTTTATATCTATATTTTATTATTAATACAAGCCGCCCACATAACCCACGAGGGAGCCCAATGTTCTTCCACTCATGCACTGTCCCAGGTTTTTATCACAAAAACAGAATTCTGAAAAGCTGTGACACAAAAGTCCTGGAATAAAGATCTTAAAAAATGTTTGTACTTGGAAACAAAATCTTAATTCTTTTATAATATATTTACTATCAAATGTCATTGGATTAAATAGACACTATAAAAATAAATCAGAGTAAACTTTAGGTTTTGATAAATTTTACTAGTAGGGTTTTCAACAGGCTAAAATTAAGAATATTTAAACATTTGAAATTAAAACAACCCTTGGTACATTAGTGTTGAGGGTGTCCCTGAAGCCCGATTGACTTGATTTTTTTCACTAGTGATTTGATCAGCCTGCCAGTGATTTAAGCTTCACTAAATCATTCACATCCAGTGGATCCCAGATTAGGTAAAATTCAGCGAGTCAGTTTTTTTTTCGAGCATCAAAACTGCATTATACCTCTCTCGTATTTACAAAATTAATTGTCTAAACTGAAGCAGGAAAAAAGGAATTATAATTTTGTTCTGAAGGTATTATGAATTTAAAAAATTTTCATTGAAACTGATAGTCCCTCAATGGCTGCATAGCAAAAATGTAATTAATTGACCAATCTTATAATGTACAGCCACTTTATTTAAAAACTAATTATTTTGGCCAATACCTCTACCAAAGGTTACAGAACTAAAAGTAGCAGACTTTTTGATTTCATAATCATCACAATATTTGGAAAAATGGATTTGAGCTTTAGCCAAACTACCTAATTAAAAAAACAAAAAAAAACACAATTTCAAACTTTAATTGAAATTTGAAATAAAATAGAAGTCAATAGGAAAACTGAAGAGATAGGCGAATACATGAAATGACAGGAGAAGCCATATATCTGATACAACAATAAACTTTTAATGGCCAATGAAAGCAGCCAATGTCATAGCAAGTTTATGACCAATTTAATGACCATTTCCAGACCCATCGAAGCCAATCTAGGACCAAAAACATCACCTTTCTTTCACAGAGACCTATACTTTTCATAAAAATAAATTTAAGCACTAAATAATTAAAGTAGTGTTTTTTTATTTTTTGATTACCATATTAAATATGGACGAACTGTTTAGTAATATTATTTCATAGAATCTTACAAGATTTATAAAAAAAACCACATGTACAGAAAAACCACAGGATCAATGCAAACTATTTTTTATTTATACCTAATTGAATATCACCATTCAGGGACGCTCTTTAAATAATTTAAGAACAAAAATACTTTCGACTTGCTACAGGGCAAAAATGTTTATAAATATGCCATCTACAGTAAGTACAAAAAACATGAGAAATGCTAATCGTTGGATGATCTCTTCATTGCTGCTTATATTAAACAAAATTGTTCCGTTGCATGCTGCTTCGAGAGTTAAACTAGCTTAGCACATCCTGTAAAAATAGATTCTTTTCGCACCAATCTTACATTATGATCAAAAAACATTTAAATAATTTTAAAAAGTTGTAGGAAACCATTTTAATTTGCAATGTTTACTTGATTCTTGTACAAATCTCTAATGATGATGAAGCAACTACTTATCATAGCAGAAGAATTTCCCTATATATCTGTTCCAATTGTTCCAGAGGCTATTTTTAATTCTTGTAAAATCAAACTTAGACTATGTTTGATTAAGTTCATGAAAAGTAAATATTGATATAAGTTATCAAATAGCCATAAAAATTAAACGGCAAATATAAACAACCGTATGCTGCTAGCCATAAATAAACAAAGAAAATAGTAATTTCCCTACAGCGAAAATGTGCAAAACAATTTAGCTTCTCAATTAAATTTTCACATTCCTTTCCAGGGCCCCCCTCTTACACATTTCCTTATTATGTACCTACTGAGACTATATGAGTCTGTTTATTTAATTGGCATTTAAGTTTAATTTATTGGAGCATCAGGACTCAAATACTTGATCACCAAGTATGACGCATAAATTAAAAGCACAATATAGACCTACAACTACCTAGGAAATACAACAAAAATCTACTTTAGGGATAGTTGTGGGTGTACAGGATGGACTTTTCATTTTAAACTTTTAGATAGACAATATAGCTTTTGATAGGTTAGAGTGAAAAAAAAACTTAATACCTTGTGTCGTGTGATTACAATGCATTAGCATTACAACATTAACCCTCGAGGCGGCCACTAACATTTTCCATACCAGCTGGTCATTTTTCACGCATTGCATTTTTTTTAATTCATAAAAAATAGTCAAATTAATAAATTTACTTGTATCTGGTATTACTGTACGCAAAATAAGCCTGGCTATTTTATAATAATACACTTATAGCATAACAATTTATTTTTTATGAGACCTGATATAATGGTTTTTGTGAACACAAAAAAGAGGGGGTCGCCTGAGAAACAATATAATACAGCTAAATTATAAATTCCAAAATTGTCAAAACATTCAAAATTTTATATCTAGTTTCAGGAAATATAAAAATACTCCCTAATGTATTTTATTAGGGGGTTTAAAAAAATTATACTAATATAACCATGTGGAGTACAACTTATACAACAATGTGTTGCCACGGTAACAGTATTTACAAACATTTACTATAAAAAAATTAGATACTCACTAGAGACTTATAATTGGTACTAACATTTACAGAAATACAAGCTCTACAAGATACACATGTATTTTTGAAATGTTAACTTTTTGTCAATTGCTGTAAAAATAGTAATAATACCCGTTTAGAATGTAAATTTACATTTACAAGTATCATACATGTACCACAAAGGGAGAAGCTTTTACTTTGCCAACTGGTCTTTCTTATTATGCTTTTTCACTATTCCTTTCAACTCAGAAACAAAACAAACATATGTTTGTAAACAAGAACTCTTCCTGTTTCCACAGATATTCGAATCATGCCAATAGGTACGCTATAATACAACATTATACCCGACAGTGCAAGACGGTTGACGTTAAGCCATATAACGACTGTCAACTGAAGTAGCCTACTCGATTTTCCTGCTATTCTTTTCCACTGTTCTTTTCAGAAACAAAACAAACATATGTCTGCAATCAACAAACCCTCCAAATTCAAAAGTAGTTTAATTATGTCGCTATCACTAATAGGTGTATTATAATAAGTGATTAAGCTGACCGCTAACCGGCTGATTTTCAGATGAGTTCTGTTTTGAGAGTTAAATAGAAACCTTTACATAGGCTAAACAGCAAAAAACATGTCCAACAAAAGGTCAGATTCACAATGAATAAGAACCAGTAACTTTTGAAATATATTCCCAAGAACTGGGCTGGCAAATAAGTAGAAAAATCAATGAGAAAACAAATTATTGGCAAGCTACAGTACGGCAAACTAATTTTGAAGCAAGATAAAAGGGATTGGATGTGTCAAAATACATTACACATATTATTTATTATTGCATTAAATATAATTATTAGAAAAAGTACATTATGCTTTTTTAAAGTGTATCTTCTTAAAACACTCACAAAATTGGCTGCTTTAGAAATTACTTAAACGATTTTCTTTGGGAGGAAGGCATTTTTCTTTTGCGAAAAGTAAAATGTTATTGAGAAAAAATGTATTACTGTAATAGAATGTAGTTTTCTGAGTAGGTCAACTCAAATGGTGTGGAATTGTGTTTTGGTCAATAAATAAAGGGCTTTGAAATCGGACCATTAGGTATTAAGAGTTTTAGCATAGAAAAAGTGCCTGTTTGGATTAGGTTATGTTATTTAGACCTATGCTAGGTTGGATATTGTTAGGTTAAGTAGGGTACATTCTGTTCGGTTAGATTACGGTGGTTCTATTAATTTTTAAAAAAAGGCAGATAAAAACACAAGCATTGGGTTCAAAATACAAACTGTTCGTGCAGAATATGGATGAATATAACCCTATATCAATAAGTTGAGACATTAAACAACATCGGCATTTAAGTAAATCTACATATTTGGATAGCCCAGCTGAAGTAAGTGTTTGTCAAGCACAGATCAATTTAAGTTTATGCCAAGTTATATTTACTCATCATACAAAATTATTTGGATGAATAATAGCAACAAAGAAGTTATGAGACTACTTTTCAAATTTAAAAATTTGTTTCAGCACAAGAACAGGCCTAACCTATATTTCCAACATACATGCTTTTCAATAATATAGAGCAATACTTTAAAGTCATGAAAATAAACAAAAATACGAATAATAATTGACGTACTTACGTTGAATAATTGAGTGATATTCAGGATTAAATGTACACCTGGTCCAACAAACAAAAGAGTCTCTGAACCGTGAACTTTATCCCGCTACATTTTCATAAAATCTAAGTAAAATACACTCCTTGAAAAGCACAAATTTTGAAGTGACGTTTATACATGATTTATAGGATTGCTGTATTTAAAACAATACAGGGCCTAAGAATTATTTCACATACATAATACTTTGTTTAAATTTAGCTCACTATCCCCATTTCCCACTCACGCACCACACACACTACACGCCGACTCTTGTTTCTGACATTCCTTGTTTGTTTGTCTGAATGTCTGTCCCTGCCGTTGTTTTACTAAAAAACAGGAATGCTGGTCTTATTCTGATTGGATCGAGGAAGATTGAACTCTGTGATTGGTTGGAAAAGCAACGGGATCAACAGCTGATGGAAAACCAGGAGAACAGCTGTCAAGTGACTTTGAGTTGTAGAAGCGCTCTAGAGATCGCAGCACTTGCTGGCTGATTGTAGTGGGCGCCAAGAAGCAATTTGTTCAAAAGTTTAATAAGTATTTTAAGGTTTCGAAGCATAAAATAACAGGATAAATTCCTCTAGTACTATATTACTAACTATTATTTTTGTTTTTAATTCCTAAGTGTATTTATTTAGCAAATTTTTTCAGCAAATCTGACATTAATAAAATTAGAAGTACCACTCACTGAAGATTGTATAAATTAAGTCTATAGTTCTATATAGTTGCTAATACTTGTAGTTTTTCACCCTAATACCATAGATATTCTCTTTACAACAGATCTATGATAAATCTCAATTATAGTATAAAAGCAGAAAGTAAGAAGCAACAAAACAATATTAAAAACATTACTCCATAGTCCATAAATTAGTTTTGATATATTGTTTATTGCAAAATTATTTTGTTGACCATTAAATTAATTTTTTTATTTTTTACCAATGACTAACATCTATAAAAAACATAGCAAGTATATTAGATGATAAAAACTCTTATTCTAGTTATCTTTTGATTGTTGATTACTATTGTTATTCTATCTTTGTTGTTTTATATATTTATTTAGTCACAATATCTGAACCTGCTATTACCTTAATAGTTTATCCTGTTACTATTTGTGCGTTGTCTTGCTGTTGCTATCATTATTATAATATAGTTATTATTATTATTATTTTTTTGTTTTGTTTATTTTTTGATCACTATTGTTATTCTGTATTGTAATTTTACGTATGAATACATACATGATGTACTGGTGCGCAAATTACCATTATTATTTTGTTTTTCATGAAACTTGTTAATTTAATGAGACCTGATAGTAAAATTTAGTGTAATATAAGATTGTTATTTATAATGTAGTCCATCTTGAATTGAAATCTGTTGAATCTTTGTATTGTATTTTCAATGTACAAAATGGTGTAATCCTTAGAAAGAATAAATATCTAACTGAAATATGCACATTAGTATAGGTGTATCATTGAGTAAAATTTACTGAAACAAAAATAGTTTTTTTTTTAATTTTCTTCTAGAAAATATTAAAACTATAGGCCTACATCGATTTTGTAGTTTAAAATTGGTATTGTTCAAATGTTTTAGTTTATAAATGTTTCTTTGACCTTTACTTCTTTTGATCCTATTTCTAACCTAATTGCTGAAAATAGGTTACGAACTTTGGCAATGGCCAATGCACAAGTTTGGGTCTAATTTGGCGAAACTAATTAAAAGGGGATAAGTAAGTTAAAATTCTTTTTTACTTTTTACTTTTTCCCATATGCATTAGCATAGAGAACATTTTGTGATCGTCCAAAAAAAATCTTTTACAAGTTGGTCAAAAAAATCCATTTTAGGGTCCGTGAACCCAAAAATGTATTTTTCTGAAAAAAATTTTTAATGTATGGGCGTCTATCTGTGTGTATGGGCACTTCCCTGAAGACCAAATGGATGGATCAATTTTTATTAAATTTGGTATGAAGGTGTATTTAGCCAATATTTCCAGACAGTTTTTTTAAAAACTATTTTGATATTTATTTTATTTATTTTTATGGCCAAAAACATTAAACAATAGAATTTTCTTAAAAACAACTTAAACGATTTTCATTAAATTTTCAGGAAAGATGTGAATTGCAATTAAAAATATTTTAGTAAAAACCGTATGTCTCTACCTTGCAAAATTGAGATATGTAAAAACCTATTTGGGAATCAAACTAGTAATTTTCAAAATTTTGATTTTTAGTGTTTAATATGGGGGAAAGTTTTTGCCAATACTTGGGAACCATTTATTTTAATTATAATGTTAAAATATGTACAAGTTAGCTCCTCTTCCTTTGTTTCATATTTGTCCCATGATATTTTACAAAGCTTGTGCTGTCACAAGTTACTGTAACAGTAGTACTAAGTGGTTTTCCTAATATGTAAAAAGTTCTGGAGGGTTTGGAAAGTCCCTCACAAGATGGAGGTCCTGGGGGTTCACCCCCTAAAATTTAGACTGAAAACAGCGTTACTTAAGTCTTTTTAAGACAGAGTTGGTTAAGTATTCGGAATGCAGA
The DNA here is from genome assembly GCA_035578905.1 of Stictocephala bisonia. Lineage (NCBI taxonomy): Eukaryota > Metazoa > Arthropoda > Insecta > Hemiptera > Membracidae > Stictocephala > Stictocephala bisonia. The sequence continues at coordinate 247,625 of JAQJVL010000264.1, forward strand.
GTCCAAGTTTCAAAGTTCTAAACCATAACTGAGCTGAGGGTTGGTACTTCACTCATTAAATAAAGGTCATGCAATATATATGAACTGGAGCTAAGGGACAACGGCAGTAGTTTGCCACTTATCTAGCTCAGGTTCGATTCCCAATAAGACCATTAACAGTTTTTGCCCTGCCGCTCTCATGATTCGAAAGTCATGTTAAGCCGTTGGACCCCAGGTTGAGTCTTAGCCCTAACTTCACCTGGTAAAATAAGAGAAACTTTAAAATTTAAATGTTGAGTGAAGTTTTAAATGAAAAAAAAGACTAATCAATAAAGCTTACAGTGTAAACACGCCTTCAAGAATATTAAAGAACCTGCAGAAAATGGAAACAGCAAACCAATTTTTTTTACTTGTTCCTAGGCCAGCCACATGTGAGAATAAAAATGAGGTTTAAGTTGAAGTGATTAATTTTTAGTCTTTTACTTAACTGAGTTCTGAATAGTTGTACTATACTAAGATTGAAAAATGTTGTTGCTATTCAAGCGAGAGATATTAAGTATAAATTACTGTTTCATATACAGTAGTATTCCATTTATCCGAATGATGTTTACTATCTGTGTCCCGGATAAGCAGATATTCGGATGATTGTAGAAATAGCTTATAGTATAAACAATTTTTGGAATTGAGATGATTGCCCAAATGTGGTTTATGTATTATAGATCTAAACTTAGTTTTTATTAATTTACACAATAAGAAGCAACTTTTTTCACTGGCTACAGTTATCAAGATTGTTCATGATATTCTGATTGCAATTAGAACACTTGGAATAAAGTCATTAAGTAGCTTATATTGTAAGGATTATATAAATGTCTAGCATATGTCAATGACAGTGCAACGTACAATACTTTTCTTTAAATTTGAAAGCGTTTTAGCATCAATACCTCAACAATATTTTTGTGCAAGTACTTCTTCAAGATGTTAAAATTATTTAAATAAATCATATATTAGGTCTGGATTATGTAAAAGAATCAGAAACTCAGTAATACAATGTTTTGCTTGCTCAAAACACTCATAAAGTAAATTTACAGCAGCATCAAAAGTAAAAAAATCAAAGATTTTAAGTTGTTTCAACTATGTTATATTACTCCATCTTTGAGTGAATTAACTAAAATCCAGTCGGCTTTTAGTTAGTTGATGTTTCTTGAATGTATGGTATCTTATTGAACTACAATTTAACAGCAAATTGTTTCTGCAACAGGTTTTGCAACAACAATAAAAACATCCAAAGTCATAATTTCTCAAACTTAGTTAAAAGTAGTTTTCCTGAAGAATAGATTGCAATAGCTCTACATATATATTTTACTATCTACTTGGAACATACTTTCTACTGGAAGGCAGCACAGAAATTTAAATTATAAGGGGTTCTTTGCAAAATATTAAGTTTTATCTCTCCTTTTGGCACCAGTAGAGTATGTTAATAGAAAGGAAGTTTGTTCTAGATTCTCAAGTATCACTTGATTGTCATTGATTACAGGAACAAGAAGGCTGACTGCTCATACGGGTCCCTTGAAGCTTGTTTTCCTGTTCAGTGAAATTAGTTCATGTTCGGTTTTCACAGGTAGTTCCTGCTGTCTCCTCTCTCTATATATATCTTCATTCCTCTCTCCGTCTTTCTCCAGCATGTGAAGTGACTAATAGCTGAGCTAATAGTATGTCAAAAAGTCTTCAGAGTGTGTATCTGAAACCAATCATTGTTAGATAGCAGCACAGGTGCATGTTTACAACAAAAGCATTTCCTTGGACAGTCTCTATTTGTTTCTATAAGTCAACAGTATTTAGATGCAGAAGAAGCAAATATAATTTTAGAACCTAAAGTAACGGTAACAACCTAACTAAAACATAAGATGTGCTATGAATGTTGTAAGGGATGCATTATGCATTTTTGATCCCCTGAGTTGAAAAACATATCAATATTGATCATTTACATCATTCATTTTTTTCATTTACATTTCATTACATTCATTACATTTTTCATTACATTCATCAATCATTTACATTTTTTGTCATTTTGGCAACTTCATGGTTAAGGGTGTTTGATCGAATATTATTTTTGAAATTTATTTGAATACAATTGTTAGTATCTATATAAGTAATAAATGTGTTACAGAAAAAAAATTATACAAATTTTAGCCAAAGTGGCTAATTTGACCTTTTCGGTGAGAAACTCATGAACAAACCGTGTGATATATTTTATTAACATTTTGAGGATATAGTGGATAAAAGGTACTAACCAACGTAGTATATAGTATTTTAAGTGTTACCAATTTTTTTATGAATAATATTTGTTCATCTTTGGCTACAAAGAGTAGATAAAAAAAAAAATATATATATATATACATATAAAATTCGTTGCTAGAGTTTACTATAAATGAGGGGGTTATTTCTATTGAATTTACGGGGCAGAGAAGGTATGGGCTATAAGAGGGAGAGAGGGCAGGGGTTTAAATTGCTCATTTGTTAGTGAGTCAGGGTCTTTACTACTCTTAGTAGCAGTTGTGATAAAATCTAGAACTAAATTCCTCAGAGCGCTAAACTGGGTGCTTGGATAAACACCCTTAAGATATAATTTATTTGTAAGACCACCGACAATAGAAACAAGAAAATTCTCTACTCATATGGGTCATAGAATCAGATTTTTCTGTTTGGTGAAATTGGTTCATGTTCGGTTTTCACAGGGAGCGCCAGCAGTCTCCCTCTCTCATTTCCACTTTACGTGTATAGGTGGAAGACTTAATATAGGTAAACTTATCGAATCTCTCTTTATCCCTCTCTCCAGCACATGTTGTTGATGTAAGTGATATTTGAGCTAATAGTACACCAAAAAGTCATCTAAACTCTTATTTCAAACATCACTGTAATATAACAGCTCAGGCGCATGTCTACAGCAAATAAATTGCCTTGGACAGTCTGTTTGTTTATAAATACAACCTCAATACATTGTAAATGTAACACATATTGATTTTTCCTTTTTATTTTCAGCTTATAAACAACAAATCAAAATCGATCGAAGGAGCAATGCATGTTATAATCAGTCTTACCTGAGGTTGGCTTTGCAGTTTTAGAATATTTAGCCTCAGTAACAGCTGGAATTATATGGGAACATGCTATCTGTAATACTGTAATGCTTGATCCTCTGTAATGTTACTCATTCTATGGTAAGATTTGCATAAATAATTAAAATAAGTTAGAATGATGTTTGCCAGATTCTATTATGTACTGACTTAAACCAGTTTTGAAGTGTTAATCTACAGAGCTGAGCAAAGTTTCAAGTAATACGGTCAAACTGTTCTTGATTTAATATATACATGTTTTCTTGAAAATAAAGTGCCAAACTTAGGGAAATAGTTATACAGGTCAAAATAAAGAGAAAATCTAGAATAAATGTTTTTTTCCCAAAAACACTTTGTTTACCAGATATCCACCATTTTGTTTTTGTTTTTGCAAAAGAAGTTTTATCTCCAAGTTGGCTCAACTGAGCATTATGAAACTCACTATGCGTGTTAAGATAATAAAGACCTATTGTAGGAAAAAATATCAACTTGATCCAATTTAATGTTTCAAAATAGCGGTCGTTTTATGTTTTTAACAGAAATTGTGGGAAAACAGCAATATATAGAAAAAATGTTTATGACCACAGTTGTTTAAATAATTTTATTACCAATCTGTCAGTATCAAATAAATTAGAATTATACAAAAAATAACTGAGACACATATGTCAATGTGTCTCAGTTATTTTTTGTTTGATTCTAATTTCTTTGATACTGAGAATAGTAATTAAATTATTTTAAAAAATGTGTTCATAGTAATATGTTGAATTTTTGCCATTGTCTCGCAATTTTGGTTTAAACATTTTAAATTATGGCCATTTTGAAATATTAAATTGGATCATGTTGATATATTTTACTAAAATAGGTCTTTATTAACATGCATAGCGAGTTTCAAAAAGATTTATTCCGCCAACTCGATGATAAAAATTCTGTTGTGAAAAAAAAATGGCGGATATGTGGTAAACAAGGTGTTTTTGGAAATAAAAATAATACTAGATTTTCTCTTTATTTTTACCTATATTTCCATTTCCCAAAGTTTGGTACTTTTCTTTTGGGACACTCTGTATATATATATTTTAACAATCTTCGAATTCTATAAAACTTTTTTCTTCATTTTCTGCTCTAAATTAATTGTAGAATCCGAAAATATACAGCCAGAACACCTTTTTTATTACATCTTGTATGTATGTATATGTAAAGGAGAGGTCAATCTCATCTTTAACCTTACTCTACCCATTCCCCGTAGATTATTGACCTGTGCAGGGAACATATTCAAACAGAGTAAGGGATAGATCCAGTACAGTACAAAGTGGATATTACTGATCAAAACTAACAGATAAGGCCAAGCAATCTCGAACTCAGCTAAAAAGTCTTGACGCCTTAGACCGCTCATCCATTGAAAGGTTCCCCCACTTCTTGTTCGTATTCAATGTTGGGGCAAAAATAAATTTAGTAAGGCTTTATAGCGTCTCTGTAAGCAGTTTTTATACAATCAATAATCTAATATTAATGTGATCCAAGCATTGTTGTTAGGTCTAAGTCAAAAGTCGGTAAGCTGAAAGGATTATAAGGGGAAGTACCAGTAAAAGTGATCCTTAGAATTCAGGAAAAGGGAGGCTTGGGGTGGAAACAATACAGAAACTGTGTACTCAGTTTGGAAGGAGAAAGTTATCAATCTTAATGAAGTAAGCGCTACTTTATGTTAAATTTTTATTGTTATAATACAATTATTTTCTTATTGATTTGTTTTACTTTTTTTTTAACTATTATTAAGTAAGTTACCTCAAGAAAACTTGTCTTCAAAACGGCACAAATAGAATATATAGTATAACAACTAAATATTGGATGAGATTAAGAAAGCAAGAGTATACTGTTCAGAAATAGAATATTCAATAAAGTGTGCATTGAATCAGATTATATTGCTTTACATTAAAAATGTGACGGCGTCTAACCGTGATATAGCTACAGGCGTGTAGTGCTGGTATTGCAGCATTGCTAGTGAAGGGGTCGACAGGATCAGATATAGATTGATGGTCCAGACAGCCATGTGCAATCTTACCGCTAAAGTATGCTTTTGTATAACTCTGTAAACTTTCTTTAACTTAAATCTAGGTTAAAATATTGTATAACTTGACTGTAAATTAATGACCTGGCTAATGCAATTTATTGTCAATTTGGCTTAATAAAATGATTTGATTTTGTATTTCAATTGTAAGTTTGGTGTTTATTATAATAATGAGTTATTTTGAACACGGTATGATTATTAAAGGTCTAATATATTGGAAATAACTCGATACTATGATATGTTTTATTTAAAATAGTCAAGAATAATGTTTAAAGTTTCAAAAAACACTGAATATTTTGAAAAACTACAACTTATGGTCTACTAGAACCTGTAAAATGACATTTCAGTCTAACGATAGGATTATTATTACGGGCTGAATTCTTTAAATAAAATCTCATATTTTTGGCACTTTTGTGGAGCGAAATGAACTCCCTAAGATATACAATTTTCACTCTCTCTCAAATTAATGGCCTGGAATCAATAATTAATAGAAACATTTAAAGACATTTTGTTTTTTTCATTCTCCTACATCTGACCAATGAAATAAAATGACCAGTAGCTGAGCTAATAATACACCAAACAATCGTCCGAGTGTTTAATCAAGACCAATCACCGTTAGATAGCAGCACATGTGCCGGTCTACATCAAATTCTTTGACTTGGACAGTTATTTTTTTCTATGGTCACTCGTAATATACCAGAAAATCGGATCCAAAATAATGTTGACTGCAACTCATCAGATACTACCAAAACTACACCGTTTGCAATTTCTAAAACATCTAAAGTTGCATGGTTATCTTTGATTTTGTTTTTTTATCTCTCACATGCATATCTTTAGTATGATTTAGCAATACAAATAACAACTATGATTATAGTAAAAAATCTGTAGAATTCGATGTTTTTTTTCTAATTAACTAAATAAGAAGACTACGAAATAAAATAGGAATGAGAGGAATAAAAGACTTAGAGTACCCAAACAATGAGTAACAAGTTAATTGCAGCCATTTCCTGAGTAGATGTATTGCTTTCTTTTATATCACGTTTGTTTTTATTTCACTCAGCCTTGGAGTAAACCTGGTTTACAATCTGCTATAAAGTCTGGTAGAGGTTGACAAAACAAGGTGGACGAGTAAAAACCTAAGAATATACAACACAATATACTGAAATTAGATTTTATCTATTTTTCGTTGTTTTATTTACTTTATACAACATATTTATTATCATTTAATACATCTTATAATTATTGTAGTTTCATACATAACTAAGTAAAAATATTGCTTTACATTACTTGTCGACATCAATGGCGCAGTGCTGTAAGCCTGCTACTTGGGGACCTAAGTTTTGTGGAGATTGTAGGCTATAGGTTATATCCTCGGTCCTATTTACACTGACACTGCGTCCACTCAATGGTTGCCATCAACACTATTTGTCACGTTTGGGATATTGTCCATGTGGGTGGAAGTCAGGGCCCTGATGTTGTATAGGGAGAGGTGAGTATAAAGCTTATCGAATAGCTGGAAATCAGACCAATACTACGTGGTTCGGATTCTCTGTAAAGCTGCAGGCCTCTTTCATACCATGGCTATTGGGATATTAATAAATATCACTTTCTAAGGAACAGTCAACCTTAGTTAGTGACTACACTCGTTAATCTACACTCATTCACCCCTCATATTCGCCCATATATCTATGATCGCCGTCTTACTGATTAATAATAATAATGAAAGTCTGAAGTAGGTTTTTCTACTTTTTGTAAGGACATGCATTTACTAGACGTTTTCATAATCTTAAAACTTTTTGCAAGCCAAGGTTTACTGAAAATATAAATATAAAATTTACCTGTTAGGAATGTAACCTACGATGTGAAACAAAGCATAATACTTATTGTATGTTATCTATTTTGTTTATTTATTACAGTTTATTTCCTCTAAACGATTGAGCTTTAACGCTATCTACTCGAAGTTTTGTAGAATGGAATCAGTTGATGAAAATTGTTATACGATCGTTTTCAGTATCATGATGTACCATTGACTTTAACAATTTGCTGTAGACGCGAGCATGTGCTGCTCTCTAACAGTGATTGGTTTCAACAAAGCGTCGAACGACTATTTGGCGTACTAATTAGCTCAGCCATTAGTCTCTTTCTCTCTCGTCTGTGGTTAAGAAAATTGCTAACTATTTTTATTCACCATATAAAAAAAGTTATATCATAGGAAAACACTCTTCCCTTTCCTTTATTTTACGTTATTTGCCAGAATAAGAAACTCAAGAGCCATAAAATGGCTCAGCTTTACGGCGTTTTCCTTTTACTGTACTTGATTTTACTGTTGAGCTGAAAACAGTTCAATTCCTTACGGCCTGATTCAATCTGTAAGAGTGGTAAAACGAGAAAAATGTTAGATAGGAAGGTTTTTTTTTTTAATTAGAGCTGTTTAAATTTTAGTTTTAAAAAAATGGAAAACAGTTTGCTAAAATACAGCTTTTTATGTAACAAATAATATCAAGTAACTCCTTAAACAACCGACAAGACTACAAATACAGGGTGGAAAAAGATATGTAAACGCTTTTACAACAACGTTATTTTTATATAAAGATAATTCGATAGTTAAATTTATTTTAATAGTTGTGTTCCATAAAGTATAATTTTGTATCAGAATAATTTACTTAAAACCGGATATCGGAGAAGTAATATTGTTCGGATTACAGTAGTTACATTAAAGTTCAAATGACCGCTACTCTAGAAAGAATAAACTTCGAAGTCCGGTTTGCGGCAGTTAATTTCTCTGGAATAGATCTTTCATTTGATACCAAACTCGACCTAGGCTTACGTTGAAGATTTCGTTCAACTCTTTATGGGCCGTCCCCCTTAAAAGATGATAGTTGCTAATGGCGTCAAAAAGTATCTTCTTTGTAACCATGATATTGTTAAAGATTTCAATTTTAAATATTTTCTCTCACCCTGTATATTCACAGTAGTAATTATATAATTTACCAAGTATATAAATAATGGAAAAAAGTAACAAGAGCATAATTTGATTGGTTTAATGCACATTATAATTAAAAAAAAGAAAAGTGCTGTTTATCTTAAAAAAAGTTGGTTTAAGTTTAACTTTTCCTAAATCACATACAAATCCAAATCGGCAGATATCTTGGATTTTCAGTTGAAATTGCTACTTTTAAGTAATTTTGTAACAATTTCAAATAGGTAATTCTAATAATTATAGAGTAAAAAGCTGCTTGATCTTGAGTACAGAAAAACACGTAACAAAAATGTAAATGTAAATAGGCATCTTGTTAGCCTAGTGGTTAGCACTTCTGCTTTCAATGCAGAGGGTCACGGATTTAAATTCAAAGGGAATTTTACTTAAATTTACCATAGAGGTTTAAACCGTTGTCCATCAACAACTTATGAATATAATTTAAAAAATGTCACTGGCGTAGATAGAAAAATAAAAAAAAAAAAATAAATAAATAGTCCTCTACATAAGGTGAAATGAGTAAACCAGAGTATGCTATTTTTAACTTGATTTGTTCCCAAGTTGTCAGAGGTACAGTAGAGTACATGTTCCATGAAGAGATTCTAAAAGGAAAATTTACCTAAAAGCGCCTATAAGTTTGGATTCATATTGAAGAATGAAAAATGTCCTAAGACAATAAAACATGACATCCTACTCAACGGTTGACCCTGTCAAGGAAGTTGTTATTGCCTTATTGCTAGGGAACATACATTATAAATTAATACATCGCAACGAAATATCGATACCCGTTAATTGAGTAATAAGATCATATTATTTATAAAGAGTTTGTTCGTTTCACCAAAATAAATATTACAATTGTATTCTGATTTTTTCAGTTTAGTCATGTGTATATAAAACAGAATCATCATCATCATTTTAAAAATTTTCATTGATATACACTTTTATTTGATGAAAATATACACATCAAATGGAGTTTTCTGGACACATTTTGTGACAAGTAAATTTACTAAATAATCATTACCATTCTTAACGTCTCTGCTCCAAATATCTTCAAAGTATAATTGCCTTGAGAGAAATCTAAATAAAACAGAGAGATGTATACATTCAGTAACATCAATAATAACAATAATAATGATTAATCGTATTAAATGATTATTTTATTGTTTGAAATAAACATGGCCATAAACTATAATAGTAAAACATCATTGTTATAGTTGATCGAATATTTTAAAACTCAATAAAACGAGTATAAGGATGAAATAATCAAAAATGTACATTCAAGTGTAAATACTATTTTTAAATCGAAATGGAATGGAATGGAATGAAATGAAATGGAATAAAATAAAATGGAATGGAATGGAATAAAATGAAATGAAATGAAATGAAATGAAATGAAATGAAATGACATGACATGACATGACATGACATGACATGAAATGGAATGGAATAGAATGGAATGGAATGGAATGGAATGTAATAAAATGAAGTGGAATGAAATGGAATGAAATGGAATAAAATGGAATGAAATGAAATTAAATGGAATGGAATGAAATGAAATGAAATGAAATACGTCTTTATTTTTTAAAGCGAGGCTAGGACTAAACAGTCCTCACAACCACCTAACCTTAAAACTTGCATTGGAGGACGTTAATTAACATCAACGTGTTGTGTCCAGGAGTTATTTAGATGGATTGATAATCGAAGCATTTGGATTAAACTGTACTTTGATTCAATTGTTTAAATCCTAAGCCAATATAAATAACTCTTTGGTAGCATGGTAACATAAAAATTGTTATCGCATTTATCAACTAAAATTTTGAATTCTTAGTCTATCGTAACACAGATTACAGTCCATTACTCATAATCAAAGACTAACATCACTTGTTAATGGCTCCGGGGGGGGGGGAGGGCCACATCACCCTGAAAACCTCCCTTATAGGCCCACGATTGAAGTCTGCCTTTAGCCTCGCTTGAGAGTTTCGAGCTTTATCTTTTGGCCTCATCGAGCATCGGTTTACTTTTAGGTATCGATACTTTGCTTCCGATATCGGCAGTATCGGTGAAGGTATCGGACTTCCGATATTATCGGGGTATCGCAAGAAAACATGTGGTATTAGTATCGAAACCCGTCCCTTCTGCGGAAGAAATGTAGTACCAAACAAAACCTGTTTCTGTCTTGACTGAGATGATAACGGTTTTATAATAACTGAATACAAAGACGTGAAACGTTTTAATAGAAGATTTGTTAAAGTTTTTTTACTTATTTTATAGTTATTTTTAGTGAAATTATTGGGACAGTGTCCAAAATAGTATCACAACGCCATCGTTACAATGTTTCTGCTAATTCAATGTTCATTATGTTTCATATAATGAACATTATTAGTAATTGAAATCAACGATAAAAATTATTATGCTATTGTATTGTTATTATATAAGATTTTATATTTCAGATATAATATTTTCTTAGTAATTTGTATGGAGGTGTACTAATAATTTTTAATTGTATATTCATGAACAAGGTAAAAGAGTTAAGGCTTTTTAATTAATTAAACATACTAACATTTATTAGCATAGCGTATATTCACATAATACCTTGTCACTTCCTTCCAGTACACTGTTCTGCCACCTCCTTGCGATACCGTTCCAGTACACTGTTCTGCCACCTCCTTGCGATACCGTTCCAGTACACTGTTCTGCCACCTCCTTGCGATACCGTTCCAGTACACTGTTCTGCCACCTCCTTGCGATACCATTCCAGTACACTGTTCTGCCACCTCCTTGCGATAACGTTCCAGTGCACTGTTCTGCCACCTCCTTGCGATACCGTTCCAGTACACTGTTCTGCCACCTCCTTGCGATAACGGTCCAGTACACTGTTCTGCCACCTCCTTGCGATACCGTTCCAGTACACTATTCTGCCACCTCCTTGCGATACGGTTCTAATACACTGTTCTGCCACCTCCTTGCGATACCAATCCAGTACACTGTTCTGCCACCTCCTTGCGATACGGTTCCAATACACTGTTCTGCCACCTCCTTGCGATAACGGTCCAGTACACTGTTCTGCCACCTCCTTGCGATACCGTTCCAGTACACTGTTCTGCCACCTCCTTGCGATACCGTTCCAATACACTGTTCTGCCACCTCCTTGCGATAACGGTCCAGTACACTGTTCTGCCACCTCCTTGCGATACCGTTCCAGTACACTGTTCTGCCACCTCCTTGCGATAACGTTCCAGTACACTGTTCTGCCACCTCCTTGCGATACCGTTCCAGTACACTGTTCTGCCACCTCCTTGCGATAACGGTCCAGTACACTGTTCTGCCACCTCCTTGCGATACCGTTCCAGTACACTGTTCTGCCACCTCCTTGCGATACGGTTCCAATACACTGTTCTGCCACCTCCTTGCGATACGGTTCCAATACACTGTTCTGCCACCTCCTTGCGATAACGGTCCAGCACACTGTTCTGCCACCTCCTTGCGATACCGTTCCAGTACACTGTTCTGCCACCTCCTTGCGATACCGTTCCAATACACTGTTCTGCCACCTCCTTGCGATAACGGTCCAGTACACTGTTCTGCCACCTCCTTGCGATACCATTCCAGTACACTGTTCTGCCACCTCCTTGCGATACGGTTCCAATACACTGTTCTGCCACTCCTTGCGATACCGTTCCAGTACACTGTTCTGCCACCTCCTTGCGATACGGTTCCAATACACTGTTCTGCCACCTCCTTGCGATAACGGTCCAGTACACTGTTCTGCCACCTCCTTGTGATACCGTTCCAATACACTGTTCTGCCACCTCCTTGCGATACCGTTCCAGTACACTGTTCTGCCACCTCCTTGCGATACTCTTCCGATACCGATACTCGTGGCATCGATACTTTTGATGTGATACCGCGTCGGTATCGATACCATTATTCCGATACGGTATCGATACCAAGTATTGGATCGGAAGGAGTATCGAATCATCTCTACCTTTAGGAATATGTGCCAACGGTCTCGTGGGATATCTCTCTCGTGGCATCGTTGAAAGTGACCTCGTGGGGAGTTATACGTATAGCTGCACTTGATTTAAAATATTGTGAGGTAGACCAGTTGCAACAAGTATTGGGAAATCCGCGTGCGGAACATTCTCGTAAGACTGAAGTCCGAGCTTTTTCGCGAGGTTGTTAAAGTGTTTTTTCTTTTTTTGTAAACTGTGCCTGTAGACGAGTCGTCTCTCAGATGGCCGCCTTCCTCTATGTGGGTTTTCGTTTGTGTCTCTGTGTTTCATTTCACTGTTCCGTGTTTCCCATTCGTGTTCGTTCTGTCTTGTTCGCCGTCATTGGACTGCTGCCTGTCGTCTTCGTTGACATGCCTGGCTAAGTCTTTTGGTAAGTGTTTGTATTTTTACTTTTCTTCACGGTTTCGGCCGAAATGTTGATTATTTTTTTTTTCAATAGTAAAATTAATGTTCTGTGTCCTGAGCCCGGTGCCTTCGCACCCACCTACGATGGGCCTGGTAATGTTTTGCGACGGTGGGGGTCGCAAAACAACAGAATATTTAAAATATAACGTAAAAGATTATTTATTCAACCACGGAGACAGTTTGTTGAAAACATGTGTTAATTCTTAGATAATAATTTTTGATGTTGAATGTAATACTTTGCAAGTATTTATCTCTAAAACCCAGATGCATCTCATTTTGAGAGTTAGGTTCAACGAGGTCATGGAAGACAACGTACGTACCAGATGTACTCAGTTAACATGTTAATGTATGCTGGGACAGTTACATTAACATGTTAATGTAACTGTCGTCACACCGGAGCAACAATGAGACCTTTGCCAAGCTCAGTAGTGCCAACTTCATCGACACAACGGAACCGAGTCTCTAATGTTTTTCAAGCCAAATAACCACTATTTGATTTATTTTTCTATAATAAGTAAACCAAAAAACCTCTTTAAGAAAAAAAAAATGAACATATTTCATGATATTAAAGTTCCATTCAACTTTTACAGCATGGTGATAGTGATAATAATAAAGACATTAACGAATATATTTATTTTAATAATCACTCTTTGCTTGCCAGAAAAAATCTGAAATAATTGTAAAAGAAGACTTAACGGTTCTGACTTAGCCTGATAAATGAAGAATTTTGTCATTTCATTTAACTGGTAGTGGCGTTAGTGTTTTGCTAATTACTAAATATATTTTTGTACTTAATAAAAAAAGTACCTAAAATAAATCAGAAATACTGGCAGCAATACTGGTGTTCCTGGAAAATAACAATTATAAAGGTTCTTAAGAGCTAATGTGAACAATAGTAGGTAACAAAATACACATTATCAGCTTTTCCTCCCCCAAATAATGAAATAAAAATCAGGTTTGATGCAATTATAATTATTAGCAGCCAATTATAGTTTATAAAAACCAACTCAATAGTTTAATATTTATCCTAAGGTAAAAAAACAAACTTAAAAAATACATAAAAACTATAAGAGAATGATAACAAATTAATTACAGAGCTATAATCACGTGCCTAAAGGAATGGATAAATATTAATATTAAGAGACAAAAAAGGAAATGTCCACACAGTGCCACATTACAAAAAATCACGTGGTCTGCTTTTTGCAATATTATGGCATATGATTCGTTTTTGCATTACAACGTTGTATTAAGAGTATATGTTTTGTATGTTTATTTCAAAGACAACCATAGTTTAATTTCATTTCAGCATATGGTTTTCTTCAAAAACATACAATCAGTTCAACCAGCATTTATGACACAACAGTGATTTCTAAAATACATTTTTCCAGTTTATACTCCTTTTTATATTATGTCCAGAACTTTTACATTACGTAAGAATAATAACAGTAACTAAACTGTCACAAATTTATTGGTACGGTACATAATATTACTTTTTATTTCTAGTTTATTTGGCGTTATTTATAACTACATTGTATATTCATATTATTATTATTTTAACAAAATCATAAATACAATATACATGAATGTAAACATTAAAAAGTCGAAACTTTAACAAAATATGAATTTGGGTTAGTAAATCAAAATTTTTTAAAAATCTCTTGAGTTAACGACTTTTAAAAGCTAAATTATTAACTGAAAACGGATCCGTGGAAGCCAGTTAGTTCTGTTGGGGAGAAAGTGACTCCATCAATTTACCAGTAACTGATATAAATGAGTCTCCTGAAGAGGGGAGGAATTGAATAATCAAATTGTCGTTGATAAACTTTACTCAACTTCAGCAATTAATTTATAAATGAGCAAAATCTCTCAAAGATAATTAATAAAAAACCAATTTATTTATGACTTTAACACTTTTGTTTAAAGGAATAAACTATATTTTGTTTAAAGGAATACACATGGACGAATAAATTTTAATAGAAACTAAGCTGTATAAAAATGTGCTTAAAACATAAACCATGATAACTTCATATAGTCTGAGTAACGTAACAAGAAACAAAAATAATATTATAACTATAATTGGGCCAGACCACAAACGACCTGCGTGTCAGCAGCAGAGGGGCATAATTCCACCGCTGAGCTGCTTTACTTCACGGTCATGATAATTAACTTCCATCTTCAATGTTTAACATCCGCAACAGTACTTAGCTGGAAAAAAAATTGTAATGACTTTAAACGTTTCTTTAATTGCGATTAATTAATTAATTATATTATTATTAATTGTGTTATTGTTATTTCAATACAATGTAATATCTTTATTTAATTTGATCATTATATCGTTTTAAGCTTGATTTGTTAGTGTTAATAAAACCAATTAATGGTCACTGCTACTAACGACATAGTGGGTGGGGCTTGGTTATGCACTGTCATCTCGTGGCCATCTTTTCATGGCAACATTAAATGGAATAACACAGCGGGGGAAGAGTAGTGTTCGCTCTCTCTTACTTCCACCACTCAATCTATCTCTCTCGCATAGGCATTCAGTAGGTCATTTTCTAATCGCTTTATTTGTATTTTTGTTACATATGTTACCAAAAAACGTATATGAAGTGCTGTAAATTACCGACAAATTGAAGAGTTTAAGACAAACTACATCAACCTCAGTTTAGCTTGACAACGAAGGTGCACGAAACAATGGTCTCCTTTCTTGTTGTTAGTAGAATAACTTCTTAGATTTCAGTTAACATTGTAGGGTTATTAATATTACTTAATTTTTAAGTAGATAAAATGTTTCAAAAGAGGTATATACTGAAAGGTAGAATCAGAGTGGTTTATTGTCATAAATAACTATTTACACAGTTTTCGCAATGGTCATGTTACACAAACGATAAGTGAAAATAAGAAAGTTATTAATCAACAAGTACTGCCTTCATCAAATATGTACTTATGTAAAAATATCAATATGCATTAAGTATTAATTAGGATTTGGAATTTATTACATTAGAATCTGCTTTGATAATTTCAGGAAGAGGTTTGACCCCAAAAAAGTATGTCAGCCTATCAAAAAGTGTGGTGTTATATTGTGGTACTATTATTCCATCCATATTCATAAAAATATACATTATACAATGTTATTCGATTGAATACAATTTGTTTCATTTTCAATAAATAATGAAAGGTATTAATATATATACAATCTAAAAAAGTCTACACGAATCATTCTCTTCATACCAAGGACAATTAATTCTAATTCAGATAGCGTACTGTATGTTTGAAAATTGTATACGATACTACTAGACACTATACAAATATTCATTGAGTTATCTATAGTCATTTAAAAATGGTGATGTTTTAAAATTGTTAAACAAAATATCTTGTAAACTGTTAGGTTTATCAATTTTACACAAAAACAATAGTTTTAAGTTGATTTTAATATAAATTAATTGGTCCCTTAGTTTTTTTTAGTCTATTATTAGTAGAGTTTTGGTAAAATCTGTATTTTACTGCAGGTTTTTACAGCATTCAGAAAAAACTCCACTGAAAATTTAAAAATGGTGATGTTTTAAAATTGTTAAACATAATATCTTGTAAACTGTTAGGTTTATCTTCCCACAACAACTAAGGTATCAATTGAATTGTAATGAAATTAAAGGTTATTTTTTGTGTGTAAAATTTATGAATCTAACAGTTAACAAGATATTTTGATTTAAAAGTTTTAAAAGCTCGTAATTTCGAAATGGCTAAAGATCCGTAAATGAATATTTTAATACTGTTTAGCAGTGCTAATGTAGAGATGTGGAACATTTCAAATGAGACAGTCAAACTGTTATCGAGTGTTTACTTTCTCCCAAGTGCGTTAGCATTGAGAAAGTATTGTGATCGTAAAAAAAACCTTTTTACAAATTGGTCTAAAAATCCATTTTAGGGTCCCCTGATCCAAAAAAAGTGTTTTCTTTAAAAAAAAACAAAACGTTGGTGTCTGTCTGTCTGTATGTGCAGTTCACTGGAGACCAAACGGATTCATCAGTTTTTATAACATTTGGTATGTAGGTGTATTTAGCCAATATCTCAAGACCATTTTTTTTACTTTTTTGAAATTTCCGTTTTTTTTTATTTTTACGGGCAATAAGCATAAAAAGCGGCATTTTTTTCAAAAACGGCTCTACGATTTTCGATTGCGATGTAAATTACAATTTAAAATATTTTAGTAAACATCGCATGTCTCTAACTTGACTAGTTTTTGAGTTATGGAAAAACACATATTTGGGAATCAAACTGGTAATTTTCAAAGTTGAGTTTTTTTAGAGTTTAATATGGGAGAAAGTTTGTGCGAATTATTTAGGACCATTTATTAATTTTTAAAAAATCACACAAAAAGGAGTGGAATTTGATAAAACTTTATTCTCCATTTAATGCTCTAAATTAGGTGTAGAATCGAACATAGCCAGGACACATTTTTAGTTACACCCTTTATATATTTATGCTCAGATGATGACATTCATATGAGATCATAATCTACAACAATAACTGACTCATCCTTCTAACTAGGCCAGCACGTCACTAGAACACCGGCGTATTCTTTCTTTTATTATTATACTGTGACTCATTTTTCCTTTTTACAAGATATAATACAAACACGACCCAACTTCTCTTCCTTTATTGATATAATTTAATAGTTTTCAACTATGCTTTTTCAATTCATATTCATAAATTGAGAATATTGTGTTATACATAGAAAAATAAACATTTATTTACGCTTATTCCTTGTTATTTTAATTTTTTTATTTATTCTTAAGACGCCGTTCGTCAAGATATGTGTGAATATGGATTTCCAATGAGTGCAAATGAGCTAATGTAGTCGTTGCTACAAACTTAGGCTGACTATTCCTTAGGAAGTGTTATCAATGTATAGCCCAATGATAAATGAACAGCTGGTGGTTATCAGCTAAATCTCTCTCAAAGTGTATTGACTCTGTTTGGGATCGAACTGAGAACTTTTAGCTTATGAAGCTGGGATTTAACCAAGTAAGCTACCGACCAGTTATATAAATATTCCAAATACTTTAAACTTATTTTCCTCATTTTTATACTGTTTCTCTAAGAATGGCTTAAATTTTACCACAAAGAACAATGTATAAACACCAAAATATTGTTTTTTTCACAAGTACTTAACTTGATTGGATGGGATTGTTTTCGATTACAAATTATTACCCTGTGCAATGTAACACCTCAATTGCATATCATTACAACTCTATGGCATAATTTCAACTGCGATTACACATTATTCCACTTACATTTGAAGCAACAGCTGAATATTAGACAAAAGAGGTGACTAAAATATGAAAAATCAGATTAAAATTACAAATAAAATTAATATTCGTTTTTCCACAGTAAAAAAAAAAAAGAAAAACCAAAACTATTTAAATACAAACACAAACAATTCCATCTTTAAATTCAAATATAACAAAGGCCCTAACATCTAAACAAACCTTGTGTAATAAAAACATTAACACTGTTGTAATAAAAAAAATTTAACACATTTTTAGTACAATTAATAATATTCATAAAAGGTACATTATAAACGAATTGTAGATATAAAAATCATATATAAAGCGTTAGTTTTAGAAAGTATACTACAAAAACATCAGAAAAGAAAAGTACAAATTACAACTGTTACAATTGTGTCTTGTATTGTACATTCAAAATGTTTATTTATACCAAAAGTCAAACTAAAAAAGAGCCAGTTTCATAAATGTCATGATGTTATTACGTTACAAGTATATAATAATCGTTGCATGAAATCGTAATGAATAGAGAAAACTTGTCTGGAAATACGTTTCCAAAAATTATCAAAACTTTAACGTTCTAATTGATTATTATTTATTTTGTGTATGATTCTTGATTTTATCAAACATTACAGATACAATTTTAATTTAGTCTCATATTTTAAGTTAGCCCTCCAAAGTGTCAGTTAAGTATAAGAAATCACACAAAACTAGACATAAACAAACATGAGTAAACATTAAAACATTTAAAACAGCACAAAATATAACAAAAATATAAACTCTTACAACTTTTAATTACTGTACATAAATTATGTCTTCACTTACCAATCGTAAGGAGATTATGATCTTAAATTTTAGGTAGGAAGTAGGAATGAGACTCTTTAATGCTGAGTGTTGAGACTCTTTAAGTGTTAGGACCTTTGTTGTATATTTAAATAATTTCATTTTTGTGTTACTTAGTGGCCAGAAATAGGGTTAGGCTAGGTTTTTGTGGTTATAGTATGGTTAATACAAGTAAGTTTTTAATTTTGAAATATAAATAAAATGAAATAATATATATTCATCTATAAAAATATGTAAACGTTAAAAGCACCAGCTTATAACTTAATTACGGTTAGGACAATCGAATAGTACATTATTATCAAAACTTGGGTTCAACATTTTTGTATTCGAGTACTTTCCTTTTAATAGAATTAAACATATAAAGCAAACCGGTTTCCTAACAAATATCCTGTGAAGATCATGTTTTGATAGATAGAGTATTATCTCATATACCATTTCAGTGTTTTCCATATTGGATGTAGTAATGAATGGATACTGTGGATCAAACACAAAGGCCCCCCCGCCTCCAATCCCTCCCCTCGGGGGGGGGGGGGACTGAATTGTTCAAAACGTTGTTATTTATTTTAACGAGCACTGCCATATATATCCAGGGAAGGGACAGTATTTGTTGTTTTGTATTGGTTGTTTGGGCAGTGGCAAAATGGTATTTCCTTGTATTATTGATCCACACCAGTCCCTAAATGTTCTTTTTGAAAATAAAATACTGTTGTATGAGTGTAAATTGTTTTTAAGTAGAATAAACAATTAGAAAACACATCTTTATAATTATGATGGAGTTTTTCATTTCGTTTACCACATTCTTATGCAATACCACTCTATACAAAAGTAAAATACATATTGTAAAAGTGAACTCTTGTACATGATCATGGTTACAAAGAACATACTTTTTGACGCCATTAGTGACATTTAATCTTTTCAGGGGGACGGCTCATGAGGAGTTAAATGAAATTCTTCAACGTAAGC
The DNA here is from genome assembly GCA_035578905.1 of Stictocephala bisonia. NCBI lineage: Eukaryota > Metazoa > Arthropoda > Insecta > Hemiptera > Membracidae > Stictocephala > Stictocephala bisonia. The sequence continues at coordinate 267,259 of JAQJVL010000264.1, forward strand.
CTAGGTCGAGTTTAGTATCAAAAGAAAGGTCTATTCCAGAGTAATTAATTGCCACAAACCGGACTTCGAAAGGTTTATTCTTTCCAGAGTAACGGTCATTTAAATTCCAAATTAATAATTTCAACTACATTATTTCTCCACTATTAAACGGGTTTAAGGAAATTATTCTGATCAAAAGTTATACTTTATAGAACACAACAATAAGAACTTAAACTTCGATAAGAAATGAAAAATCCATCATAATTATAAAGATGTCCCAGCACGATTGTTTATAACTTGACTCTAAAATGTTTTTCAAAAGAACCTTACTTGTTCGACAGTTATTTTTCAGCTTTAGATTATCAATAACTGTTAATTTACTATTATGTTCTACATTTCAAAACTAGACATCACAGTGAATTAAACTATTATATGTGATAGTTGGATGATTTCTTTTACTCCTTAATTTGGTGAAGTATATTAAAATTGTTTGTATAAATTATTCTATGAGAACAACTTTCATAGTGCTTTCGTGTTTTGTTATTTCGATTGGTTAACTTTCTAATAGAGGCTATCTTATTTTTTTAGTATAAAGCTGTTTAATGTATTTTGATACTGGTATAGTTTTAATTCATTACAGTATTTTATTTTTGTGATGGTCTAATACATAAATAAATAATTCTAAAAGTAGGTTTCTCATCTTTGAATGAAAAAAAATCAAAATGTATAGTTTCATTCATGTAAAACCTTCAAACACTCATACGTAAAATTATATCTCTCATCTATCAACAAGACTAACGATGAATAGTTAAAGTAAAAATAAATCATAAGTTTTTTAATAATAAGGAAAGACATACAGAAAGTTCAAAAGCATAGTATATAGCACGTTTTTATAAGCTTAATCTCTTGGCTGGAACTCATTTTTCTAGTCCTGAACTTGTTATTTTTTTAACTTTAGTTGGTAATTTACGTGATGGAAGAACTCCTGTTTGGCATTTGGTTGTTTAAGATATTTTGAGATATTTCTTCCTTTAATTAAGTGAAAACTGTTCGTAAGCATTGATTTACTATTTTTATGCAGTTTTACTAAAGGTTCCGTTGATTTTATGAAAAATGATTGAAAATTATGTTAAACATTAATTATAAATATATCCAAAATTATTTTTTTATTCAGTGATGAGAAACTTTTTAAATGTTTATTTAACTAATGCAGTTTGATTCACTCTGAACTATCTAGTTTTAATTGAAATGTAGGATAAGATAGTATCTGACACCTGAGTATGACAAGATAAAGTAATAGTAACAAAATAAAGTATACAAAAATGCAAAGTAAAAAAATTATTGACTAATTTTATATTTTTTTAGTTAATACGCTTTAAACTTTAAAGAAGGCTTAGGTAATGTATCTACAGAGTTATATTTTGTCAAAAGAAACAACTAAGTTTCAACGTAGTCAATAACACATGGCTCAGTAAATATAATTAAAACATCTAATTAGAAAATATCAAAATCAGAGTCAGTTGAACAAAAAGGCATTTGGATTCAGACCGGTTGATGTGAACTCTCCTGTATGCGTGTTTGAGTTACTTAATATTTTTTTGATAATAATTAATTAATTATAACATTTACCAATCAAAAAAATATTTATTACAGATGTTTTTTACTTTGTATTGGGTAAAAATGAGACAAAATCATATACAATTATTTGGCATCACATTTTTTGAACTTTATCAGTGCTTTATTACGAAATATATGTGTTCATTGATAAGGTGTGTAATTTGCAACGTGTTTTTATACTGATAACACGTTGTAAATATGTCAACATTACATACAATGTTTTTAACAAAATATTAAATATGGGAAAGCTAGTCGAACGGTCTACGGCGTCAGGACCTTGTGCCTGAGTTGGCGCAGTTCGAATCCTGGCCTTACAGTTAGTTGTTATGACATTCACCTTCTACAGTACTGGTCCTCCACCTTACTCTGTCAGAAAGTTCCCCGTACACATCAATAGTCTATGGAGAATGAGCAGAGTAAGGTTAAGAAGGAGATCGGCCTCTCCAAAAAGTGAATAAAAACAACAATTTATTCTTTTAGCAACAATAACAATAATACAGAACTCGTTAGTGCAAAGCTATGAAATGAGGTGGAGTTAACCATAAAGCACCCTAATATGATTGTTCACTGCTTCGTTTTAGTTGATAATTAGAGGAGGCAGAAAATAATTAAGGGCTTGAAGGGATGGGGTAGGAGAGTGGGGAAGGAGGGCGTTCATGAATCTTTGCCTTAGTGTGATACTTTAGTAACAAACATAAAACTGAAGTCAATCTGAAATTTTTTTTTCACTTTCAAATACAACGTGTCTCGTAATATTAATCAATGTGCAGAATCATAACATGACATTTTAGCAACAACTAAGTTTTTTCTATTTTAAAATGAAATATCGAGATTCCACAGTTACTGGAGTTAGGATTTTTTTTTGTATTATCAATATATATACATACAGGGTGTAACTGCAATACTTGGACAAACTTCAGGAGGTTGTTCCTGAGTTCAAAACAAACCAAAATTCTCATATAAACATTTGTCTAATATGCATTTTTTTCTGACAGTCTGTGTTTTTTGCATTATATTTTTTTCTCAGCAACCATAATACCTATATAGGGTGTTGAAACTTGGCACATATGCTATATTATTAGTAATAAATAAAAAAATAAAAATAAAAAAATACATAAAAAATGAAAAACAAATTAGTTAACACATTGCAAATGGGGGCTAATTTTAAATTTTGACGTTAAATTACATAAAAACTACAGCCTCTATTAAAAAAACACAAATATGATAAATTGTAGCAAATTTTATTATAAAACTAACGATACCTTATTTATTGAAAACAAAAACAAAATGCATAATTTTTGTTATTTCCTTTAATCTAGTTACACTTGAGGATCATAACTCTAACATTCTTATTAGGACAGTCATGTTTTGTAATATTTTGCTCACTTACCTAATGAATCCAGAACAGTTTTTTTTTTTTTTTTTTAATTGATAACGTAAACCATATAGTTACATCTGACCTTGGCTGGAAATAACGATGAGACTGACCCTCACAAACTGGCTAATTAAATTAATTAGACACGTTTTCCTCTCTGTTCTAAATGTTGTTTTTCAACGTTCAGTAAAAGGAATTTTATATCATCTTCATAAAATTAATACTTTAATATGATTTGTTAAATGGTGTACAATTTATGAAATCAGGATAATAGCAATGTTTCAGTTTTAAACAAAATCGCTCAGTGTTTAAATAATTGATGGTAATAATTATATTATAATGAGTTGTAATTGTGTTTTTTTTTCTAAGAGAAATATACATTATTATTTATTTATTATATTTATGATGTACCTTAACTACCCTTTAACAAAATTAAAATATGATACTGCTTGAAAATAATTTAATACAACAAGTGGCCATATGTTAATACAAAACATTTTGTTTTTTACCATAGTTCTTAATGTTTACAAAATTTATTACTCAGATATTTATCATTCGACTTTATCAAACAAGGTATTGTTGAATTGTCTTTGAATTAAAAATTTTGCACCTTCAGACAACATTTGTTGTATTTATAACTATTTAGTTACAGCAAAGAAGTTTTAAAGCTTCATTTTACCTACTGCGACAAATATGAATCCCAAATTTGAAGTTTCAAACTAAAAAGATCTTGAGTTATAAAAACGTAAAACACTCACACACGCACGCACGCGCACGCACGCGCACGCACACACACACACACACACACACACACACACACACACACACACACACACACACACACACACACACACACACACACACACAGAAATTTAGACATTTTACACATATGGTTGTATGGTGTTTTTGTTCGCCTTGACCCAATTAACACACCGACAATTTATTTAAAGAGAGTTCATTAACACTATGTATATATATATATATATATATATATATATATATATATATATATATATATATATATATATGTATATATATATTTATTTATTTAAGGTTAGATGAAAATTATACATCTATAAATTTATGTTTGCCTTCTTTTTAACTTTAATCAAATTAATGTAATGTAATATATGTAATGTAACTAATTAATTGAATTTAATATCATATTTTGAAGCTGATAAACTAATACATTCATATAAATAAAAAAATTACTTATCGTAATGTGGAAAAAAATTAATCTTTGTAATATTCAACCATTAAATTTTTGTTTTATACAGGGTGGAAAAAATATGGAAACACTTTCACAACTGTTGTATGACTTCAGTACTAAAACTTAAATATTGTACGGGCTCATGGTTACAAAGAACATATTTTTTTACGCCATTAGTGACATTTCATCTTTTCAGGGGGACGTCCCACGAGGAGTTGAACGAAAATCTTCAACGTAAGCCTAGGTCGAGTTTGGTATCAAATGAAAGGTCTACTCAAGAGAAATTAACTTCCGCAAACCGGACTTCGGCAAGTTTATCTTTTCCAGAGTAGCGGTCATTTGAATGTCAAAGTAACTAATTCGAATAATATTATTTCTCCACTATTTAACTGTTTTAAGTAAATTATTCTAACGAAAAATTATACTTTAGGAACACAATAGTTATTAAAACAATTAAATCATCAAATTATCTATAGTAAAATATAACGTTGCTGTTAAAGCGTTCCAAATTTTGTCCACCCTATATATGCCATTAATAAGCCTATATTGTCAATATTATAACCAACCACAAATTGGTATCCTGAAAATGTATAAAAAAATTACGTATGATGGTAAGTGTCCTAAAATTTAGAGGGTAATGCGTTATATTATTAAAGATGTACTGGTTTTTGTCAATAACATCAAGAATCATGTCTTATAATAATATATATTTATACAATATTGATTTGTACACCAAAAATTAGGTTAAAAGAGCAAATTATTTTTTTTAATGTAGAAAATTAAATTACATTTGAATCATAATTAATTACAATGTTATTATTAGGTTTAATATATTATATAATATTACCAATACACTTTAAAACTAAAAATATATACTTAGTATAATATTGTAAAATCTTTTAAATAGTCAACAGTATACTTAATTGACTAAAAAAAAAAAACACAAATATATATGAAACTAATATTAAGTAAGATATCTCAAAAGTAACAAAAGACCACATAAACAAAAATTACTTGTAAACTACTAATTAAATACTAATTAAAATAATTTCAATTAATTGTTTTACACTTGTTACCAGTACTGGTTTCCATAATATATTAAAAATTAACTTTATATCGATGTGTATGACAGAGACAGAATAACTTTAATTAAAAGAAGACACAAGTAACTAAATTTAAAAAAATGTATTGTTTGTTGTGATTGAAAAAACAAAAATGAAATCTTATTCAAAAGTATTTTGAATTGTATAATGAACTAATTAGTTTAAGAACAACTATACATGATGTAAATATTGCGTTAAAGTGTTATGTGCTATTATGGTTGCTACCAACAAAGATTACACGGATGTCACTTGACCTTCACGTGTGTAGATAACTCTTATCTCTTTGTACACAACAAAGCATGTACCGAGTAAGTGACATTATGGTATCACAAACAACTGTCTATTGTATGATATACACAAGGTGGAAAAATATGTTGAAAACGCTTCCACAACTTTTGTATGACTTCACTTGTAAAAGTGAAATCTTGTATATCATCATGGTTAAAAAAAACACATACTTTTTGAATCCATTAGTGACATTTCATCATTTCAGGGGAACCGACCACGAGAAGTTGAACAAAAATCTTCAACGTAAGGTCGAGTTTGGTATTAAATGTAAAGCTAATTCAAGAGAAATTAATTGCCGCAAACCGGACTTGGAAAAGTCTATCCTTTCCAGAGTAGCGGTCATTTGAATTTCAAAGTAACTAATTTTAACAATAGTATTTCTTCGCTATATAACTGTTTCAAGTCAAATTATTTTGAGCAAAAATTATACTTTATTGAACACTATTATTAAAAAATCTATTTATTAATTATCTATGGAAAAAATAACGTTGATGTGAAAGCGCGTCCTTTTTCCATCCTGACGCCAAACAATATTAACTTGTAGAGAAAGGTTCGGTAATCAAGGCAGGCGTAAAATTTATATTATAATCTTGAAAAAAAAAGAAAAAAAAATGATATAGCGTAGAAATGAGTAGTACAATAGTAATAATAATAAGAAATAAAAGAAACAAGCAAACAATTGAAGAACGTGTTTACAGAATTATTTGTTTTATCTGTAATATTTTACTGTGGTGGATATAATTGTAATAAAACTTTTGTTAAATAGAGAATAAAATAGTATTTAGTAGAAACACATTAAGTTTATTCAATGGTCTATAAGATTTGTTTGGAAAAACGTAGTGCGATTTTATAAAATACAATTGGGAAATTTCAACATTTTCGACGGACAATCTGATAAATTGATACTTATTTTTGTTAAAATTTGATAGTGATGTAATAACTTTTTAATAAAATGAATGAATACGAAACCTGGATTTGGATCTTTGACGGGAGATCTAACTTTAAACACTAAGACATACGTTATTAAGTACTTTAGATTTTATTTTATTGAGACACTGGATTTTTAAATTTATTTGTTAGTCTGATGATTGGCTTTGAAATGTATACGATGTATATAAAAAAATTAACGAGTATTAATATAAAATGAAACCGTACAATAAAAACAACAAAAACACCGTACAAGGGATAATTTGGTTTCATTAAAATATTATTGTACGTGATTACTGATGTGAAACCCATTTAAACTCTATACGTTGTACAATGAGAGCTTATGTTGAAGCTGTACAACAATTGTTGCACGTGTCTTCTGAGAGGAAATCAAATGAAACCTTCAGAAAAACTGAGATAGTTTGTAGATGTGACACTGATAAGTAAAGCACTTCTTTGACTATTGTTAATAAAACCTAACAAAAAAAAAATCAAGGAAGACATCTTTTAAGGTTTTACAAATCAAGACTTCTACAAAGAATCATATTTTCATAAACATTTTTCAAACCATACTAAATAAAATCTGCAATAACAAAACAGAATATCATATAGAATGCAGTGATGACCTAATACATTCTTCCATATGGAACATACTACAAGGTAATAACTTGTATGTTATGGAATAACTGTTCAATTACTCAATTATATTTTTGATTTATACAAAATTGTATTGCTAAAACAGTTACCGTCATATTATTTGACCATATTAAACTATTACTAAATACATTTTAAAGTAACTAGCCTTAAAACTCGGCTGTTTACTTTATGATTGAAATTCAAGAATGGTAAATTCTTTTCTACCAACAATCCCATTAGCTTAAAAATAGAAAATATCATGTAAACTAATTTATTTATTGGTCCTAAAAGTATTATTATACTATAAATAATAAACAATATATATATAAAATTAAATCTACATTTTCATGTATTATACGGCTATACATGTTCTATGTAACTTAATGGTTGGTTGAAAACAAAACCCTCATTGTGTGTCTGGCTGGGATAACCCACGGACTCATGACTAGAGATAAGGCACCCGTCATGGCCGTTGAAGAAATATAACCTTGAAATAACCTTGATATTTGACACGTTAGTGGTTCAGCTCAAAGTGTTATTACTCATTTTAAGATTAAAAGTATTTGCTTTAATTTGCCTTATTTCACTGTTCTCTTTAAAAAATGAAGGATTTTCAGTTTTACAATATTAAGTTGTACTTAATGTATTAATGTAAAGCTTTTATTTACGAATACATAACATTAGAAAGTTTAACATAATATAGGGCGTTTCTTTTAAAACGCAAACTTATTTATGATTACAGAAAATGAAGGTTTAAGATAATTACAAGTTCATAGGTTGGTAGCCCTGGATCTTTTTTTTTCTTGGCTATCAGCTGATTTACATTGTTTCTTTGTTGTTCACTTTATTTGGGTTTCGTGCAATGCCATTAAGTCGAAGTTATAAACATAATTTTACAACCAGAGAGTGTTTATTGTGGAGGAATATTTAAAACAAAATCGTCCAAACAAAAATGTCATCAAAATCATATAAAGAATAGTGATAAATTTTAATAATAGTACAAACGTGTTGAAAATGTAGTTTTGCTTGTAATATTTGTTTAAAATTGTGGGTTGCGTGTTTAAAGAGACACTTTGTAAATGATTGCAATATTTTAGCAATACCACATATCACCACTATGTTAGACAATGGTAAGAAATTAACAGAACTTAATTTCGAATAACTGAATAAAAACGATAGAAAACATTTTCACTACATTTTTCTTGGATTTAATTAACTTTTTGGAAAATCTATCAACTGCAAGCTCTTTACAAGGTGGTATTTATTAACCTGTTAACACCATATTTTGAATTAGAAATTTACTTTTAGGAAGAAGTATTCATGTAATGTGTCTTAATTACTTTAAAAAAGTTTAATTGCTATTTAATGTTTCTTCACTAGTGATTTATTCTTAAAATAAAAAATTAATTCGTTCAACGTAATTAATACCAAAACAGAACAAATAAAACAAATTCAATAGAATGAAAAACAATAAATAAAAATAACAAAACAATAAAATTATTCCATTGAAATACATAACTATAATACAACTGTTTACGATGACGTTGAATTTAACACCAAATTATTTCATAAGAAGCAACAATATATTGTAATTATGAGCTCAGTGTCGAAATGTACAAATTATATTAGCATAAAGTTAGATTACCGATTCATACGTAGGATTACCGGCAGTCGTATTTTAATTTTCATTATATTAGCTTTTTATTTTGGTTTAGTCCACATTGAACTATACAATAAAACTTAATAAAAGTTCTTAGACTGAAATGTTTTATTCAGCAATATGATTAGGTGATCTTTTATTTAGCAAGTACTTCTTTTTGTCTTATTTTAATAATATTTTGTCTTAAAATCGTCATTTAAAAATATATTAAATATGTTACTCTAAGCGTTTTAATAAAACTAAAGATTTGTATAGTAAACAGTGTGTAAACAAACGTACAAAATCTAAATATTGTTTTATATTAATAAAGAAAATAACCCCCCAGAAGCATGTGAGAAGAAACACTAAAATCATACGACCCATAACGGACTACCAACTCTGATATTGGCATATTAGTGGTCTACGAATGGCTTTTATAAATATTTTACTATGGGTTAGTTCTGTAATTTGACAGTAGAGTGTGTTGGATGATGTACCTTAAAGAAGCTATCTTCTTACTTATATTTACAATTTTAATACGAGTACATTTCATTTTATTGCAATGACCAGAAAATTTATTTTAATTTATTTATTTATTTGTTTTTTGTGTTTGTGATTTGTTCTGAAGACATGGACTTTATGATTTTGGTAAAACAATTTTAATACATTTTATTTTATTGCAATGACTGGCAAATTTATTTTTATATTTATTTATTTTATTTTATTTTTATTGTGATTTTTCTGAAGACATGGTCTTTATGATTTTGGTGAATATATACTTTGAGTGAGTGTTAGCCTTCATTAAGTGAATAAACTTCATTGTTACTAAAGTAAAGTTAAAAATAAATACAACACACAATACAGCATGTTGTATTAGAATTATTTATAATGTAATTATTAAATTAATATTATAATAAGTATATTATCATCCACTCATTTAAATATTAATTGGATAGTACAGACATTTTATTGAGAATTTCTATAGTGTTAGTTGTTTAAATGAATACATTGTTAGGCTGCATCTTTGAAAGCACTTAAAGAAGATACTTTTTAAGTCATTTATAACTCCAAGAGTCATACCTCTTGAACAATGATGACGTCAATTGGAAGGTTAGTCACAGCTGTAAATGTATGGTGACAGATTTACTACGTCACTTACAGAGAAGGTTTAATCAGCTGTTCTTAATTTAGTTTTTCAAATACTGTAATAGCCATGAATAGTTGAAATATATATTAATGTGTTAAAAATATTTGATTGAAATAGCTTCTTATTATGTATTGAAATAAATAATATACGTTTTTTTAATATTTATTTAATATCTTTGAAAATATTACTTTATAAATAGAAGATTAAAATTATGAAATCTTTATCTGACTTCAAACAACGAAACATAGCCTATAAAACATAATTTTAAATTTTCGTGTAAAATGAACTAACTGACAATTTTTATTTATCTCTTATAAAACTATTTAGTAGAATCTATTGTATTTTATTTGTTTATTTTAATTGATGACCAGCATAATTTATCAATTCAATTTAAATACTTTCGGTGTATCAATGCTAGTAATACTTATTTAATTTTTACATTTTCGTTGCATAATATTCCAGGGAAATGAACTGCACTAGATGAAAAACATTCTCAGTCTTTAAAATGTCCAAATTTAATCACTTTCAAATACGGTCCAAAACGATGAGGAAGACAAAGCTTGTTGGACATTTGCCACCATTACATGAAAAATACCAATCATGACCTTTTGATTTGTGTTCAAATGCTAAAAACTAAATTATATCTAAACAAACATGTTCTAAAACTACGTTCTTAAACTAATAAACTTATCTACATTAATAATTATCTACATTTTAACCTAGATGCCTAGATTTGGGTACAACAAAATGAACTTCTACTAAATATAAAAATGTTAACAGGGCGAAATTATTGCAACCAATTAGGAGCTGCCAAGTTCACGATATCAACGAAAAAATGTTAAAACACAATTAAATTAATGTTCTAATCTTCAGTGTGATTAGAAAATTAATTTAATTGTGTTTTAAAAATTGTTCGTTGATATCGTGATCTTGGCAGCGCCTAATTGGTTATATTAATTTCGCCCTGTTAACATTTTTATATTTAGTAGAAGTTCATTTTGTTGTACCCAATTCTAGGATCAAATTTAAAATGTAGATAAGTTTGTTAGTTTAAGAACGTAGTTTTAGAACATGTTTGTTTAGACGTAATTTATCTTTTAGCACTTGAAAAAGATTTGGGTTTTACCAAATCGAAACGTCATGATTGGCATTTTTCACGTAATGATTGAAAATGTCCAGCAACCTTTGTCTTCCTCTTCTAATACTCCCGCATTAACAAATTTCAAAAACAAAACGGTCCATTACATTATATTTTATACAGACGATATAAAAATTTCATAACACTAATTTTTTATCTTGATTATATTATTTTCTGATTACTTTTTGTTTAACCTAACTTTATGAACAAGAACAAGTTACAAAAAATCTAAAGCCCCTTTCTCGTAAGTGAAATCACATTTAAGTTTTGTTTGAATTTTTTGTTAAAAGCACAACTTTCGTATGAAGTATGAAGACATTTTTCTGCATTCCCCTACTGACCTCGACTGAATATTTTATAGCAGCTGTAATTGTTATAAAATGCAACTACATGTTAATAGCATACATTTTTTGGACGTTTATATTTTTATTATGTGATAATACGTATTATACTGTTTTAAACTATTATTACTTATTATGTTAATTATTATTATTATTATTACTATTATTTTATTTTATTATTATAAATGCTAAATAAACCTCAACACCTTTGCCACTGATTAAACTACCAAAAATGACCAGGAGCTAGCTAAACTATAAATCAAGTATAATAATACAAAGATAACACAAGAGCTACTTAGCTGAAAGTAACTTGTTGAGATAGGCATTCACTTGAGAAAACAATATGCACCATCAGAAGACGTCAGCACTGAACATAACACCTGATATCACTTATCAAATCACTAATGTTATTGGGTTCTTTTGAAGACGCTGAATTCATTTTGCCACACAATCCTGGTCTTCTCAAAACACTGGAACACGGAGACTGGAGTAGCCTGAGGGATGAGTTTGGATGTTGAGTTCAGTGAAGTTAGTTTGGAAATTACCTCAGCAATCCTTGGTTTTGGCTCTATCTTTAAGGTCAGTCGGCTTCTGAAGGAACTTTTCTTATCCTCGGGTTCAATTTTCAAGTAGTTTCGGGATATGAAGGTTTTCTGCTCACTTTGAAACGCCTTTTCGAAGAATTCCTTTCTTAATTGAGTTACCGACTTAAAGCTTTTTGATTCAAAGTTGGTCGTTTCTTCATTTTTCAAAGGATAACGAATATTTTCTTTTGGAAGACTGATAGAAAATGATTTCACTCCGTAGTTATTTTCTAGCTCTGGATGATGGTTTTTTGAAGACACGATGTCACTTGTATTCTTTTGACAAATGTAGTTTTCATTATTTACCTTTTTAACTAAAACTTCAAATTCATCCTCATTCTTCTGGGGAATTGTTATTTTTACTCCAGGATTTGTATCACTTTCATTTTTCTTCAAACGTTTCTTCAGCTCTTCCAACTCCTTCTTTAAAGATACATTTTCTGCTTTCAAATCGTCTGCTTCAATTTGACGTTCCTGCGCCAACTTCTCTAGCCTCTTCAAATCCCTTGTTACATCCTCCGAACAATTTGGACAGTATTTGTTATTATTCTTGTTGGAAAGTTTCTGTAAGCCCCAAATGTTCTTTTCATCTTGCTCCCCAAAGAAAGCGAAGTTCCCTTTGTAAGGTAAGTCTGGAAGGATTCCTTTAAACAGGTCATTTCTTGGTGTAATCCCTGGTGGTTTGTCGTCGTTCACCTGAGCAAACAGATCGTCGTCACTTCCTAGGTCCTGGACTCCGGGTGGACTAGCTGGCACCTCCGCGAAGGCGTCCTCAACCGGTTCTAGCACTCCCATCGTTCGCCCGCGCCTTACGACAGCTCGGTCGTCACTGATGCTTGAACGGTTCGCGAGACACAACAACATCGCACTGCATGAATAAAATTCCCTTCTCACTAAATAAATCCCTCCTCACTCCTTCCGTTAATCTTTAGAACTTACATCATTAAATCAAATGCAGTATTTATAAAAATGTTGAAACAGTTAAGATTTTGAGTTTAGACAGTTTCAAAGTATCTTTAGCTTGTTTAATAAACGAATTAGTTATACGTTTGCATAATTTTGTCAGCTAGAACATGGAAAAATATATTATATTATTGATAAGCAATGTTATTAAACATTATTTATAGCATGACTCAGTAAAGAGTAAAGAGCCAGTATAATTTACTATATTTTAAATGCTCAGAAGTAACCAGGGTACTAATAAATGATATTTGATATTTAAAAGTAAGAGGCCTATTTAATATTATTAAATAATAAGGTGTGACAAATAAGAGGAACAAATTACAGAAATAATGTATTTACTTAAAAAAAAAAAAAAAATATTACTATTAGTTTAAAAAATGCAATTGTTTGTTTTCTGAATTTGATCTCGTTTTAATTTATGAAATTATAATTGACTGATAGATTTTTATTATTTACTTGAAGTAAAGTAGGCCTGATTCTGAATTATATTATTTTCCACTATTTATCTTATCGTTGTTTATTACGACGATGAACATCACTATAAGCGAACAATGAATTTGTGAATACGGAAAATGAGTTAAAATGAACTTTTTTACAATAGGACGGCCAGGTTCTTATTAAAAAATACAAGTTCCAACGACTAAGATATATTAAATTAACGTTACAAGAACACACGTGTAATAAAAAATAAAAAACATTTTTAGGAACCAATAGAGATAATTCCTTTAAGACAAATACTGTAGCCATATTTCTTTAAATGCTGTGTGTTTAAAAAGAACTAAACACTTAAACATAGTTAATATTCTAGATAATTTTGTAGAAAACAATTATTTCATTACATTTGTGTAGCAAATAAACAATGGCAAAAACGAGAAAATTTATTGATATTCTAAATCTGATTTTGTTTATACTTTTTTTATTGGGTTTTATATTTGAGAGATTTTAAATTAATTATTCCATTTTTAATTAAATAATACGGTCTGTGCATTGTGATTAAACAAATTACAAGCGGGACAAATTACCACTATTGTTAGGACGGTTTAATGCGATTGTTGTCAACTCGATGACTAAACTATGAACAATCAATTAAAATACTGCATACAACATTAAACGAAGATCTATTTGCATATAGCATACAGGGAATTCCCTTTCGTAGGAAATTCCCACACCTAACATCACTTCTTGTTATCACGGTCACAATTAGCAGCTTGTTTACTTCAGTAGGCCAGGTGTTACAAAACAGTTCGCATTCTTTCCCAACAAACACGAAGGCGAGCCGTGCCCACGCGTGTGATGTCACTAGAGCTCGCGGCGTGACATTGACTCCGCGAACTTGAAGTGTACATTTCAGATGCAAACAAATTAACTAATTTGGATTTTTGAAACATTTGTTTGCCTTTTTGTACCACAATGTTTTAACCTTTGCACTTCTTAAGATTTTTTCATACGTTTTTGTACGTATTATTACGAAAATATAAACTACAATTCTACGCCGTAGTACGAAAAAAATACGGGGTGGAAAAAATATGAAAACACTTTTACAATAACGTTATTTTTCCCATAGATAATTTGTTAATTTAATTTTTTTTAATAATTGTGTTCCATAATTATTTTTTAAAAGAATAATTATTTGAAACCATTAAAAGTGGAGAAATAATATTGATCAAATTAGCTCAGATGACCGCTACTCTGGCAAGGATGAACCTTTCGAAGTCTGGTTTGCGGCAATTAATTTCTCTTTAATAGACTTTTGAAAAATTTGATTCCAAACTTAACCTAGGCTTACGTTGAATATATAAAATTAATTGTGATAATTGTGATAAGGTGTATATTGGCCAAACAAAAAGAAAAATTAAAACAAGATTCAAAGAACACACAGCAAATTTTAAATATGGACAATGTGAAAAATCAGCAATGGCCAAACATGCACTAGAAAAAGGACATAACTTTTCAAAATTTGAAGTTCTAAAACAAGTTAACAAAAAGCAATTAATAGATGCATCAGAAACATTCTACATGAACAAATTTAACACACTAATTGTAAATAATGAACCTCCTCCCGTTCAAAATTCTCCGTTTATATAGTATCATTTAACTTAAAATTACTTTACATTCATATTTATATACACACTTTAAATTTAATTATTTTTAAAATCTTCCATAAGTTTTACATTATTATGTTTTCTAAACAAATGTTTTAAAATTAGAATCCCTTTCATTTGATTCCAAACTTAACCTAGGCTAACGTTGAAGATTTTCGTCCAACTCTTCGTGGGCCGTCCCCTAAAAAAATGAAATTTCACCAATTACGTGAAAAGTAATTTCTTAGTATCCATGATCATGTAAAATATTTTACTTTTATAAGTGAAATCATAAAACAGTCGTGAAAGCGTTTCCATATTATTTTCCACCCTGTATTATTATCATGAAGATATTAAATGCTTTAAAATATTACAATTTGCTCTCACCTTTGGATTATGTTTAGATATTGGATTATACAAGTGAACTTGACTGTTCTGAAGTTTATCTGCGTGTTTTTCTCTCTTTTTTAGGGACATTTATGACCGAAGCAAATTATAATATATCAAAACATATCAGTATATTCCCATTATTACATAAATAAGTGTCATGTGTAAACCAAACCAAATCTTCCATGGTTTTCTTACTTCATGATACCCTCATATGCGTAAAAACGTTCTTTGTGCTACCCTCTTAAAATATTCACCCTTCTAGGTTCACTTATGGATTCACCTTCAATAAATGATGCGGGGGTTGGGGGGTAATTTGAATAACCACTAGTGTTTTAACAAGGGATTCACATCTCAAAAGAATAATAACATCGTAGCTCTTATATCGAGTGGCCTCTTAACATAAGTGTGAAAGAAGGTTTTACGACGTTTTGCATGTTTAGAATCCTGTAAAACAGAAACTGTATCGATACAGTTTTAACGAAAATGGTAAATAAAATGTACATTTTAAAATTAATCCTTTATTTAGCTATTTTTAAAGACGAAATAGTCAAAATATGGGCAAATATTGATTTCAAATGAGTGGAGTAAATATAGTCTTTGTTACATGTAGTTCGTCCGACTATTCCATTCCAACAATTAATTAATAGTCCAAAGTGGATTAAACAGTTGTTGTTTATCAGCTGATATCTTTCAAGCTTTGTTTTAACTCCGATGTCAATCGGAAACCTATACAAAACTTTATGAAGTTGAGCTTTAACAAACAGCCCAACTAAAGAAGCCCAACTTCTACATTCTTACATAAGAGACGCCGACACAACGTTGTTGGTATTTTAAGGCGAATATGAATGATTATATGAGTGTAGGATGAGTGTAGTCTGGTTACTATCTGAGTTTAACTGTTCCTCAGAAAGAGCAATTTATTAATAGCCCAACAGCCAGGGCAACTAAGGGACCTACAGCTTTACGTGGAATCCGAACCACGTAAAGCTGGTCTGATTTTCAGTCATAGAGTTCATCATAGACAACTTAAAAAGTATTGTTACTCAAAACTCTTTTTATTTAAAACAAACGAGTAATATCTTAAATATAAACAAAATATCATTACTTTATTGATTCCTTTTAGCTAATCCACTTTCATTGTGCTGATATAAATTATTTATAAACAAAATAATAAATTTTTTTCTGTAGCAACTAATGTTTTCGTATTGTATGTCATTTTCAAACCACGTGATATGGCTGTGTTGATATAAAAGGGTTAAAAGTAACATTTTCGTACTGAGTTCCAGTTGAATTTGAGTAAAACACATTATTTCAGCACCTTCTATTTTATGTTAGGCTAGCTGTACCCACCCTCTTCGCCGGTCATAATTTTGAGTTCGATTATTTAATGTAATATCCAATTTAAAGCCGCTTATAATTTACTACCTACTCAATTATTTTTAATTTTAAAGTTAATGCTACCACAATAAGTTTATTAAATTTGTTTTTATTTGACAGCTGTTAATCAAATAAATAAATCAATTAATATAGCTTCATAAGAATATTATGGGAATTTTGGAAGCCAGTAGGACGGAGTCTTGAGATCGGAGAGAAAAATCCTTTCTTATTGAGCCTCTGTGGGCCAAGATAAACTTATGTACAAAATGTCAAAATGGACGTATAGTTTTGAAGAAATCGTGATGAGTGGTAAATGGCTTATATATATACAGATTTCTTGTGGTTTACAAACTACAATATCTGATTTGATTGTCTAAAAAAATCTGAAAGTCTACTTTTAGAGGGTTTTTTTAGGACCTGATTTAGCCAGGTCCGTTGAACTGGCTATACATGTGTTAGAATTAAATTTAAAATTTTCAGTTGAAATCAGTTTGTTCTCTTACATAAAAAAGTTTCAAAGTCTATTTAAATCTGTAAGTCTACTTTTAGAGGGCACAAAGTACTATATTTGACTCTGAATAAATAAAATATTGTATTTCTCGCCATGTATAGCTATGTCCTATGACCTGGCTATACATGTGTTCAGATTGTATATTTTCCCATTGACAGTTGACATACAGTTTGTTCTCCAATATAAAAAGCTTCACAGTCTAGAGAAATTTGTAAGTCTACTCTTAGAGGCCGTAAATTAAACAATTTGATTTACACGCACAAATTGAAAATCTAGCTCTACCTTAGGATGAAGGAGGTGAGATATAGAAAATAGTCATAGGGACAAAGTTGTATATTGCCTCAAATCCGGTACAGAAAATGGTGTTAGTTTTCCTGTAGAATCATTTTTCCGTTACAGTCCAATTTGAGAAACGCTGTTTTTAGCATTTAAAATTTTTGGCAATAAAAAGGCTACCATCTTCGATTTACTAATAATTTTCAAAATCCCTTCTTATTGCACATCTACAACATAAGACTATTGACTCTACAAAAATTAAATCTCGTAGGCTTAGTACTTTTTTAGTAACAGCGATGAGTGAGTGAGTCAGTGGTATTTTCCTTTTATAGGTATAGATAATTTATCAATTATAAATGTCAGTCGAAGATTGTTTGTAGAAAAACTTAAACTTGGTCTAAGAAAATAATAGTTTTTAGAAAATCTTTGCAATATAACTTACCAGGTACTTATTTTTCTTACTGTTGCTGATAGAAAAATAAAGTATTGTACTTGTACTCTCTGCTTTTTCAATTTGAAAACTCACCCTCAAACGTTAAATTGAATGAGGCAAAATCTTTTCAACGTATCTATAGACACGCTGCACATATCTCCCCCAGTTTTGAGCAATGTGGAACGTTCCCCCACTTTATACAAAACAACCCCATTCAATTTTATTTAACGCATTATCTAAGAACAATTAAGATCGTATTTCAAAACAGCTAGGGGCGAAACTGAATGATCTTCTGCATGAGTTTTCTGATTAATTTCATTCATAGAAATTATTCTGCACAATGCAATGTGAACTTAATCGTTAATGTGGCTTGAAATGCATGTTCGATAGAACATTTACAATTTTTAATTGGATTGACTCACAATGGGGGTTTCTCCAATGAAAAAGTATTGAATGTTATGGGAATTATTTAGGTGGGAATGTTTCAGTAATTTATTGCTTATTTCATGATATGCTTATTATATCATTAGTATAATCATACATTTTTTAGATTGTTTTTTACTAAAGCTGTTTTCTCTTTACTCTTTGTTAATAATGTGTTCAGATTCTATTCGCATTTCTCATAACTAACTAGTAATTAAATTAAAATTTTTAATATTATTCCAAAAGAGTGTGTATATTTCAACACCTGAACACTTGCATTCCTACATCATTAAACGTAATAAAATTAGTTATTCTAGTAATATTTTAGGTTAGGTTAAAGGCCTAGTAGCTAACTCTCTCTCTCTCTCTCTCTCTCTCTCTCTCTCTCTCTCTCTCTCTCTCTCTCTCTCTCTCTCTCTCTCTCTCTCTCTCTCTCTCTCTCTCTCTCTCTCTCTCTCTCTCTCTCTCTCTCTCTCTCTCTCTCTCTCTCTCTCTCTCTCTCTCTCTCTCTCTCTCTCTCTCTCTCTCTCTCTCTCTCTCTCTCTCTCTCTCTCTCTCTCTCTCTCTCTCTCTCTCTCTCTCTCTCTCTCTCTCTCTCTCTCTCTCTCTCTCTCTCTCTCTCTCTCTCTCTCTCTCTCTCTCTCTCTCTCTCTCTCTCTCTCTCTCTCTCTCTCTCTCTCTCTCTCTCTCTCTCTCTCTCTCTCTCTCTCTCTCTCTCTCTCTCTCTCTCTCTCTCTCTCTCTCTCTCTCTCTCTCTCTCTCTCTCTCTCTCTCTCTCTCTCTCTCTCTCTCTCTCTCTCTCTCTCTCTCTCTCTCTCTCTCTCTCTCTCTCTCTCTCTCTCTCTCTCTCTCTCTCTCTCTCTCTCTCTCTCTCTCTCTCTCTCTCTCTCTCTCTCTCTCTCTCTCTCTCTCTCTCTCTCTCTCTCTCTCTCTCTCTCTCTCTCTCTCTCTCTCTCTCTCTCTCTCTCTCTCTCTCTCTCTCTCTCTCTCTCTCTCTCTCTCTCTCTCTCTCTCTCTCTCTCTCTCTCTCTCTCTCTCTCTCTCTCTCTCTTTCTTTCTCCCCTCCCCTCTCCTCTCCTCTTCTGAAGAGATATATGAATAATGGCCAGTGGCCTGTATATTCTTATATCGCAATATAACGGCATCAAGCAACATCGAGCGTGGCTGTCCCTTGGATGGGTGACCGGGGACAAAGGAGGGTGACAACATTCAGACACTGACTACCACCCAACATGGATACCCCAGACTTCTCTAGTAGTATCCAAGCCGATATTAGCCATTAAGCCAGCACCATGTCAGTATAACGCCGAGGATCGAACATAGAACGTATCGTCTACATCCTGGACAGCACTATGTCCCCAAGTAAATGGGGTACAGCATTGCGCCACTATTAGCTTTAAAAACTGTAAAGCTAGTAAAATACTAAAATAGGGTTTAGTAAAATATCTTTCATTTTTTCTTAATACATTTTCTTGATCTAACAAGGAAGAAGGTAAATATTGTATATTATTATAACATTTACACATTTATTTATGTTCGGTTCTATTTGAAGTTAATTACATAATTTATCCTATGTATAGAATTAAGTGTATTGGAGGAAAATCAGTTTCAAAGATTTCCTTCTTAAGACAGCATTTCACATTGGATTTAATAAAGAAAGAATAAAGTGAGGTAAAAGTCATCCAACGGAGACGTGATCAAATGAATACAGGTAATACAGAGATCAAATGACCGTGGTAATACAGAGGAAGCGGAGTGTCGAGAGATTGAATTGGTCGACATTAATTCTGCAGACAACAGACGGTAGGTGAGCGTGTTAGGGAGGTAGTATAATACAAAGTGAGTGGAGGGTCGAGAGATTGAATTGGACGACATTGACTCTGCAGATAACATACGGTGGGTGAGCGTATCAGGGAGGTAGTATAATACAAAGTGAGTGGAGGGTCGAGAGATTGAATTGGACGACATTGACTCTGCAGATAACAGACGGTAGGTGAGCGTATCAGGGAGGTAGTATAATACAAAGTGAGTGGAGGGTCGAGAGATTGAATTGGACGACATTGACTCTGCAGGTAACAGACGTTAGGTGAGCGTATCAGGGAGGTAGTATAATACAAAGTGAGTGGAGGGTCGAGAGATTGAATTGGACGACATTGACTCTGCAGATAACAGACGGTAGGTGAGCGTATCAGGGAGGTAGTATAATACAAAGTGAGTGGAGGGTCGAGAGATTGAATTGGAACATTGACTCTGCAGATAACAGACGGTAGGTGAGCGTATCAGGGAGGTAGTATAATACAAAGTGAGTGGAGGGTCGAGAGATTGAATTGGACGACATTGACTCTGCAGATAACAGACGGTGGGTGAGCGTGTCAGGGAGGTAGTATAATACAAAGTGAGTGGAGGGTCGAGAGATTGAATTGGATGACATTGACTCTGCAGATAACAGACGGTAGGTGAGCGTATCAGGGAGGTAGTATAATACAAAGTGAGCGGAGATTCTAGAAATTGAATTGGACGACATTGACTCTGCAGGTAACAGACGGTAGGTGCGCATGGGAGAGAGATAGTGTTGTAGAGAAATTGTTGAAACAAACGCAATCGAACCATTAATAATCCTAACTTTGTACCTAATGAAAATTGGTTTAGTTAGGTATTTGAACTTGTTGCTAAGAACAATGATAGATAATGGTTTATCAAGAATACAAAAATGTATTAATTAAATATTTTATAGTTAAAATGAAGTATTTTTTATTTAAAAATAACTCGGCTATTACAAGTTTACCGTACACTTTATTTATAATTGAAATTCCGTATCCTATCCTTATATTACAAAAAGCTTGATTCCTTAGAATCGATCTATCTAAGCAAAGATATAAATGATTGTATTGTTTATCCAGTTACCATATCTAAATTTACAACAATAAAAATATCAAACAAAAAATATAAAATATGTAGTAAAAACTGTCATCACAAAACAAAATCCAACTCGTACAGCCAACCTACACTTTCATAAATATTTTAGGCCTCAACTGTTTAAATTTTTTATGTGGCTTCACTATCCTGATTTAAAAACCCCACAATTTATGGTACATCTTTACTTCCGTAGTTAATTTCCCCGGATGTATCATGAAAATGGCGGGTAAATATGTTTCGTGCTTTATTTCCTGTCTCAGCAACAAGGCATCAGGGCCGAATCATCCAACAATCGATGCTATTCTATGCAACTTTATGCAAACTGCTCCAGGAGGAACATTATGATCCCCGTCCCCCTCAATCCCAAGGGAAACACTACTTGCAGTTTGGCCCCAATAGAAAATCAATAACATAATCCCTATCATAAAGAATGGTTCAATAGACCTTCCTAATAGGGGAGGAAGCGATTTTTTTTACTGTTAATATCCAAGGTGAAAATACTATACATTGGCCGCATAGAAAACGATATTTTTAACGGATTGGTGCGAGTAAAATACACTGTGTGGTGGAAGTGATACAGAGAACTACTCATCCCCCACTGTGCAATTCTATTGAAAAATTGTCATAGCTTCAACGATGACGGAAGGTGAATTGTAGCATTACTCATTAGCAGAAGTGACCAAGGGTTGATTGGATTAACACTAACGAATCAAGCTTAGAACGATTAAATTAAATCATTATTAATAAAAACGATTAATAATAGCAGTAAAACAACAAGTAATGATATAAAATATAAACACTTGAGGGCAGAAGTTAGTCGCACCAGTGAAATAAAGCAGCTCAGCGGTGGAAAGATTCCCCTCTGTCACTGGTCACTTACTACTCGGCCCAATTATAGGCAGGAAATTAAGCTTATATAACATTTTAAACATCATTCTATAAGAAGACGAGGAAAATAGTAACCCATTAGATTTGCTCAGTCTATGGCACAGCACGTGTTTGGGAGGGTGGGACTATAACACTTTACTTGTATGGGTGGATGGGTCTATGGAACTGTTTGTGTATGTACGTGATTGGGTGGGTCTAGAGGACAGTGCGTGTTTTGGTGGGTGAGTCTATAGTACTTTACTTGTATGGGTCCATGGAACGGCATGTGTATGTACGTGATTGGGTGGGTATAGAGCAACGTTCGTGTTTGGTTAGGAGGGTGGGTCTATAGCACTGCATGTGTTTTGGAGGGTGGGTCTATAGCACTTTACTTGTATGGGTTGGTGGGTTTATGGAACTGTTTGTGTATGTACGTGATTGGGTGGGTATAGAGCAACGTTCGTGTTTGGTTAGGAGGGTGGGTCTATAGCACCGTGCGTGTTTTGGTGGGTGGGTCTATAGCAACTTAAGTGTGTGTATTTGTGGGTGTTTATAGGACTGTACGTGTTTGGGTGGGTGGGTGAGTCTATAGCACTTTACTTGTATGAGTTGATGGGTCTATGGAACTGTATGTGTATGTACGTGGTTGGGTGGGTCTAGAGCAACGTTCGTGTTTGGTTAGGAGGGTGGGTCTATAGCACCGTGCGTGTTTTGGTGGGTGGGTCTACAGCAACTTAAGTGTGTGTATTTGTGGGTGTTTATAGGACTGTACGTGTTTGGGTGGGTGGGTGAGTCTATAGCACTTCACTTGTATGAGTTGATGGGTCTATGGAACTGTATGGATATGTACGTGATTGGGTGGGTCTAGAGCAACGTTCGCGTTTGGTTAGGATGATGGGTCTATAGCACAGTGCATGTTTTGGTGGGTGTGTCTATAGCACTGTACGTGTTTGGGCGGGTGGGTGAGTTTATAGCACCGTACGTGTTTGGGTGGGGGTTAGGTGGGTCTACAGCACAGTACGTGTTTGGGTGGAAGTGCTTGCGTCGATGCTGTAGCAAAATGCCGGAGAGACACAGACGCAAGACTGGCGTTAACATTAGTTTTTCTACTGATGGACCAATGGCATTCAAGATGACGACGGATCCCTGGAGTTGACACTGATGGAACCCTAACTTTACTCTTTAAGACTGCCCTCAAATTGCTTGAAGATAAATTCACTTGCTATGGTAAACAATTTCTACTAAACATTTATATTCGTGCCTAACCCGTATTGTTCTTGGAATAAAGGGTCTTTTATAACTTTATGGGAAAGACTAACTGTCTATTAAAATGTTTACTCTACAAATAAAGTAACAAACGAGTAGAACATCTCTAAACAATAGTTTAATTGATACAGTACAATAAGGTATATAAACTAAAGTGATTTAATTCAGTCAGATTCATACAATTTATTTACATTCTTTTAAATCTAACTTAGGATGTTGAAGATCCCAGTTTCAATATCCTTGTCGATTATGTTTTGTGCCTTACTTTGTTAGGGGAACCTCTTGCACTCACATCTTCCCCATTCAACCCCAACAGCAATTTCTCGGTCGGCTGATTCATTTACCACATGATCGGTTTCCGTCGTCGGTTCAATACAAACTGCCTTCCCTCGACACACGATATCACTTACATATTACCGTAGACAACACTAGCAGATTTAAATTACAGGGAGACAAAAATATGGAAACGCTTTGACATCTTTCAAGCGAGATGACACATACACATGAAATGTTGCACAAAGCTGTATGCAAGTGTTACCATAATTTCAATATATTTTTCATTGTTTTTATCATTTAGAATATATCCCATCCAGAGTTAGGTTGTATTTCTTCAATAGAAGCGTAGATTGATTTTGATATAAAATTAAACACTGCAAACCGAATCTGAAAAGGTTCACTCGGTCCAGAGATATGACCATTTGAAATCCATAACTTAAAACAAGGATAGCAAAGGAAACTAAATGATTTAACCCATAATAAAATAACACAATTAAATCAGCATTGAAAAATAATTTTTAATTCTTTTATAATATATGTTCAAAGTGGGCTCCGAAAACCTGTTGGTAACGGGCCAACCTGTGACAAAAAACCTTCAATTGTAACATTTTGTCTTAAATTCAAATGGCCAGAACTTCGGACAGAGTGAACCTTCTGAGATCCAGTGTTTGTCGTTTAACGTCTACTTAATAGCTCTTTAATTTAATATCAAACTCAACATATTCTCCTATTGAACAAAATCGACCTACCTCAAGTTGGGACATACACTAAATAATAAAAATCAATGGAAATGTAGCATTTCATGGGCCATTTTAAAAATGAAAAAGCATTTTTTATATTTTTCCACCCCGTATAAAGTTTTGTATAACACGTAATATTATTACTCGTAACTATAACTATTTTGTTGACATATTGTTAAATATATAAATGTACAAAGTTCATATATCTGATTCTAAAGACTTTTTATATGGAAATGCTTGTGTGCGTGGATAAACAAGCACAATGTTATGGTTTTGCACTTTTCTACACAATTTAAAGCTAGTATAATTTTATATATATATATTAATTGTTTTATATATATTGTTTGGATTACAATTTTATCGGTAATGTTTTCCTATTGTCAGTAACAGAAAAAAACTATTTCTTTTTAATATTAGTCGCGTATTTATTAGGAAACCTGGCTACCTCCTAGTGTCCATGGTGTCCCTGGTGTCCACGGTGTCCCTGGTGTCCACGGTGTCCCTGATGTCCGTGGTGTCCGGGGTGTCCTTGGTGTCCTTGGTGTCCTTGGTGTCCGTGGTGTCCTTGGTGTCCTTGGTGTCCGTGGTGTCCCTGGTGTCCACGGTGTTCCTGGTGTTCCTGGTGTCCTTGGTGTCCTTGGTGTCCGTGGTGTCCATGGTGTCCGTGGTGTTCATAGTACCCGTGGTGTCCATGGTGTCCATGGTGTCCGTGATGTCCGTGGTGTCCATGGTAACCATAGTGTCCATCGTCCATAACAAACCATGGTTATATGTTTGTAAAGATTTTTCAAAGGATATAAGGATCTCTAACAATTTAGTATATTCATATAGTTACAAATATTTATAATCAATTTAGGTCAACAATCAATTGCGAACCTCCATAACGAATTCTATCAATTTCGCCAACAATGACAATATTTCGTAAGTCTTTGAAATGCAGTCAGTATTTTATATATGATTTGTATATTTATCACTTTAATGTCAATATAATGAAATGAAATGAAATGAAAAACGTCTTTATTTATATTCAACAAGCGAAGTTAGGGCTGCAAAGCCCTCTCTACCACTTAACCTCAAAACTATATTAAATGCATCAACCCTGATAAGGAATTATCAGGACACTGAACTGATTATTGAACTGAAATGTTTGCTTAAAGACATAGTTTTGTAAGGCTACTATTGTTATCTAGATTAGTTAATAATTGTTTTTAAACTATTGTTCTCACAATCATCCATGTTTATATTTACAGTAAATACTTTTCGTTATTCTTTCTTTTGTATACTTTTCATTAAAATGTACACTGTTTACTAAGGAAATCATAACGTCTTTTTACTCTGAATTATGGTCTTCATTGTAAAGGTATTGTTGGAAACTATATGAAACATTTTGAGTGTAACTGAGCTATACATTATCTAAAAATGTAAAAATATTTCAACTATAGAACACTATGTCTTTTATCACATATTCTCTTTATCGATGTATACAATAAAGTAAAATTAAGGTAAAAATCAACTCCAATTTTCAATACACTCTTCAAGATATCTCTCTGAGAAGCTGATTGGTGTTATGGAAAAACTCGCAGCCCCATGTTGATTTTACATTTCTTCCCAAGGATGCTGCTCTTCAGATATTAATTTTTACCCCACCTCTTTCAATAGTGGTTTATTGTTGTTATTATCGTGCCTCGAATGCTAAACAAATTGCACCCTGATTACCAACCTTTTGGTTATTTGAGTTCACAAGGGGAAAAGTTTATAATGACGTCTTTTGTCAAAATACTTTACCGGATATGACACCTTTAATTTTTTAATTTCCTCCTTGCTGGCAGCATAATTCAATATCTTGATCACAGTTCAGAATTTTTATTAGATAATGTGCGTACAGTTATATTTAGACTTTTTATTTTTTAAGAGTAAAAGGAGGCCTTACTTTACACTCTCTAACATTTGACCTGAGGACCAACAACTTTAAAGGGTGACCTCCAAACCACCACTAGTGACCGGACAGGCGGGCTGCGTGCAAGGACGGGATCTAGCGGTCACCCATCCAAGGAACAGCCACGCTCGATGTTGCTTGACTCTGGTCAAGGCCACTGGAAAAGTAAAATATTAGTATTGTAAGCACTCTGAACAAATAGAGTATTATTAGAGTATATTTGAACTCTAATTTACCGAAAAGTTACATATTTATTAAGTAGGAGATTTAATGCATGTCTTATTAACCTCTAAAGTTGTGGATCAGAAGGGCTAAGTGAAATACACTTGATCAGCTGTCTTTTATTTATATTTGTCATGTATAACAGTAATGGGATTAAGAGATTGTCTTTTAAGAATATGGATTGGTTCAATGAAATTATATAATGCTTCTTTTAACGTATAAGAATAACTACCGTATATTGAGAATCACAATTTAAAGATTTTGATTAGCATCAACTGCAGCACATCCTCTCCTTGCTTAGACCACGTAAGTTTGGGAGGAAAGTTCAATTTACTGAGTTTTCGTTTATTTAAAACATAGGCAAATTCAATTATTAATACCATTGGGATATAGAACAGGAGAATTTTAGGGTTTTTGCAGTTTTTAGATTATAATTAATTAAATTAATTATATAATTAAAGACTTAGAAACAAAAATGTGAACTGTGTTTTTTTTTTTTTTTTTGGTGGAAGGTCAGTGTATTACGAAAATGAGCAAAAACGGACAAATATTTTTCATTTCATAAATATTGCGTTGTGGTACTCAAATTGTGCGGAACTTCGTCGTGATCACGAACGGCAAGGGATTTGTAATAGGGTATTGCAATCTAAACGTTTTAGCGCTGGTTTCAGTTGTGGTTTTAGAAGGATTACCTTAATTTGAGTATTATTAGGTTAGGTTACGTTATGTTAGATTTTATTTGTTTGGTTAGGTTGGGTTGGGTTTTATAAGGTTAGGCAAGCAGAAACTAATCTAAATAATTGGTCGGTAGCGTAGTTTGTTCAATCCCAGCTTCTTGTGCTAAAGGTTCTCAGTTTGATACCAATCAGAGTCAATACATTTTGAGAAGGATCAGCTGATAACCACCGGCTGTTCATTGGTCATTGGGCTATTAATTAATGACACTTTCTAAGAAATATTCGGCCTTAGTTTGTAACAATGACTACATTCGCTCATCTACACTCATCACACTCATTCGAAATCCATATTCGCCCATATCTTCACGATCGGCGTCTTATGAATAAATAAATAAATAAAAAACCAGACCAACCTAACCTAACTTACCTAACTTTACAAATCCAAACATAACGTAACGAAACCTAACCTATTAATCCCAAACTAGGCATATCCTAAAAAACATAACATTGTAATGCATGGTTGAAAATACTTGCCATATGTGTATTTGGGGCAAAATTCCAGAACATTTAAATACCCTCAACGCTATATTAACGAAAAAATACTTTTCCGCAATTTTACTGACCTTTCCGCTGCAAAAAATGATTCTTTTTCTTAGTAAGTATGTTCTTTCTCTTCCGTAAAAGTAATGTTCAGCAAAAAATCGAACTTTAGCTTTAAATTTAGCTTTAGATTTAACTGTAGCTTTAGCTTTAGATCTTGTTACCAAAATTGCTAAAGAATTTTGTTCATATATGAATGATGAATTAATGGGTCGATATATTGATGTCCTGTCAAATATAAGGATTAATTTTAATGGTTACATACGCACTAATTATTAGTTTTTCTGCAAAATTAAGTAGTGTATTAATAAACTACAAAAAACTATACATTTGTTGAGGTATCATTTATTGCGAAAATGTTTATTACAAAATGAATTTATTATAAAAAAGTATCATTTAACCTACCTTATTTAAGATATCCATTACCAGTACTATCCTGTTACATGGTTATAAGACATTTTAATGTCTTATTACTTGGTGACACAATCCTAATATTTACAGATCTAGCTGTATAATAATGGTGATAATAATAAAAAAGAATAGTTATAAAACATTATACACCTAAAAAGAAGATAAAAATTAACTATGTTTTGTGTCTATTAGAATAAACATGGGGGTTGAACTATAATGATTTTATTGTTGATGTTGCTTAGGCAGAGTTGATTTTGATGTACCCTTATTTAGTTCCCAACCTCAGCACCCTCACAAATCCCATAATACCTTTTATTCCTTTTGAGTTTCAATCCCGACTCTCCTCTCTAATACAAGGGACGTGTACCGTTGCATACTCTCACTAGCTTTTAGGGTTAGAATCAACATTTTCCTAACCTAAGTATGATTAAAAAGGAATATTGAATTCCTGAAATGTGTACAATATTATATATTTTAATCTATATTGGAATATATTAACACATACATGACTCAGTTTGAAGACTAAACTACTTAAGTGTTTAAACAATTAAAAACACATAAGTAGTTGAAAAGTCTCCAAATATAAATGCTTGGCTCTTATATTTGTGATCACAACAATACGCATACACTAAACGTACAGTGAGGTACGAATAAAATTATGTCTATACTTTGGCTCCCTGGGGGAGAAACAAAGTGCTCATTTTCAGGTTGTTCCGCGTTGTGGTTCAAAAGGTTATGATCATTCAATGACAGTGATCCACGATTATGTACATAAAGATAAAATGTTTCTTAACATATACAGTAATCTTACTTACTGACGGCACCGAGCTAAGAGTCACGACTTGTGAGACGGAACTAGAGCCAATATCTCCCAAATTACGTCGGATGTAGATCGGATTAACCGGATATTAAGATGTCGTTTCAACCGGATGTGGGTAACGTATGGTTTGACGTAATGCTGATTGAATCCTGGGTGTGATGAAGGGGAGTATGTACAGTATTTGTGGGGATATATGGTTTTATTGCTGATTTCATGAAATATAATCTACTTAAGTAGGGCATTGGTTAGTAATTTTTAAACTTTTAATTGCAGCCAGACCAAAACATCGTTAAAAGTGCGTTTCTAGATAAAAAAAAAAAAAAAAAAAATGGAGAAAAATAATTTTTAAAATATATAGGAGATTCTCAACTTACAATAACAGAATTATAGGTATTCAATAAATAATCGGGATTGAAAAAAATTGCAAAGGAAAAATGTAGACCACTTGTAATCAGATGTATATTTGGCCGATACAAAATATTGCTATTGTATATTGTCTACTGTTTCTGTGTTGATTTAGGTTTTCTAAATGATCGTAGCCTAAGTTATTCTGGATTTCTTAGTTCAATAAAATTTTTGATAACCGAGTTTGTGAGGTATTCATTCGGCAATCCTGATCTTAGTTAATGTGTGTGATTTTGTTTACGTGTGACATGGAATTGGCATATTTATTTGAAGCGTTCGAAGTTCAGGCTTTTTATTTTTGGTTAGGCTTGGCAGATTATAGAATTTAACATATATATTACATTCATATGTTGATGGTAAAAAAATGTTTCAAAAGTAACATTTAAAATGGATTAATAATCTTCAGTTTGAAAAAGTTTACAATGCCAGTAATTTTTTTAAACCGAATACCAGATAAGTAATTGGTGTAATATTACTTATCTTGATATTATTTAGCAGAAAAATATTGTAAACATATTCTATTAGTGGTGACAACATGGTCATATAGTTGGCTGATCTATTATATTGTTAAATGTGATATAAAATCACAAGATTTATTTACATCACTTACTGTTTTCTAATCTTACTTTATTTTTCAATCCAGTATTTTTTAACCGTTTCGGAAGTTTGTATGATCAGCCATTATTAAGACTACAAGGGTTTACAAAAATTATAAAAGAAAATGTTTTAAAAGAGTAACAAATCTATAATTTAGATAGACTAAAAACAAAACAAAAAACAATCTTTTTCACATATGGTGAAAGTTTCACTGACTTATCTTTAGTTGTGTTTGTTTTAGAAAGTTTTGAAATTGAGCTTTACTCCAAAAGTGCTAAACTTACGTGGTTTGTATTCTACCCTCTATAAAAAATTCTTAAATTGTTCAATAAAAGATGTAAGGTATATGCTATTACGTAGAGTTAAATAAGAAAAATTTTGGTGTACAACACAACGAAATCGAATAGTTTTTATTTTGAAGCAAAGGTTCCAACTCGAGTAGAGGTTTTGAATCCGTTAGTAATCCGAAAATCACTGTTACAATCTGTGGATGACACAAACATGCCTTGTATACGGTAATTGTTAAATAAATATATATTATTGTTTCAAAAAAAATTACGAGTTTTAACAAATATTATGTAAACAGTTTGAACACCTTTGAGTGATTGAATAACTTGATCTGTCACTTAGAATAAGAACGAAAATTAATTTTGATATTGAAATTACAAATTTACAAATCTATCTAGCTGGAAATGAATTATTAAATCTTATATTTATTTAAAGGCTTGTATGGAATTGTTTTCATTTACGTTCTTCATCATTTAAAATTCTTGAGGTCATAGATAAAATATTCATTCAATGCTTTTCATTGCTAGGTCAGTGAGGCTATGTATAGACATAATCTTATAAAATATGTATACATTACTTATACCTTAATTGACATTTATGTCCACATATGTCTTGTTCATGCGATAACTTGTTATAGAACCATTTATTTTTTATTCGTGAGTCACTTGTATGTTCCAACACAAAGCATTTTGAGATGAAACACACAAAGATTGAGGTTTAGGACATTTTCCTTATTTGTAAAAGCTAAAATCATGGAAGTGAAACTGGGATATTTTAAACACGTCTTTGTACTGGAATCCATCTATGGAATGAGCACAGTGAGTTTGACAACATTAAATCAAAGTAAGTGGAAAGTAGCTTACTCTGGATTTCTCATATTGGTTTACACATATGAACTACTATTTTCTTACTTTTATGGAGAAACATTGCAATCAAACAACGTTCTAACACTAATTTTAACATCCGTTGTGACATCTATACCTCTTCTATCCTTGGCTATGGGAATTTTGGACTACAAATCAAAGATATCCTCAGCTTTGAACTTGGAAGCAATGGAGAGTATACTGGAATCCCAAAAGTCACCAGTTTCTGGGAAGAGATCGTTCCAGATTATGAGCTGGTGTTTGGACATTACGATTGTTTTGGCACTATGTTACTGTTTTATGATTAATGTTTTAAATCACGAAAGCTACCAACCAATCACAAAATACTTGACCACGTTCCACTTCTTGGGACTTCATGTTCTCCAAGTATTTCCTCTGATTATGTTTTTGACAAAGACTGTAATGATTCAACGAGCAATCACAAAGGGATTCTTAGATGCTCTTAGAATTCAGGAAGATCCTCTGGCTTCACAAAGTCGTCAATCCAGCAAACGTCACAGAAGACATTTCAAAGCTCAGACACAGGCAGAAAAGAAATGGTCCATACTTTCAGAACTTCAAGGATGTTTACACAATACTGAAACTACGATTCGTGATTGCTGCTGGATGCAGATTGTCCTGTGCAGGCTTATAATTGAGGTTACGAATCCAATATATATTATGTTATGGTTAAAAGAGCAAGCCTTTGAATGGAGAATTTTATCTTTCTTGCGAGCGACCTTCACATTTGTAGGACTAGTGTATGCTGTCGAAAAGACAAAACAAGAAAAAAATAAAGCGCTTCTAGCTCTGAACAGTCACAATGCAGAAGAAGGAGCTGTAAAAGTCAAACGAATCAGGCACCAGATCCTGGCCAACATCCACCGCAGTAGGGTGCCTTTTTCTTGCACCTTATTTGATGTTGACTATGCACTCTTGGTCACTATCTTGGAAAACTTTCTCTTTGTCATCACAGCAATGGCTGGATATCTAAGGAAAGAAGCTTAAGGCACATAAATGAAAAGAAAAAAGTCTTTTTATAAATCTACTCTTAAATATATATTAAGAGAGATATATATTCTCTTAAATATATATTATTGGCATGTTTGTATTTTTTTGTCAAAAAAATTTTTTTAAAGAAGATACCAATTGTCTCTTTTGATCTTACTCTGTCCATTTTACATGTACACTTATTCGGACAAAGAAAAACTGATAATTAGTGCAGTACAAGGCGATAAAAACAGACCACTTGGCTACTGGCTCTCCCAAATCACAGAGAGTATTAAATAATCAAGTGTAATAAAACTCATCAGCTATTAAATAAGTGCATGATTTGCACGTGTATGCACGTTTATGCCTTGCATGTATAATGCAAATCTAGGGTCAGAAGCTATTATTTTTCTAATTTTACGTACCCAGCAAGTATTTAAAGCGTAGGATTATACTACAAAGAAGCCAATAAAATTACCTGAATAGTTATCAGTTATTATGTTTATTTACTCACACATTTTTGTAATCAATATTTTCGAATGTTTACAATGTTACTCAATAACCTAAGATAATTTTTAACTGACAATATAGAAGAATGCCATAA
This sequence comes from Stictocephala bisonia, assembly GCA_035578905.1. NCBI lineage: Eukaryota > Metazoa > Arthropoda > Insecta > Hemiptera > Membracidae > Stictocephala > Stictocephala bisonia. The sequence continues at coordinate 300,175 of JAQJVL010000264.1, forward strand.
GATGAATGTCTGATACACATATTGCCACTTCTGATTATGTGAATGTAGTTAATTTAAAAGGCACGTTTGTATGTAAAAGTTCGTGAGTGATTATTGTTCCTTAATAAAATAATATATATGTTACTACAGTTCTATGTATGTACATGTAATTAATAATAAACCGTAGTAATAAATAATATTTATAATCGTATTTGTGTTTAATTACCATTAGAACAATAAAACAACTATTACGACATCCTTGAAGCCTCTCTACAGATATGAGGATACTAGTAATTTCGCTGAGCGGTGTCTAAATGGGCATTGTAGGTAAAAGCAAAGGAGGATGATACGTTCTGGAAGATTGAAGATCCTTTCAGTGGATTGATGACGGAAAGTGAGGTGCTGGTAGATGTCCCAATTGGGGAATTTATTTGAGAAAGCTGTTCTTCCAATACTACAATACTAGATGTAAAAACAGTTTTACCATTGAAAAGTGCAATCTGGATCTTTTTAAAAATTCAGTTTTTAATTTTGGCTCTAAATATTTTAATCTTCATCCCCAAAATATAAAAATAATCAATAGTTTATGTTCGCTGAAAACCTGTTTGAGGGGCCATTTAGTCGGGAGGGCTTTCTATACTATCGATGAAACTCTTATGAAGCTTTAAGTGGTGATGTTGGTTGTTACATTTTTATTTAATTACCTTTAATTACCTTAAATATTTTTCTTACTGGAGCAGCTCTTATTGTAATAAAATAAATGTCAAGATCGGCTTAAGTGTGGGCTATGGTGAACAATTGTTTTAGAATTAATTTACGTATGATGTTATTTGTGTACTATTTTATGTTCTTGATTAATGATGTTATTTTTGTATTATGACTTGCATAGAAAACTGTAACAGTTCATATTGTGTCAATAAATTAATCTTGAATATTCATTCTTTCTCCTCCCAACGCTATCAAGACCATAGTTGAAATTGGGTTTGTCGGTGTTGAAGGTTGTGAGGTAGTGTGACATATTTTTTTTTTTGTAGCTGCCTAACCTCATTTAAGGCAGGCGCCCTGTTTGGAGTTCATGTTAAAAAAAAAAAAAAAAAAAAAAAAAAAAAAAAAAAAAAAATTAATAAATGACTACAGTAATCAGAGATATTAAAGATAATACATAATTTGTATGTTTAACGCATTTTTATCCTTACATATAAGGATTACAGAAGATGGTGCAAGCTGATAGTAAGACGCTCTTTATGGAAATAGAGGTAAACGGTGTGGATGGTAGGTGGTTTGAGAGTCTTCGCTCAAATTTGAACAGAAACATAATTATTTTTAGATTATATGAATTCAGAAAGGTCAGCTCATTTAAAGGAAGATTGAGATTTTGTAGTTTTTGCATCGCGAACTTTTAATAAATCTACACCGACAACGGAACTAAAATTATAATGTAACAAATCAAAGTACCGCGCAGCAAAATAAACGGTAACGTGTTGGTATGTTTCTAAAAAGTGGATTTGTTAGATCAGTGAAGGGAGTTATTTTCAAACAAGAAATATGTATACTCCCACCCACCATACTATATTGATTATGCGATATTTAAAAGGGTAAGACTTAGGAATAGATCATACAAAGTTCAATTGATTGTTAAAAGTTGTTTAAAAAAGGAATAGTTTGAATTCATAAATACCAGAAAACCAAAATCACAAAAACTGCTGGATAAATCCCAGCATGAACTAATTAAAGGCGATAAAAACTTGAGATGACAAAACACTTTTATAAGTACTCCTTGGATGATAACTAAAACCAGGGGTGACCAACAATTGTTTATTTGTGCTCCTAAGAGGGTAGCCTAAAGATTTTGCTAACTCTCTATCGCCACTGGGACAAAAATCTCCATCGGCACACTTTAATCATGCTACTAGCTAGTCGTTAACTTTTTAAGTTATTAATTTCCTTACATGTTTATAGAATTTGCCAATCACTTAACAGTCACCTTTTTAATAATTTAGGTACAATTATTTAAATGTGTTTATTAATTAATTGACACACATGAAAACCCAACGTTGTATCAAGGTATTTAATAAAAAATATGAACGCATTAATATGTCATACTCATGTTAATATTTTTAAATAAAATGAAATTATTCCAGTAACATGTTTGAAACTATCTACACTTTATCATTATTTAGGACGTGTTTATTTATTATCTTGTGTACATATGTGTAATTGAGAAATATGATTGAGGCTTGTGAAAGGTGTTGGTAGATATATGTAAAGTAGCTTCATAAAATCGTCAGGTTATGACTTGATGGAGACGTAACGTTGGAAGCCATCGTAAAGTTGGCTACTGTAATCTGGTACGATCGTAGCTTTCAAGTTACGACTGGCAGATATCGTGACTCGAACACTGATCGATTTACCAAGGGGTCGATATAATCTCACTGCTTACACAGGGTTGGGCAGAGTTATGGAATATATTCATCAATTTTAAAACTATTTAAATAAATGTAATGAAACTTTACAGTTATGTATATGCCAAACACTTAGAGATGTTTTACTTGTTTTTCACATATCCAGGTGATGGCCCATGAAGGAAGTCTTATACATTTAAACGTAAGCCTACCTCGAGTTATACCTCATTTTAAACGTCTTCGTTTGTAAAACACAAGAGTGCAAATCTGAGACCAAAAGGAAGGTCCAGTCTGAAAATATAGTCTCTTAAAGAATTGAATGTCATATAACTAATACTGCTTAAGAACAAGGATAAAATAGTTATTGTCTATTGCTGCATAGAGCTATAATGTAACTGACTGAATATGAGACATCAACTGATTTAAAAAAAATAAATATGTAACACATTATTATATTAATTTTCTGATAATATTTTTAGGGTAAAACTGCTTTCAAAAGGTTTTTAATAATTTTTCTTATTGTAATTATTATAACGTAGTTAATTTCATAGTGCAGACGTTCGTTATAATTTAAAACAATATTCAACACACTCCCTACAACAGGGACATCAAACTTGTACATAAATAGCCGTATAACTATGAACAACTATTAATATAACATTACTTTCTTTGAATAGATGTATTTTATGACTGAATAATCCTTTTGACCTTAAATTTGCACTTTTATATTGTACCTTTAAAATGAGGAATAAGTCGAGGTAGGCTTACGTTTAAAATGTGTAAGATTTCCTTTATGGGCCATTCCTTGGATACACGAAAAACGAATAAAATATGTCTAAAGGCTGTATAGGATATGTACATAACTGCAAAGTTTCATTACAGTTCTCTCAATAGTTTTAAAATTAATAAATATATTCCAGACTTTTGACCAACCCTGTACATTTCTTAAATAACAAACAACTACTTTAAGTTACTTTTTAAAATATTGCAATAAAGTAAAACATCAAAAATGTTGTCAAATAATTTATATATGTTATCTAAATGTATGTAGTGAAGCACTTAAGAGCTAACTTATTCAGTATCTGATATTAGTTATTTGATAATTAATTATACATATTTAATATTCAGGAAAAACACGTAATTTAATATATTTATATGTTTTGGCTATTTATATCTTGCTTTGTGTAACGGAAAATAATATGTTAAGTTTCCGCTACTACGGGAACGTAACAATGATAACTCCCTCAGTAAGAGTAACTGTAATATAATATATTATTATATTACAGTTATATTAAATTAATATTAGAATACATTGATTCTACAACCACTCAGTATTTAGTCGCAATAATAATACTACAAATAAATACACATGAATATACAGTAGAAAATAATATCTATGCACAATCAACTCCGTGACTTGTGGAAACAATTAAGACAGTTAAACACCCACAAATAGATTTACGTAATGGAAGCGGTGAACTCGTAACTGCTCTAGACCCCTAACAGGTAACAGCAACCCGAAACTGATCCAACACCAAACCGGCAGAGGTTCCCCTAGCAACGTGGAGTTTCCCAAGGCGGAAACCTAACCCGACGGTCAACTGTGACCGTACCACCCCGACCAAGCAGAATCCTTCCTCCATATACGTTTTGACCGGCCCTGGACGTAACATCAGTTCAAGGCTGGTCAACCACGAACTTGGTTGTGCAATATACATGTCGTTATTTCTATATTATACCCTATCATCACATTTGGCTTTTCATTAAATAATAAAAAATAATAATACACTGTCCTTTCTTTAAGTGAAAATTATGTTTTTATGTAATATAGTTCCATGTGAGTGTAACTGCATTCAATTGTTTTTTTTTTTTTAACAAAGCCAGTCTGATCTACTTTTTTACTTTTTTTTAATTTAATAACCAACGGCAGAGCCGTTTTTATAAGCAGTACATAGTTAAACATAATCTAATACTATCTTTTTAACCCTACTGTGCCATTCCCATAGATTACTGATCTGCGAGTGTAACTTATTCAGAGAGAGTAAGGTGGCGGACCAATAAATTGCAAGGTGAATATTAGAGAAAAACAGTAAAGGTCACGATTCGAACCTGTTCTATCTCTAACTCGGACTCAAAGTCCTAAAGGTTCAGACCACTCGGTCATAAACTCTCTTTTTATAGGTGTATATTTGTGTTTTATTTTCAGTAGTTTTGGAGTATTGCAGACAGCATGTATCGTTGTTTTTTATTTTCTTTATAAAAAGCTAAGTTCACTATTTCAGTTTTTTCTACTTATTTAATTACTTAAATAATATTAGCCATTTAGTATTTTTCTTGCATCTGCCCATGCTAAAATAAACGATTTTGGTTGTATATAAAAAAACACAATTTCAATATTATTTACATTCAAAAATTTGTTTTTCGTAAATAAAATTTTATGGTTAATCACAAATTTAAATCACTTAAAGTTGAACTTAATACATTACTATCAAAAGGTACGGTTTCAATTTGGTTTTGTGAATAAAAATGGTTGGTTAATTATTGTTAAATAAAATATTTATTTGATAGAGAAGAACTAAATAATATTTGTTTATCCTACAAAAATTAACTATAAAAATTATATTAAAAATTATTATTTTTTTTTGTTGTTCTATACAAACAGAATATATATTGTATTGTAAAACATAATATTACAAATTACAAATAAAGCCCAGTTTTGATTTAGTAGTACTAAAATTTGGTTACCATCGTTTCTGTTGAGACATACTATAGTATTTGAGACAAGTAACTGTAGTATATTTGTCTCTATTGGATTAAATTATGAACTTATTTCGTGTAATGTCATAAGTTGGCTAATTTTTATATAATTCCTTAGGCAATATTTTTTTGGTATAGACCGATTTAAATTTAAACCCAAAAACGACAATTCACATGTGTTTGACATAATATAATAAATAAAAATTGCTTTTAGAAAGCAACAAGTGATTGCAATGTAGATTTTACAAATAACACTAGAATTGAGCAACACATTGAGTACAGAATAACAAATGATTTAATCATTTAAAAATAAGTAAATGTAATTTTTTTAATTTTTTAATGTGTCCGGTACAAAATGAGCTTCCGTACTAACTCGCGTCCAAAACTCAGTCAAAAACTGAAAACTAAGTAAATTCAGTGATTTTAAATTGAGTTAAATCAATTAAAATCACATAAAACAGTTTGATCACTGCATTTACTAACGCGTATGAAAGTAATGAATCTTAACTAAACATGTCATAAGGTTTACAACAAGACCAATTAATTAACTTTATCAACCTTAGAATCCAAGAACACGTTATTTCAGTTTTAAGAACTTTTCTTGAAAAAATTAAATGATGAAATGTATAAACATTATAGAAAAATTCCTCTCAAATGAGTATAAAAATATGAATTTTATAAATAAATGTATTTTTCAGTAATTAACTTTAAATTTGATACAATGACAACTATTTGAAATCCCGGTGCATTTTTGTTCCTACTAAGATAAAAATTATTAAAAAATTTAAATTCATATGTCATATTTCATTAAACGAGTAAAAGAATGGTGTGATTGGATTGTTCATATGTCTCTTAGCTTTGTTTCAAACAACCTTCAAGCTCGGGTAAATGTTTTCTCCGCCGACTGTAAGTAGTTATTTATTTATAGAATACTTGATAAATTAACAAGAAATACACACACTCAAATTACCAAGGCTGCTCTAATAAATACATTTTATTCTACAAATAAAATATTACATGAGCAACAACTACTTGGTCATTAGAAACTTCAATTATACCTAGTATTAAGCAAGCTACATTTAATTAAATACAACCAAACATTAAACTTGTAGTTAATTATTTATAAATCGTAAGTGTGCCATTTAAAATCAAGGAAAAATTTATATATGAATAAATAAAAAATAAAATGTAATAATTCCGAGCATTTAAAAGCGTTTAATGTTGAATACGAGTATCTGTTGAGCTTCATCTCCAATATTTAATTTGTTCACAATCATATTCATTAAAACACGTTGTCAAGATAAAGTTTTTGCCAGTTATACATCAAGTGCTATCAAGTTTTTCTGTCACAGTCACCTTCAGGGGAACGCATCCCTTATTCAGAAGGACGTAACGTTCTCAAGAGATAGTGGAGGTCACGTTTCGAGATAAAAATCCTTTGGGATGGTGAGACAGGATGGATTCTACTTCCACTGTAAATGAAAACCGTAAATGTGGATGGCAGGGCTATTTGAACGTAAGGGTCTTTTATTGTTGCAAAAATATTTCCTTGCACCACCTGTGTGTTCGTGAGTTCGCCTGACACGTTCGGAAATACACGAACAACAATGTTGTTCCTCTAACTTGTGGTAAATACACGAACAACAATAAAAGGAACATTGTTGTTCGTGTATTTCCGGCTAAGTAGCCGAGGACGACCGATCACTGCAGCAGAGTGGTCAGTTCGGTTCGAAATGTCTTGTAGGCATGTTGTACGTCAAACATTGCTTACATTGATCACGTGTTTTGGGAATGACAATGGATGATCGTTAGATGTAAGAAATATCGGGAACCATGAGTATTTGTTTTGTACAAATAACGGCACGTATTATTATTTCCCAAATTGATAATAAGCACATTATATTATTTTATTAAATTTTATAAGTTTGCTATTTTCTGTGGTATTTTTTGAACATGTTAAACGTTTATCCGCATATTCCCTTTACTTATACACATTGAACCGGATGGGTCCACTCACGCTCATCATCGTGCATAACCAGCCAAAAGAGTCTGGATAGTTTAAAAGACACACAAACAAAGAGGATAATCATATATTACCTAAACCTCTTCCTAAATAATTTCTGAAATTGAACTTTCTACTAGACCTGAGTTGGTTATAAATGTTTAAATGCTATACTAACTAACATAATATATTAATTTTTTTACAAATTTTTTGCAGTAAAAAAATTTCCATGTTTAAAATTTTTTGTGTATCAATTTATAATAAATATTTTAATAAAACAATTTGTAGTACTTTTTGTAAATAGTCTGTGAAACAGCCATGGTGCTAATAGGACACTAGATTTTTTGTTTTTTAGTTTAACATAATAGTGTTAGTACCAACAGTACAATTAATCAACAAAACAAATTTATTTCAGTATAAGCAAAAAAGCACAAAAATACTACAATAAAAGGATAAAAAAGCACAAATATTATGGTTTACGATTTTGGTGAACAACGCTTTTTTCAGCCAGGGTTCACAAAAGATCACCCCAAAACGTCACCCTATATTTTTGCTTTTGTCTTATATTTTAATAAATTTGTGTGTGTGAGTTTTTCTTGTCCCGTACATAGACCCAAAACTTTTTTATCTTAAAGACAATGATTTTTCTCAAACAATGTAAAAAAACCCTTTATTTTGAATTCACCCATTCATTGATATGGAAAGGAAAAAAAAGTCTTTATGATTTTTTTTTTTAGGTTTACACTTTATTTAGTGATTTTTAAATGTCCATGAAGCTAAAATTTTTAAGATGATCCCTTTCGATATAAAATTTTATAAGGCCTGGTGTAATTTAAATTGTTTTTTTGCAGGAAAGTTTTTTAATAATTCCCTAACTTTGGTGAAACCCTTAATTCTGAAACGAAGCTCTAATTTTCATCCTCTCAATAGATTTGGGAGGATTTTTTGGGATACAAAAATCTTTAACAGAGGTAACCTAAATTTAATGATAAAAATTTAAATGAATTGGAATACAGCAAAAACCTGCCATAATATTTTAAGACTTATTTTTTTCTTTAATTTTTTCGAGATTATTAGAATTCAGAAAAAACATTAAATCTCGAATAATCGAAAATTTGCATTTTGGGACATGTGTGATTTTATGCCCATTGTTTTTTTTGAAGTTAAAAGAGGCTGCGACGGATATTTTATGCTGATGTGTTTAGTTTGGGCAGGGTTCCCGAATTGGGTGCGCCCCCCCCCGTATGTTGGCGAAATTTCTTCAGTAAAATATAATGCGATATTGTAATTTTAAAAATGTTTGATTAACGACACTAACAAATTTTATTTAAATTTTTTTTATTATAAATTTCCAGAAAGTTTTTAAATTTACAAAAAGTATGATAGTGATAAAAATAAATTATTTGAAATCTTATTGCAAAGGGAAATTTTTTTAAAATTTTTTAACCATTTCCCTGCCAAATAGCCTGTAGTCTGTAATGATTCCTGTAATAAAAGTTTCACTTTTGTGGTTAGTTTAAAATTAAAAATTATGAAGTATTTATATTTATGTTTTTTTTACAGCCCTATTAAAAATTGAAATCTTAATTGCATTAAAAACATACTTGTATGGGTGGGTGGTAGGGTCATCACCCCTGTATTGTAAAGGGGGGGGGGGTGTCTTCCACTGTTGTGTTAAGTGGGTGGGAGGGTCATCACTACCCAGTTTAGAGTGGGTGGATGTATAAACCCTGTATGGTATGAGGGGTGGGAGGGCATTACCTACGTTTTGAGTGGGTGGGGAGTGTCATTACCCCTGATGTGTTGATTGGGGGGGGGGGGTCTAACCAGATGTATGAGTGGTGGGAGGGTCATTTCTACCCTCGTTTATGAGTGGGGGGGGAGTGTCATTCCCCTGTTGTGTATGAGGGGTGGGGGGGTCATAACCATGTATTATGAATAGGTGGGGGTCATTACTACCCTACTTTTTGGTGGGTGGGAGGTCATTACCCCTGTATGTGTTGGTGGGGGGGGGGGGGCAAACCCCGTAGTGTAGGTGGGTAGGGGTGTCTTTAACAGTATGTGTATGTGTAAAGGTTGTCAGTTTGATCCCCCAAACAGAGTCAAACATTTTGAGATGGTAGGTAATCACGGCTGTTCTTTTTATTTGGGTATTAATTAAAGACACTTTCTAAGAATAGTCGGCCTTAGTTTGTAACAAAGATACATTCGCACATCTCATAACACTCTTCGAAAACCATATTTGCCCTACTTTACGATCGGGTCTTATGAATAAATAAAAAAAAAAAATAAAAAAAAAAAAAAATTAAGATGGGGAGGATGCATTAAAAACTGTATGTGTATGAGTGGGGGGGGGGTTCCCCCACGTTCGTGTATGGGTGGTTGGGAGACTATCACTACCCTACGTACATGGGTGGGTGCAGGGGATTCATTTTTGACCAAAGAAAACATATCAATTTGAATAAAGGGAAGATAACAGAATTAAATTTTTATAAAACCTTTTTAAAAAATTTATTTAAAAAGATTTTTATTCAAACATTAGGGTTCTGTAAGTTCAGTGAAAAACTATAAAAAAAATCCAAACGGAAAGATAATAATTATCAGGTACAAGTATTCAAATCACGTTTTCCCCCCTTTTTTTTTCGTATAATTTCCGCCGGAAGCAGGATCCCCTTTAAAAATTCCAAATTTTGGTTTTAAAACCCTATTTATTTTTTTTTCCACCTTAATATAATTTTAGAGGAAAATGATTATTTCTATTATTATTATGAATATTTTATATTCATTCTCCCCAACCCAGACAAAGTTCAAAAGAAGATTTTAAAAAAGATTGGTGCACAGTGCCCGCCCTTTTTTGGAAACTACCCTTTTTAAATTTGGGGTTAGCTCTTTATAACGCCCTTCCACTTCATTAAACTGGAACTAACCTATAAAATTTAAGAAAAAATGAAAAACCCTTTTGCTCAACCTTTTTGTTACAGGTCCTGATTTATAGCTGGCCATAAATAATTCTGATTTTCTTGATTGTTGCAAAATTGAAATAAAATAAAATTTTTTTTGCTCTATCTTTTCCAAAGTTTTAGTTTAGTTGATTTTGTTTTATTGATTTCTTGACTTGGCTAATGCGGTTTTTTATTTTACTGGCTTAATAAACTATTTTATTTTGTTTGCCCACTTGTCTTGTACTTTCAGTGAAACAAATTTACTGTCTCAAAATATTAAGAATAGGTTTGTGTGACCTTTTAAAAAAAAAAAATCAATGTTCTTTCAGTCGTTAATGTGTTTTCCGACAGTAAAAAATTTGTTGCCCAGAATTTTGGTAATTTTTAAAATGTTTTTTGGTTTCTTTAGGTAAATTGTATTAAAATAATATTTTTTTTTTAAATATATTTATTTTAAAAAAAGAAATTTTAAGTAAAATTTCTGTTCAAAAAAAAAATATATTTTTAGTCAAGTTGCTTTTTTATGAGTAAAATGTTATTTTCAATCAGTTTCAAAAAAAAATGATAATAAATTTAAATGATATCATCCCTAAATTTTAGGGGGGAAACTTAATAAAAAAAAATAAACAATAATGAAATTTTAAATTATAAATATCATTTAATATATATCAAAAACTATAATTTTAAAAAATTGACATAATCGTAATCCTAATATTCTTTAAAATTTTAAACAAGTACCAAAACATTGAGTTCTTTACCTTATAAAAAAAAAAAACATAGTCATTTTGTTAGAAAAGGGGGATTCCTTTTTTAAATTTTTGTTTCTTAAAAAAAATTGATAAAAAAAATTTTTTTGTAAAAAATTTCTTGATTTTGGGAATACTTTTTGCCTTTTATAAAAATTTTGCCCCCCCTTTAAACCTTATCTGGAACCTAGGATGGGTCCGTCACCTGCAGAAAATATCAAAAATAGTCCCCCCTCTTTACCCTTTGTATTACCCGTTCATTTGTCACGACCCCCCTTTTGGAAACTTTCCCCCCCTTTATCTTTATTTTTTTTTTCTAAAACCCTTTACATTGTAAAAAATTTTTTTTCTTAGTCCTATTTTCAAAAATATAATATTGTAATTTTTAATATTGACAAAATATTAATGAAAAAACAAAAAAAAAGTCAAATTTTCCATAGAAGGTCTATGTACCTGAATTTATGAAGTTCTTTTCATGTTCGTGTTATGATTTTTAGAAAATTCCCTTTATTTTAATATTAAAATATATTATATATTTTATTAATATATTATATTTAATACATTTAAATTAATGAACTTTAAAAATTTCAATTGTTACCGTGCTTTTATAAATCACAAATGGGTATGTTAATCCCTTACATGTCATATGAATAGGGTAAAAAAAAAAAAAAAAAAAAAAAAAAAAAAAAAAAAAAAAAAAAACTGCTAAACAGCGGCCTTCCTGTATGTCACAATCATAAGACAAGTAATTTTCATAATTAATCCCATAAACAGAAATTTTTTGCTTTTTGGATGGAAGAAAAAACCCAACTAAGTCGATAACATAAGGGCCCATTAAAAAAATTATGTGTCTAGAAATTTTCCAGGGAAAAAAAACATGATATCAAATGGTACAGAAATAAATGTTCTGATTTATTGATTTGAAGGAGCAATAAAATACTCGCTGAAAGCCCTCTATTTTCTTGTAAGCTGTTAAAAAGCGCCATTTTTCTCCAAGGTGCAGCTTGGGATGAACCGAGAAGGAGTGAGTGCCATAAGGAAAAGGCCACTTAGAATCCCACCTTTTAAGACCATATATGGTATGGATCTAAAGATAGGTTGAAGGGATCTAACATCCATTGTATTTTCGAAAATCCGGGATGTTGGGTGATATTGTATAATGGAAAAAAAAAAAAAAAAAAAAACATTCAAAGAGACAAATTTTAAAAATTAACACGTTTCTCTCGTTCAACAAAACCCTTGCATGCGCTAGGAAATCTTTCAAATTTTTAAGTTAAAATTAATTAAAAAAAAAAGCTCAAAATAATTTTATTTTATGCATGATTTTTTTTCAAGAAATATTCAAGAAGTAATTTTTTTTATACAAAAAAAATTTTTTTAAAAAGTAAAACAGAAAATGTAAAACTAATTCGGAAATATAGCCCTATTTCAAGTCCAAAAACCCTTTAATTTGATTTTTAATAAAAATTAATTTTAATTGAATTTTTTGAAATATTTCAAAAATAATAAAATTTTTTTTAAAATTTAAATTTAAATTTATTCTTAACTCTTAGAAAATATGTTTAGTTTGATATGTAACAATAAATTGTGTAAAGCAATAACATGTTTAGGGGAAACCAATAACACCTTGTTACTTAGGTGCCAACAATAACAATTCTGTTGTTGAAATCAAATTACGGAATAGGAATATAGGATTTAATGTTAACATTTTATTTTATTTCAAATGATATGGAATAAATAATGTGTGACTAGTTCTCCAGTTTCTACTGTATTTATTGTATGTATCTCACAAAAAAGTATGTTCTATTCCATCTGGCTTTATTGTATATTCTTCGACATTTTAATAATTTTGTGTCAGTATTTGTAGGAGTCGAAATATTGCATCATTTTCTGCTTCAAGTTGATACATTTGAGCGTGTTTTATATTTGTTGTACGATTTTGGTTTTGAGAAGCCATTTTTTTTTTTTGGTTGGTTTTTCTTAGACATGCTTTGTGGGGGAAATTAGTTTCCCCCAATCTTAATTATTAATTGAAATCGAAACCCCAAGTAGATGCGAAGGGTGAATTTGTAGAGAAGGCTATGTGGGAAAAGAAATCTGACATGAAAGATGTACTTATCCTTTGTAACAAAACAATTGAACGTTTTACTGGCTATTTGATAATGTTCATGTTTTGTTTTTTTAAAAAGTTCAAACCTGGAAAATGGCAAAACAAATTTAAATTTTTTTTAAATTTTTATTTAAATTTTTATGTCGGCCTGGGGCGCAGGTGTAACTCAGACTTGGGGGCAAAGTTTGAAATTTTGGCGATAGGGCCATGCTGGGTTTTCGTAATACGACACGGCGTCCGCTCAAAGGTTGTATCAAAGTAGAACTATAGAGATTGGGGTTTTTTCCGTTTGAATGGTAGTCAAGGTTGGATTTTTTAGGGAAAAGAACTGGTGTAGACTGCAGTTAGCTGAAAATCAGACCAAATACGTGGTTCGGACCACGTTAAGCTTAGGTCCATGTTGCCCCGGATTGGGCTATAATAAATAGTCCCTTTTTGACTAAGCCGAAAACAGATAGTAACCCGACTCACTCGTTTTATCTCATGCACCTCATTCAGTCCCATATTTCCCTTTCTCACGTTTGGGCGTCTTAGAGATAATAATGAAATTAAAAATAAGAATTTTTAAAAATGAAATTTTAAATCAATTTACATTTTTTTTTTAAATTTTTAAAGTTAGATATGATGACCTTTTTTATTACTGAATGACTAATTTATCTTTACAATTTAAACCCCAAAAAAATGATAAATAGTTATTTTATTGATCATATGCAGTGGTCATCTTGGAAGGAATTAATGCTTCATGTTTTCCATAAAATAAATTCCTTGAGATTGGGCACAACTGATTCAATTTATACTTTCGACTTTTCACCCGTTCTTAAATCTGATTTTAGTAATAATGAGTATTTTAGTGAGTCGAGTTAATAGTTAATAGAGGGAGTCTCGGTTTTTTTTATGAAGTTGACGCTAGCTCCATCTTATGCACAATGAACAATGTTGCATTCTTTTCTTTATTAATTGACTAAGTGAAGGAGAACTTACTGCTTTCTCGCCTTCAGAATTTTTATATGTTTGTGACATGACAGTTACCAAACAAATTGCATGATTGTCATGACTTTTTTACTGACGTACAACCCACATAGAAGAACTACCTAAATGTAACATTGTGACAAACCTTGAATTACAAAAGCGATATTAAAAGAGAAACGTCTTTTTACTTCGTATATAGGCAATGTACATCCATGTTTTTGTGGGCAGCTGTCTCACATAAAAACAATCTGAAGGAAATTTGTTTACTGTAATATTTTACTGAAATTCTATAGGTTAGAATATTTAAAATAGTAATGAAAAACCCTAACCACCGTTAGAGACCCGTTTTATTCCATGCTTATTACTTATTTCACAGAATCATGAGCCAAGTTTAAAGGACTCCCTCTTCCCCACACCACCTTTTCAAGACTTGATTATTCTCTGCACCCTCCAATATTCATCTAAACTGTAGGAGTGAACAATAATGGCCTGGCTTTTCTTGGATAACAGCTCACCTCTTTCCTCACTTACTTCATTGAGTTTTACTAAAGAGTTCTTCATTAATTTGAAATTGTATTGTTACTAAAGAAATACTTGAAGAACTTGGACAAATTCCCTTATCCCATTTTATTTTTTTTGTGATTTTTTAGGTGAATTTATTAAAAATTTAAAATTGGGCACTGTGGCCAGTGCTGTAATCAATACTTGTGGACAGGGTTGAGGAGATTTGTGATAGTGCTTTTTGGTTCTCTTAATTCAAATTAGCCACTTAATTTTTTTTTTTTAATTAAAAAAATTCATTTTTAATAAATAAAATAAAAACAACCCCTTTGTTTTTCTTTTTTATTTATAAATGTTTACCCAACATATTCATAAATGCTTTAATGTATGCTGAGCCTAAAATTTTTTTAAAATTTAGACATATTTGCCACAACGACATTCGATGATTTGATACTATTTACACAATGGTGCAAGAAAATCTTTTAAAACTTTAAATTTTGATAAATGTTGTTTTAGTCAATACTAGAAAGAAAACACCATTTTTATTTCCTTACAAAAAAATGATTGTTCTTACGTAGAGTGAACCATTTTAATGACGGGGGGTCCTTAAACAGATGATTTGGGTTTTCTAAAAACATATGTTAAATGGGGAAAAGAAAGCTTACTGTTCTTTGGGGGTTTTTTATTTCAAGGATTGGAAAAAAGAATTTAGAGACTAGAAAACTTAAATTTATTCGTTTTTTGTTCGCTCCAGATTGGAGTTTGCATCTATAGTTTGGTCCCCTCAACTAATATTTTGTAAAATGATTGAGGAATTCAGAAAAAAATTTTTGCGATTTTTTTATTTTAGTATTTTTGGCATTAAATTATCCAAATTTGGCTTTAAATTGAAAAATGTTAAATTTTATTTGATTTTGAAAGGTTGTTAAGAGACAAAAATTAGCGCAACTTTTTTCCCTGCTGGTTTATAAGGGGTATTGTAGGAACCCCAGCGACCTTAATAAATAAATGGTGGTCCCCGGTTTTGGGAGGCGCGCTGGCTATATTTTATACCCTGGTGGGCTCGTATGCAAAACCTTTTAAATTTTACAATCATTTTTTTAAATTCCATACTGGTGGTGTAGAGTAACATGTCAGGGGCAGATTCAAGCAACTTTAAAGACTTAATACTTTAAAGGATTGCTGGAAAAAATAGTTTCAAAAACCAAAAATTAATTTTAGTTTTTCAAATTCTTTTTTGGTTTTTGTTTTATTTTTTTTTATGGGGCCAACTTATTTTTTTTTTTATTAATGTATTCAAAAAAGCTTTTTGGGGAAGAGTAAAGAGTTTTTAACCCTTTAAATTTTAAAAATAAGTTTTGTTTTTTTGTACGGGGCATGGATGTCTTAATTATAATTTTTTTTTTTCTTTGGGGCCCCCCCAAAATTTGGGCCCTTGGTTT
The DNA here is from genome assembly GCA_035578905.1 of Stictocephala bisonia. Lineage (NCBI taxonomy): Eukaryota > Metazoa > Arthropoda > Insecta > Hemiptera > Membracidae > Stictocephala > Stictocephala bisonia. The sequence goes on from JAQJVL010000264.1 coordinate 316,025, forward strand.
TTGGGGGGTCGCGTTGTTTTTTCGCAGGTTTCAGTATTTTGTTTTCTTTTGTTTGTTTTGGTTTTTTGGAATAATTTTTTTTATTACAAATTAATTTTATTTTTAATAATTTACTTATGTTGGTTGTATTTAAATTGTTTTTTATTTTATTGTATTATAACCAAAATTTTATAAAATTTGGGGAGTACTTTATTTAGGCGCATAAGTTAAATTGTGTTTCTTTATTATTTAAGTTTTTTTTTTTTATTTTTCTAAAGTGCCTTTTTTTTGTGATCAATAATTTTGCCTGTAAACTAATCTGTACTGGAAAAAATAAAAAAAATTTATTATTATTTTATTATTATGGATGCCTCGAGTGGAAACTACTATATTAGAGCCCTGTGTGGAGATAAGAACTTAATATTAAACTTTCATTAGTGAAAAAAACCAATACCATTTCGGATCCACGTTTAAAATGTGTTTTTTGTTGTCTGGTATTGGGGATTTTATTTAAAGGCTCCCTCTACAGTCAACACTCATTCGCCCCCTTTTTCTCACCCCTATCTTTTCTGGCTCTTAATGAAAAATAATAATTATTATTTTATTATCAAATTATGAATCTTCATTCAACCTAACGTCTTTATGATCTAGTATCGGCAAACTGTCCGTAGATAAGCTCTTTTTGACGGTATTAATAAGTTAGTACTCCAAGCTGTTTCTAGTTGTTTTTTTCTCGTTCTTAAATAAATATCTCATTCATAAACAGGACTATTTTCTTCATTTTCCAACTCTAAACACACATCTTTTGGTACCTCTTGCACACGTGAATCTGTAGAGTTACGCGTTGCAAACAAACTCTTTATTCAGCCAAATCAACAATACAAATGCATTAGCTAAGTCTTATGTCTATCAAAAATGTGTACAAAATCAACTCTTACATATCGAAAATAAGAATTTAATACGTGTAAATGAGAAGATCATTCATGATTTCCAACAAAATAAAACACATCACAACTAACCAGTTATATATTTCCCGTTATAAATTCTTGGGCGCAAGATTTGCAACAAGCAAGATTTATGAAGTGGTTTTTGAGTTTTTTCTTAACTTAGTTAGGCTTGATTCCAGCCTGAGTGATAGTGGAAGATTGTTAAACAAATTAATGCCATTGTAATACAAGTGGTTTTTGTAAAAAGATGTTGAATGTTTAGGGATAGATAATTTGTTGGAATTACGTAAAGAATAGAGTGTTTGTACTGAGAAGTTAAATTTAGAAAAGTTTTGTCTGACAAATGTTAATGTTTCAAGTAAATAGATGGTAGTGTCAGTATTTGTGACTCACGGAAAGCTTTTTTACAGTATTGCCGTTTATTAAGAGAAAAACAGTTCTCACAGCCCATTTTTGAAGCCTAAGTAAAGCCAAGATGTTTATTTTCTTGACCCCAGATAGAGACAGCGTATGATAAGGGAGGGTATATGAGTCCGTAATACGCTGCTAATAGAACCTCGCTGTTTACGTTTTTTAGGCTTCGCAGAACAAATATACCCGAGCTGAGCCTTCTAGATACATGCTCAATATGGGTGCGAAAACTAAGTTTTTCATTCAACATCAGTCCCAAGAACTTTACACTGTCAGTTGGGAAAATCGTGGTTTTATCCAAGAGAAGGGGAAACCCGAGGTTAGATATCTTCGACAGGGAAAATTTTATTGATAGCAAGTAGGCTGTCATCAAACCAATGTATAAGCTTATTGGCCTCCATAAAGGCAACTTGTTCCAAATCTTCAAAATTAGAGCTAGATATAGACAGGGAGGTATCGTCCGCAAATAGTGACAGTTTGGAATCCGAAGTGAATGAGGATAGGTTGTTAATAAAAAGAAGAAATAGAGTAGGGCCCAGAACAGAGCCCTGAGGCACTCCCCTTAAGATGGTAGTCTCTTTAGAGATACATCTGCACTCATATAAGACTATTATGTCTGTAACATACCAGTGACTGGACAAAACTGACGGGTAAACTCCATCAAGAAGGTCTGCTTTTATCAGTAGTGACCTTTATAGTGACTCCTGCAAAATCAAATTGTGTCTGACGTTAATTTTACTGGACCTATTTTCTTCCCCACTTGAATTGGTTTTGTCAAAACTAGTTTTACTGCACATTTACAGTACATAAGTAGGTATGGAGTGTTTTAATAAAGATTCCTATCTCTAGTTTTTGACATATTTGAAATATAGACATTCAAATGTTTTTATAGTACCACGTATTGTTAAGAGTTCACCACCCTCCCTCCCCCACTTGTATCCTTTCTATTCAAAGGCCGTAAATATTTATTCACTTACTTACTTAACTATCTATAAATTGATATTATTGAGATAATGATCTGTTTGTTTTTAATGAATAAATTAAATCATTCCATTTCACCCATCCTTCAACAGACAGTTTAACAAAAAGTCGAATTAAGGTTAGTTAAAATATAACGTGAGAATCTAATAAATTACAAAGGCTTTTATATAAATAGTATTATCTAATTAGCTAGTTCACTGAGAAATATTAAGGGACTTATGGGAGCTACGTATAAAATCTAAAACATTTTTTCAAAAACCATTGTTAACGAAATATTTTGACTAATCAAAATAAAACTTGATAAAAAATTATAATGTATATATAATAAATATGAATTTATAAAAGTCAGTAACATTTTCTTAAGCACCGTTGAAGGTGTTCTTAATTTACTACTATCATTAATACTTAATAGTGTTACAATGGACATAAAAACTCAATAAATATTATAGTTATTAAAAATGGCATAGTCAGTAAGGTTCACCGAGCCACCTGGTAGCTGGCTACTAACAAAGAGCTTAGCGAACGACAATTAAAACAAATCAAGTCATTAATTTCAATGACACCGTGTAATTACAGAAATGAAATTAGTATGATGTGAATTTTGGATCGTTACGCTCAATAATACCTCTATCGCATTTGCAATTAATTTTAAACTTGTGGGATTGTTGATTAGATTTCCCTTTAATTAACATCTAGATTGAACATACCAAAACCAATGTACAGGCATGAGTGTTTTTAATTGCTAAAGTATAAAAAAAATCATAGCATCAAAGGTGATATTTCAGAGGGATTCTTGTCAAAAATATAAATATTAAACTACTAATTTTCAGGCTAGAAAAAAAATTGGAAACGCTTCCACAACTTTTGTATGACCTAACTTGCAAAGGTGAAATCTTGTACATTATCATGGATACAAAGAACATACTTTTTGACGCCATTAGCGACATTTCATCTTTTCAGGGGGACGGCCCATGAGGAGTTGAGCGAAAATCTCGCCCACGAGGAGCCTAGGGCGAGTTTGGTATCAAATGAAAGGTATATTCAAGAGAAATTAATTGCCGCAAACCGGACTTCGAAAGGTTTATCCTTTCTAGAGTAGCGGCCATTTGAATTTCAAAAAAACTAATTCGAACAAATTATTTCTCCGCTATTTAACGGTTTGAAGTAAATTATTCTGATAAAAAATTATACTTTATGGACCAGTATAATAATAAATAAATTATCAAATTATCTATTGAAAAAAATAACATTGTTGTGAAAGCGTTTCCGTATTTTTTTCTCACCACCCTTTATAAATTAACTGTATAACAAAGTATCGCTTGGTTGAGTATTACAGGAATATTCAGTATTTCTAGCTTTTAAGTTTTCCAGTATAAAGATATTATATGATATGAATGAGCCTAAATAATAATATGAAATAAAGTGTATCAGTAGAAGAAATCTGTATAACCTGACAAAAATGCTGGTTTTTCATAGCAATTTGTCCTCCCACCACCTTCCCTAGAGATGGTCCCTTCATTATCATATTTATGGCCAACCCCCTTCCACCTTCCCTGGCCGGTTAAATGAGTCATCTCTCGCGGAATAACGTGGTTCCACGAAAACGCAAACCATCACGTCGGGGTAATATGATTATGTAAAACGAATGTGATTTTAGTGTTTTTTTATTTTATAATTTTTGTATTGGCACAAACAATACAGCAGTTGCTATTATTCAAGACGAAGAATGATCAAAATTTGGGACAAACACGATAAATGAAAACGGTCTGAGAATTATAAACATATGTTTAGAATATTAACTACATATAAATTATTTGTTATGGAAACAACATATAGTACATGAAATTTGTCAAATTAATTTTCGGGTGCGTATCTGGACTGTTGTAGATTTGAATAAGTCTAATTATGAACTATATTAATGTAAAATTTAATATCATTTAGGACATTTTATGGTTTTTATATAATGTGTGTTGTTAAATACATAAAACCTTTTTTAAGTTCAAAATACCATCCAACAATCGATTCATTTTTTTTTTTACTAATGCGTTTTGCTAATTTTTTAATATTATTATTAATACTTATTTAAGATGTTCAGTTTAATATATGTTCCTTTTATACTTTAAATAATCTAAATTGACAGTAGGGCTTAAAAATTGTAGATATTTATGTAAATTTCCATATAAGAAAACAAACAGTTTCTTAAGAACGTCACGGAACAAAAATCTATTAGTACAACAATGTTACGCAACAAAGTACAACATCAACAAATATTATGGTTATAAATTTCGATGAACTATTCTTTATCTTCCTCAGACCAGAAGGATGCAAAAAATAATACTTAAACAAAATAAAGACATTCTGATTCCCAACAACTTAGGACAACTCAAACTGTCAACCCCTTTGAGGTTGTAATCAACCTCATGTCAAACCGCATCCCACCAACATCCGGTACAGTGAGGTTTACGTCCTACATCCAGCTTAAATTTACGATCCGCTCCAGGAATTTTTTTATAATTTTTTCTTAAATTATAAAAATAATTTATTAAGCAAGATATTGATAGTTTATTGTAATCATTATTAACTATTTTGCAATTTAAAAATTTCCAGTTCGAAAAAACTGAAATATAATATCAATAGGCAGTAGTGTATTTATTCTAACACAGTATTTTTGCTTTTAAACAAACGTATTTGATTATTCTGAATGATTATTATCTTTTATCGACTGAGGCAAGCTGGTGTTGTTTTCATTTCCAATTTGAACTATAAAGCATCTAAAATTTTACCCCATTTTAGTTAAATCCGGGTAAAAATTCTCCTATATCATGATGACAGATTTGTTTTATAACAAAACATCATGATGACAAAACCAACTATAACAAAATGTCTTATCATGTTAACAAAGCATAAAATATGAGGGCATAAAATAGGCCTACTGTAAAATCTGTGTAAAAGGAAGACGCCGAGCTACTTCGTACACGCCCACAATACAGGGTGTCACGAAATTAAAGTGTCAAACTTCGAGAAATGGTTATACATTTCAAAATAAAAGAGAAAGTCAAGAATAAATTTGTTCAAAAACGCTTTGTTTACCAGGTACCCGCCATTTTGTTTTTTCACAAAAGAATTTTTATCTCCGAGATCGCAGAACCGATCTTTATGAAACTCGCTATGCATGATAAAATAATACAGATCTATACTACAAAAAATAATCAACTTGATTCAATTTAAAATTTCAAAATGACGGCCGTTTTAAAGTGTTAAATAGCAAAAAATACAAATGGCATCCATTTTAAAATTTCAAATTGGATCAAGTTGATTATTTTTTCTATAATATTTCTCTATCGTCTTAATATGCATAGTGAGATTCATAAATATTGGTTAAACTAACTTGGAGATAAAATTTCTTTTGTAAAATAAAAAAAAATAAAAAAAATGGCGGATTTATAGTATAAAAAGCGTTTTTGGACAAAAATGTATTCTTGATTTTCTCTTTATTTTCACATATTTCACTATTTCACATATCTCTATTTCCCGACGTTTGGCACTTTTTTTGGGACACTGCATATCCATGGTTCCACATAAAATCGGTACTGTGTATTTTTGTTGTCAATTTGAGATGGAGTTTACACTAATTTTCTCTATTTAAGGTGTTCAGTCAGGCTTAGTGCTATGTTAGTAGATGTTAATCTATAATATTAACAGTAATCATCCTACAGAACTGCCAATTAAGCCTTTGCACCAAACATTGTAAATTATCCCAGGGATTATTGGCAGAGAATTCATTTCACTATCATTTTGTATATAGTTACAACATTAAGTACATCTAAGATAAGGAGTTATATCGGTTTGAAAAAAATCGCTGTACATTTTATCTAAAAAAATAACATAATTAAAGAGTCGCCTCCATGTCATATCAAAGAGAAGATTGAGCCATCTAAATTAATGTAGAACAACTCTAAATTATTGCTAAAACGAATTTTGGAATTAAAATAAATTATGGAAAGTAGAATTGATCTTGTTAATTTTTTCCATTTCGGGAATTAATATCATAATCGTCCAATCACACATAAAATACGCACTTTTCAAAACATGTTTTATTATTTAAGTTATTACCATAGTTAGTTTTAGACATTCATAATAATAAATATCAATTATTATAAAAATAGATAGTAATATATTCTTTTGATATAAAGGATTCTTTAATCAACCACATTTTCTATACAGTTTGAAAGATTTGTTTTATGAAATAATGATTTTATTCAAAAGAAATATAACATAAAAAAATTATGGAAACACCTCGAAAACAAATATTTTAAATGTATAGAAAGAAGAAAATATTTTTCACTACACTACTATGAGTTTAGCTGTTTTCGTTATGTGTTTACAACCTGTGAAACATCATATTTTCAACAGTTGTCTATTGTTTACTACCGAAAGTAACATTGTTTACAACCGAAAATTTTCCACAGTCAACAACACCTGTTTTTATTCCGTAGTGTAGTGAAAAGTATCGTTCAAAACTCGAGTGAAAGTGTTTTGTATATTCTCGACCATTCGAAGTGCTCGATGAGTCTCGCACTTCAAACATATGGTCTCGAACATGCAACACCCCACTTTCCACTCTTGTTATAAAATATACTATTGTGGAGTTTTTAAACACTCATAATAATAATATCGAGTTCCTTCACTTTTGGTTAATATTTGTCTTACATCAAATGGTACTATTAGTGTGAAAAACCAGTTACTAGCATTAATTGTATAAGTGGAAGGTTTTTAATTAATAAAATTTGTACATAACAGATACAGCTTATTTTATAAAAACTACAACCACATAAAATAAAACCTACTATACAAAAATTAAATACACAGATTTGAGCATATTATTATTGGTAGGGAATCATTCTCTACTTTACGTTATTGATTTAGGCGAAAAATATACGAGTTCATCAACCAAAATATAAACCATACATATGTATAACACAATACAAATATTTAGTTTTAACCACCCAACGAAATATGTATTTATTGTACACAAAACAAGTCATAATCAACATGTATGTATGTAAATAAATAAAATTGTATTGTAGAATAAAAGCTTTATTTAAATTGATAAAAATAAATATTCTATATACATGTTATTGCATACATCTCATGAGGAAATAATTATGCAAAACCATTAAAACTCAGTTTTAAAACTACAAATATGCAAAAAAATAAATAAAATATAAAAAAAACAAAAAAACAAGGAACTTGTGGAAGAGTTACTCACTTCATAACGCAATAAAAACAGTTCTAATGCTTTTTTTACTGGAGCGAAAATATTGCCTTTGCCAAATGGGTGTAAGTTATTGTGGTGCAATGTAAGACAGCAGTAGTACCAAAAGAAAAGAGAATATGTCTTTTCATCTAGTTATATGAAATATTATTATAGTCGGTTGTTTGAAATTATCCAAACAATTTTAACTTGATATCTAAAAATATTCCTTGTTTTTATTCAAATTACTATGTACAGTTATTTTATGGTACGTAATACCACTGTACGTGTATGGGTGGGTGGGTGGGTTGGTCAATACTACTCTACCTTATGGGTAGGTGGGTTGGTCAATACTACTGTGTTGTCATATGCTATTTGCTAATGTAATTTATTGCCGATTATGTATACATTATAAATAGCTTTATTGTGTTTAAATAAAGGACGACTTCAATAATTAATTGTTGAAGTGGATATCCGATATCCTCGTACCTTTACAAACTTGTTTACAGGAACTCTTCTGCAGGCGCCTCTATTCTAGAGACTACGAGCATAACAGCCCAATGGCAAGAATGATACATCTGGAGAATTCTGTGTGGGACTTCTTTCACGACAGCTCTCGTACAGTTAGAAGACGCTCTCTCGTTGCCTGTGGAGGGACCAGTGACATGCTGCTTTCCTGCCTAACACATTTGTAACTGACCCCAACATCTTGTTTATTTATTTTTGTCCTGTGTTAGCTCTTGTCTCTGTTGTTAGCTCGATTTTGTAAATATTATTATTATTTTTCTATTATTTCTACCTAGCTCTTGTACATGGTATACACCCTACTACTTGTTTATTATTTATTTCTTTGTTGTCACACACTGTTTTCTTATGATTATGCCGTTGGAGTGTAAAATAAAATATATAATCCATCAATAAATCTTACAAATAGTTCACTACCTTTTCAAACCAAATTCTGTATATTCAATTTTTTTAACAAGACGACGATCTCCCCTTTAATTTTAATCTGCCCAACCACCATAGACTATAGATCTGTATGGAGATCTGAAATTTAGTCAGTTTGCACTTGAGGGATACGTTTCCTGGTAGATAAATTTAATGTGTTTTACTAGCTGCCTGTGAAATAATTACCTAAATTGTTCAGAGGCAGATGTCGATAACCTCTTCACCACTGACGCTCGCACAATGATCGAAATGATTTGCCGGCGTGGTGGCTCAGTGGCTAAGGCTTCGGACTGTGGATGGCAAGTTCCAAGCTTCGAATCTCCAGCTGAGCTAACAGTCGGTACTTCACTCGTTGAATAAAGTCCACGCACAGGCCTGCAGGGCCATGTGAACTGGTGAGTAAAGTTAAACAATTTTAGTTTCTGACAAAAATTTAATAATGATGAAAGCCTACCTAATGATTCCAACTCGAGATTCACACATACGCACGTTTATAAGTAGCCATAAGAGTACATCAGAGGGTCAGTCATCTTTCATCCCCTAACCTCACCCATAACTACCCTGATGGTAGGGTAGATGTCAACTGTCAACGTCAGTGAAGCTGAATAATAAAGCACACACTTACCCCAGCCATGGCACCGTCTAGACTTTGCCACAACAAACGTATTATTTTCACAATTTCCTGCCATTTTTTAATGTACGAGTTCACTATTGTTGTATTTCTGTATGATTCGTATTTCTAATCACTGGATCACACACTCCGAAGTATGAGCAAACAATTGGATCTCTTTATCGAAATGTATACTCTAGAACTCTTAGACTGGTTAGCATGAACTGAACCTGCGTGGCCATGTAGCACTCTGTAAAAATATTGTACTTCAGTCACAGCTCGAAGAGTTAATAATGTTGATAAATTCAGTTCTGCTTGCATTTCCACTTCACCAATCTCCGGAAACTTCCGTTCCATCCATGAAAGGGATTTCCTCTGGAATACCTGGACGGGTGAATCTGTGTACACCCGGTCCCTATTCCAAATAACAAGATCATACTCAAAGTGACTTCAAACCTAGGACTTGTACAGTGTCATTGAAATACCTGGTGATCCAAATGACGAGACCCAAGTTCCTACTAGCTTTTGATACAACACAGTTTACGTGTTTAGGGAAAATCAACTTCTAGAGTCTAGAAGATGCCGAGATCGTGAAAAGCACTATGGATTGTATACTGTAAAATAATTTAGTCAAATAATTGTCCACTTCGTGTATAAAATTCATAACAACATAATTGAATTTTACAACATGTCGAATTAATCCCACTCAAATATCATCGATTTTAAAATTTAACGCCTCTATTTCTGACAGGTTTGTCTTTTTGACTATAAACTTTACGTGTTTTACTAAAAGAAAAAATATATATATACTTTAAAATTATAGCCTTCCACAAGAATATTTCTTTTTAAATCTCCACTGGCCTTTAGATTTTACACAAGAAGATAGAATAAATAGTTTTACAGCGGTATAATAAATCTCAATTTTTATCAGGACTCATTCAAATAAATGAAGGAGGTTCCATACGTTTCCAACACCCTGTATTAATAGTATAATAATTTCTTTGAATAGTGATAAAGTTGAAAACCTGAGCTGTACAGTTACATTTTAACCATTTAGTTTGGAAAGGGAAAATTCCTATACAACTTGTAGGAATACTAAAAAAAGGGTCAAATGGTTTTAATGTTATAAAAAGCTGACAGATATCAGGGGTACCACACTCGTATGCTATTGTTGAAGCAGATCACAGGCAGAAGAAATAAGATTTTAAAGAGACATTGAGGAGATCGGCAGAAGAGAAAGACGAATAATCAGATAGAATAAGGAACACAAAATCAAAGAATGGATGTAAAGAAATGGAAAGGAGAAGGATACAGTGGAGGAGTCATTTGAAGAGGACGGGAAAAATATACTTCTGAGGATAACCCTGGAGGAAGAGGAAAGAGGAAGACACCCGAGGAAGGTGAGAGGACCAAGTAAGGAAGGGTGTGGAGAGGAGATAAATGCCGAGAAGACCTGCAGGAAAAGTGTAGGAGACAAAAATGGATGAGGCTATGTAGGAAGAGCCGTGTAAACGAAAATATCAACGGATGATGATAAGTGTTACAAGTCATGACTGGTTGTAATAGTGTACTACCTTTTTTTCATATCTAAAGATAACTTGAATTATATGGTAGGAATATTTGAATGAAATACGTGCAATGACAAGATTTAAAATAATTTGTTGATTGACAAATATGTAAATCCTTATCACAGGTGACACCCCTCCCCCCAATATTAATCCTTAAATAGATCTGAAATGTGCATTGGTTTTTTTATTTTATGTAGTAAGCGATAAGTAAAACTAAACTAATACTATGGAAATTTGTAATTAAATAAAAATAACAAAAGTTTCATTTTATGCTTCTTAGAAGACTATTTCAACTGATATCGAATGAATTCCTTATCGAATAAAAACGAAAGTCAATAGTTTTGAATTTAAACTGAGCCTACTCATTTTTTTTTTAATAATAGTCTTATGGACAGTGAAGTATAGGCGATATTTTCGTGTGTTTTGTGTTTGTAAGTACAGTATTTAACAAACTTTATATGAGAGAATCTATTTTTCCGTTAAATGTACTACTGATAAGTCCATATTTTACAATCAAAACATTTTACAAAAATGACGTTTTTTTCTAATTGAACAGTCTCAGGTATATTTCCCCTATCGTGAAATGTAACTGCGTAGTGGATTGGCCAGTTTGTCCCGGGGCTATCATAAAAGGCAATCTTAACTTCTCCCCAAGGCCAAGGGGGTGCTAGAGTGTAGAGGGTTGTATGAAAGAGATGCGTATCTGGATACGTTTGTGGAATAACGTGTTCGTACGAATGATTTTGTGGTTTCCTAAACGAGTAATGTTGATCGTGATACGTAATTTAAAGTGGGTTTTAAATAACATCGCACGATTAATTTTTGTCGGTTTTAGTACAACGAGAACCAAAGTTGCATATGGCTACAATAGACGCTGAGAACATGTAAACAGAAACCTCCCAATATTGAGTTTTGCAAACACAAACTATTTTAAGTTATCCTTGGCCATAATTCATATTGTGGGGTTAAATATACGGGAAAGAGAATAGAACGACTAAAATTAACGTCACGTGACTGGTGCTGTAAGTGTGGAACGGCAGTTACAGTAGTGATGTTCACTATCGACTGTTAAAACAATAGTAGGAAACCACTATCGACTAAACAGTCGACCAATACTTTCAGTCGACTACTTTTTTATGGAGTGGGGAGCTAACTATCGCCGCAACAAACAAGTCAAGCAACGTATACTGACTGTTTTATTCGTTCAAAGTGTAACGTTTCATTCGTTCAAAGTGCGACTGTTTCATTTATTCAAAGCGCGACTATTTCATTCGTTCCAAGTGCGACTGTATCTTTCGTTCAAGCACGACTGTTTCGTTCGTTCCAAGTGCGACTGTTTCATTCATTCAAGCGCGACTGTTTCGTTCGTTCCAAGTGCGACTGTTTCATTCGTTGAAGCGCGACTGTTTCGTTCGTTCCAAGTTCAACTGTTTCATTCGTTGAAGCGCGACTGTTTCGTTCGTTCCAAGTTCGACTGTTCATTCGTTGAAGCGCGACTGTTTCATTTGTTCAAGCACGACTGTTTCGTTCGTTCCAAGTGCGACTGTTTCATTCATTCAAGCGCGACTGTTTCGTTCGTTCCAAGTGCGACTGTTTCATTCGTTGAAGCGCGACTGTTTCGTTCGTTCCAAGTTCGACTGTTTCATTGGTTCAAGTGGGACTGTTTCGTTCGTTCCAAGTTCGACTGTTTCATTCGTTCAAGCGCGACTGTTTCGTTCGTTCCAAGTTTGACTGTTTCATTCGTTCAAGCGCGACTGTTTCATTCGTCCAAAGCGCGACTATTTAATTTGTTCAAGCGCGACTGTTTCATTTGTTCAAGCACGACTGTTTCGTTCGTTCCAAGTGTGTCTGTTTCATTTGTTCAAGCGCGACTGTTTCGTTCGTTCCAAGTTCGAATGTTTCATTCGTTCCAAGTGTGACTGTTTCATTCGTTCCAAGTGACAGTTTATTGTAAGCAAATCATATTTAGGATTTTAGGGGAATTATATTTCATATTATTGCAGTAAGGAAGTGCACAAACTTTAGTCAAGTTGTTAGATTTCAGCCCAGTAAAGAAATATCTCAGTTCCTTTATCTTTTGTATACGAATAATGAAATACTGAAATATTTATACTAAATTCAAGTCAACGAATATAAAACGTGTAACGTTTTTATGTGTTAATTTTACAGTAATATGTGAAAACATATTTTATTAATGTTAACGTAGATACCGTCAATCTGGGCAACTCTGATACCGGTTTCGAAATAATTTATCAGTTCCCATTATCCCTTTTATTGAAAGATTGAAATGTGTATACAACACTAAAATCATTTAACATACAAGCTTTAATTTTAAATATATATTATTACTAGTGGATACCCCTGCACGCTTCGCGTGCCTAACACCGATGCTCACTTGCTCACTGCACTCGATACCCCTCGGCCTTCGGCCTCTGCATGTGACTTCTGACTACAAATAATAGTAGATTACCTGTACAATGTAAAATCACAATATTACATGTATTTACCGTAGCTCACTCACATTACTTGAGTTGCTATCTATTTATTAGTATAAATACCCAATGTATTACTTAACATATTTCAAACGTGTTCGTTTCATTTTTTTGTTTTTGTTTAACAGCTGAAGATTTATACTCATAGTATAAAACTAAAAATACGTCAATAGTTTAATGTAAAACATACAAAATAATCATGTTTATTTATTTACAAAACAGCTGTTATCAATTTACTAAAATTAACCCAATGTTATCCTTATGGAATAATCTTTTAGGAGCGATTTATACCCCTTAGGAGTACTTTATCAATATTAAAATACTTTAGTTGTTCTATTTAATACCTATGTGGGAAGTTGGAGAATTAGTGATGAGTGAGTGAGTGCGCCAGGGATTTGCTTTTTTTATATACCTATAAAAGGCAAAGCCCTCACTGACTGACTCACTCACTCATCACTAATTCTCCAACTTCCCATGAAGGTATAAACGGGATTTTCGTAGTAATTTGTGTGTTGGTTGGATGGGTAGGCCCATCGATATACGTTTGTCAGCAGAGTGTATGAATGGAGTTTTCCAGAGTCATTTGTATTTACATTGGCTGGGGGGAACCATTGAAATTAATGTTTTACTAGATTAAGCGTCCGTTTAATTATATTCTTTTAAATACATATGAGTCATTAAACATTTTAAATTAAGCTCGCTTAATCGATTATGGTATTAGTATAAATTGAGATACTAATAATATAAGCATGCAGAATAATTATTTTACGTTCAATAATTAAAAAATTTACTGATAAGCTAAATGTTTAAACAGCCCGTAACAACCACATAATCGTTCGGAGTTTTCTACCTATTAATTTCTTTTATGGTTAGCTTGGAAATGATAAAACGTTATTCACCATGTTTATAACGTTCCTTTTGCAGACAAATAAGAGCCTGCAGGCTTCTGCGTGAAAAACCAAACGTCAGAAAGCTCATTGGGGATTTAACTCTACGACATGCCATTTCGCAAATCAACTACCTTGCCACCAGAAAGAGTGCTTATTTTAATGTGACATTAAAATAAAGTTTGTAACAAAACTACAGGAAAATACTTATTTTGTTAATGTATTCGTACAGGCCAATAAATTTTATTTTATAACATCCCAATATTTAATACTTTTTCAAAGTTTTAAATAAAGTTTCATGAATAACCCGTAATGAAAATAACAGTAATTTATTTTAACCAAATTACTGACATGACATTTTGTTGGTGAAAGTTCTGTTCATTAAGTTAATGAGTCAAGTTGGACGTAGTAAGAAACTCCAGGGAAGTTAAGTACCACGGCAACAGATGGGGAGCCGTTGAGGGGAGCTCAACGACTTCAGAGGTAGATGTAAATACCACCCACTTTTCTGAGGATTATCTTAAAAAAACTGTATAGCACGAGTGTGTTCCGGATTAAAATGTTACTTTGCGTTATTTATTATTCATTAGTAAGACGCCGATCGTAATTACAGGGGTCCCGAAACTAAAGTGCCAAATTTCGGAAAATGGTTATATAGGTCAAAATAAAGATAAATACAAGAAAAATTTTTTTCCAAAAACACTTCGTTTACCAAGTATCCACCATTTTGTTTTTTCACATAAGAATTTTTTTCTTCCAGTTGGCTCCACCGATATTTATGAAACTCACTATGCATGTTACAATAATAATTCCTATTTTATAAAAACAAACAACTTGATCCAATTAAAAATTTCCAAATGGCAGCCATTTTAACATTTTAAACAGAAATCGCGGGAAAACGGCAACAAATATTTAAAATTATCAAATTTGATTACCAATCTTTCAGTATCAAAAAAGTTAGAATCGGACAACAAATATTCATGACACGTTTATATTTGTGTTGAAAGGTGGCAAAAAAGCTGAAAACAAGTAGCTTTTTTGCTGTCTCACAACACAAATGTCAATGTGTCTCAGTTATTTTTTATCCGATTATAACTTTTTTGATACTGAAAGATTGGTAATAAAATTACCTAAAAAATGCTGTTAATAGTTTTGAGTATTTTTTGCGTTTTACCATAATTCTTGTTTCAAAATTTAAAATGGGCGCCATTTTGAAATTTGTAATTGGATCAAATTGATTGTTTTTATAAAATAGATATTTATTATTTTAACATGCATAGCGAGTTTCATAAACATAGGTTGAGCAAACTCGGAAACCTTTTTTACAGTCTTTTTTAAAAAAAAAAAAAAAAAAAAAAAAAAATGGCGGATATCTGGTAAAAAAAGCGGTTTTGGAAACACAATTAATCTTGTACTTTTCTTTATTTTTAGGTATACAACCATTTCCTGAGGTTTGGTATTTCAATTTTGGGACACCCAGTATACGGGAGAATATGAGGGGTGAATGAGGTGATGAGTTACAAATGAGAGTAGTCGTTGTTAATAACTAAAGTTCCCCATAAAGAGCTTTTTATTATAGTCAGGGCAACTAAAGGACTTGATGCCTTTACTTTAAGTGGAATCCGAACCACGTAGTGTTGGTTTGATTTTCAGCTAACTGATAATAAAATAATAAAATAAATAAAATTGTCTTTATTAGCAAGTGTTTTAAATGTATTTATATTTTTATTTAAAATCACAAAGTAAGAAAGATTTAACTGAGCAAAATCTGCAATCAAAGTTTTGTTTATCATTCCTTTTAGTTAGTAATGTTTGCTCTTGGATCGTACTGTTAATATTAGCAACAAAAAAAATTACGATAGGCTTCAAAACGATTCAAATATATACAGGGTTGGGCAAAAGTCTGGAATATATTTACTAGTTTTAATACTATTTAAAGAAACTTAATTAAACTTTGTAATTATGTACATGTCCCTATAGGAAACATTAGACATATTTTACTTGTTTTTCGGATATCCAGGGCCCTTGAAGGAAGTCTTAAACATTTTAATTGTAAGACTACCTCGGTTATACCTATTTTAAACGTCTTTGTTTGTACAACACAAAAGTGCAAATATGAGGTTAAAAGGATGACCCAGTCAGGAAAGACAGCATCTTAAAGAGTTGATGTCATATAACTAATTCTGCTTAAGAACGTGGACAAAATAGTTATTGTCTATTGTGCATAGAGCTATAATGTAACTGACTGAATATGAGACATCACCTGATTAAAAAAAAATATATATATATAAAACACATTATTATATTAATTTTTTAATACTATTTTTAGGGTAAAACTGCTGTCAAAAGGGTTTTAATTAATGTTATTTTTGTTAAATAACATAGTTAATTTTACAACACTGTTTTTCGTTAAATTTAACAAATAATAAAATTCTCGACAAAAAGAGCCTCACACTGTTAAATCAATAGTCGTATAACTAAGAAGAATTAGTAATATGACATTAAATTCTTTGCGAGTTTTTTTTTTTTTTTATTTGACTGGGTCATTCTCCTGACTTCAAGTTTGCACTTTTGTATTGTAAAAACAAAGACCTTTAAAATGAGTTACAGCTCGAGGAAGGCTTACAATTATAATATTTAGTACTTCCTTCATGGGCCGTCCCCTGGCCATGTGAAAAACAAGTAAAATATGTCTGAATGTTTGGTATACGAAAATTTACATAACTACAAAGTTTCATTTGATTTCTTTCAATAGTTTTATAATTAATAAATATATTCCAGACTTTTGCCCAACCCTGTATATATTTGAAACGTTTTGAAGCCTATCGTAATTTTTTGTTGTTGCTAATATTAACAGTACGATCCAAGAGCAAATCTTACTAACTAAAAGGAATGATAAAAAAAACTTTGATTGCAGATTTCGCTCAGTTAAATCTTTCTTACTTTGTGATTTTAAATAAAAATATAAATAAATTTAAATTTTATGTCAGTGAGTAGATGAATTTAAGGATATAATGAAAGTTTAAATTTTTTTATCTATTATTTTATTTAATTATAACACTAACAATGTTTATAAATACTGTTAAAGTAGAACACGTTATAAGCAATAACCAAATAGAGTAAGGTACAAGGTAACTGACACAAACTTTCTCTCTTTCCCTTAACGATAAAGATGTAAAAAACACACCTAAAAAACAGATGTTCAATTATTCACGTTGTCAGATTTTATGTAAACTACCTTCAAAAACTTGAGTTGTAGCTTTTGGCCTACGGTAAAATATATACCTACAAATATTTTAGTGAGGTAGTAACTAAAATATTTGTAACTGTGATTTGCATCTTTACTGGAAATTTAATCAAAGTCGCTAGGTTAAAGCTTAAAAATAGCATTTTTAATTTTATTGGCTTTAAAAATATGTTATAAACTAAAAAAACTATTAAAGTTAGGGACATATGGTATTTACTAAAATATTTTAAATTGTCATTTATATATTTTCTGAAAATTTAATTAAAATCGTTTTTTTGCTCCTTAAAATTTGAAAAATCAGAAATTTCAAAAAGTGAAAAACTGTCTGGAAATATTGGCTAAATACACCTGCATACCAAATTTAGTAAAACTAAATCCATCTGTTCATCCGCGCACGCACGCACGCACGCACACACACACACACACACACACACACACACACACACACACACACACACACACACACACACACACACACCCACGCACGCACGCACGCACGCACGCACGCACGCACGCTCGCGCGCACGCACGCACGCACACACACACACACACACACACACACACACACACACACACACACACACACACACACACACACACACACACACACACACACACACACACACATGCTTACTGATAATTTGGTTTTCAAACCAAACGTTATTACTTTTGGAATCCTATTGTACTAATTTGGTATAATTGTTGAAGTAAAATTAATTAAAAGTTCACTAAATAAATCAAATAAAAGAATATCAAGAAAATACCTTCATAAGATTATTCAGATATTTTAATTTTTTCTTTAAGAACTAAATATATGAAGAAATAGAGGAGAAGGTAAAAATGAATTAGTTTGCCAACTCACCTTCCTCAGAAACGATTTCAAATAATTTAGTAACTAGATTCAAGCCATCAATATCGGTTAGTATGAAGTGCCTTTAAACATAAGAAATTTAATTTCAATCGTTTCAAACTATAAAAAAATAAATATACACTCAGACTAAATACCGAGTGGTCGAGTTTAAACCACATTTTGATAGTGAATAGACTTTATATAAAGAAGGTACACATATCGTGGTGATTTCTCAGGTCTGAGGATGTTAATCGAGGTTAACTGGAATAGAACGCAAAACACTTGCAATATTTATTTATTTTTAAATGAAACTTGTGTGTTTGACGTTTCGTTTGTGCGCCTTAATTCATTTAAGTTTTATTTATATTTTACGTCCGATTAACAGATTACATGTGTAAGATCCCCATACAGGGATATTATATACATAACTACTTCAGTAAAGGAATATATATTTGACATATTTTATATGATGCCACATTAAATACGAGTTTATTTATGATTTTACAAATATGCAAATAACAATTATAAATAAACTGTATCAGTATTTTTCACTGCAATTTTACTATGGCATACAATTCCTGGATTCATATATGTCCATATAAATAATATATGTGCAGTTTATGTATATAATATAATGTAATATCTAATTACACATAAGTAAAATTAGTTTCCAGATAAATATAAAAATATTGTACTCTATTCTGGTGTATAAGTTTTATATTTCAACTAAAAAATAAAATTAAATATTGAAGAGTATTTAAATGTTATTGCAAAATAAAAATCTATCTAATTTTAGTTAAAACATTAAAAAAGACATACTTCGTGAAACACTCAAATTAACTGTCTACAAGAAAAAACTAGCTTTGTTTGTAAAATTATATTTATTTGCACTAAAATGTAATTTTTAATACACAAATTTTTATATAAATATAAATGCTTGACTCCTTTCTACTGTACAGCTTAATTAAATTACAAGAGCAAGAACTAGAGAATAATTAAGTATGTTATTTTGTAAAAAAAAAAATACAGTTTATAATATTAGTTAAACTTATAAAAATGTCCTTCATCGTAAATAGGTTTAATTTAATTGGCCATCCGGTAGCCAATTGGTCTCAGGCGGCAGGACCTGGGTTAGAGATGGTACAAGTTTTAATTTAATTGGCCATCAGGTAGCCGATTGGTCTCAGGCGGCAGGACTTTTAACCTGGGTTAGAGATGGTACAAGTTTTAATTTAATTGGCCATCAGGTAGCCGATTGGTCTCAGGCGGCAGGACTTTTAACATGGGTTAGAGATGGTACAAGTTTTAATTTAATTGGCCATCAGGTAGCCGATTGGTCTCAGGCGGCAGGACTTTTAACCTGGGTTAGAGATGGTACAAGTTTTAATTTAATTGGCCATCAGGTACCCGAGTGGTCTCAGGTGGCAGGACCTGGGTTAGAGATGGTACAAGTTTTAATTCGGCCTTGAATTGAGGTATTTATCAGTAATATTCACCTTGTTTTGTCCAGGTTTACACTCTTACCTTGTCTGAATAAGTTCCCAGCACAGATCATGAGGCCGGAGAAAGACTAAGAATAATATTGAACTAATAAAAATAAAAAAAATCGAAGAAGATTGATTAATTTTTAATTATTCAAAACTATGAGGTCCTGACATGTTCCTTTTTATAAACTTTACATTTCTTCTCTTGTATATCCAATCAAGCTTGTAAAGACTAAGAGGAAGTTCTCTAAGATGGTGAACAAAAGAGAGAAGTCAACATCAAAGAAGGTGCAAGAAAAGGAAACTCGACTGCGATGGATTTTGGCAAGTATCTGGTGTTTGGCTCGTCTTTTGATGAGTGCACAGTTCGCTTGGTCGGTCATAGCTACATAAGCTTCTTTTTTCTCTTTGTTAGCCCTCTCAATAGCATATACTATGCCCAGGAACGTCAGAAATGATCTCAAGAAAAATATAATTTTCCAGCCAATGACACGCTCTTTGATCCATAAAACACAAAATACTGGATACGACACTTCAATCGTAAGTCTGCAGAGGATAACCTGCGTCTTATAGCATTCACGGATTGTTGTTTCAGTAGCATGTAAGGATCCCTGAAGCTCTGTTAGAACTTGCCACTTCTTTTCGTCTTCCGTTTGAGTCCTGAAAGCTCTCCTTGCTGGGTTTCGTTGGCGACTTTGTGAGATCAAATTCCCTTGCTGATTTCTGGTAATATCCGAGAATCCCTTTGTTATTGCTCGTTGGATCGTTGCAACCTTTGTCAGAAACATAATCAATGGGAGTTCCTGTAGCATGTGAACTCCTATGTAGTGAAATGATGTCAAGTATTTAGTGAATGGCTGATAGCTTTGATGATTCAAAATTAATTTTCCAAACTGATGAAACAGTGATAAAATAATTAGAACATGTAAACACAGAGCTAGAGCCTTCAAGGATCTCTTTCCAGAAACTGGGATCTTTTGGGATTCCAAAATGTCTTCCATAGTTTCCAAGTTCAAAGCTGAGGATATTTTTGATTTGTAGTCTACAATTCCCATGATCAAAGATTGTGAAGTCATAAATAGTAAAAAGAAATGCGCTGTTATTTTTAAAGCTTGGTTTGTAAAACTGGTTTCTTCGTGAAAGTGATAAAATACTGCTTCATAAATGTAAACCAAAATTAAAAATGCCGAATAAGCAACTTTCAATTTGCTTTGATTCAATGTTGTTAGTGACACGGTACTCATTCCGTAGAGAGATTCTAGAACAAACACATCTTTAAAACGTCCTAACTTGAATTCCATGATTTTAAATATTACCAGCTACAAAATTTTTTACCTATAAACTTCGTACTTTTTATATCGTCTGGAATGTTGTGGCACACTGTTCCTTGGTAACGTAAAGGAATTGCAATAATATGAATGTGCTATTTAGATGATGACGTATAGTCGATTTCAACGTATTAAAGTATACTTATGTATATATTTTTGCAAGGGTTTTGATTATCCATATACTAATCATCTTTAATAATCTTTAATTTAATAATGTCAAAAAACTTGTATAAAAATGTCGAAAGTTTAACATTAAATTAAACATTAAACATTAAATTTAACATTAAACATTAGATTAATTTGTATATATATATATTTTTCCCCCTTTAAAATAAGTAATTTAAAGTGTAATCTTATCTTGCCATAAAAATACACTTTAAATTATGTGATTGTTCCAAACATTCCCCCTACATTATGGACCATGAACATGAAAGGCCTAATCTTGACGTGATGAATTAATTATAAATATGAAATCCATAATTAGTAAAAATAAACGAAATAATTTAATACTATATTTGAAAGAGGATAAAATAATATAATGTCCTGAGACTTTTTGGCTTAGTTAGTGATTTTATGACACTAAACACTTTGTTTAGCAATACCTCCAACAATAAAGAGAACAATTTTTTCTAAACAAACGATTCAAACAGTTTTTTGCTTATTCATAAGAAAGGGTGATTTTTTGTGAAACTAGTGGCAACACTGTTGTTGCACTATCATCCAAATAAAAGCCAAACACACGTAAAAAAGCCACCAAAAATAAAAATTCTACTTTTTAACATTTTGAAAAAGGTATCTCCAGCTTCACATAGCTACAAAGACAAGCATACAAATAAATACAGTGCAGTTAGGTGACGGTTAGTGTCGATCCTGAGAGCGAAGTCCCGGCTAGACTGTGACTACTATAATTCAACATACGAACATTACGCTTTGCAGTTGTGTGACTGCTTGGGTCGATCCTGATAACGAAGTCCCGGCTAGACTGTGAATACTATAATTCAACATACGAACATTACGCTTTGCAGTTGTGTGACTGCTTGGGTCGATCCAGAGAACAAAGTCCCGGCTATACTGTGACTACTATAATTTAACATACGAACTTTACGCTTTGCAGTTGATATTTTATCAAGAGTGAATCATCGTCTTGGAAGAGATAATGAATAGGACGCTTCAAATTAGGTACTTTAAACGAAAAAGGGAAGGGATGGCCAATGTCGAGTCTAACCCACAGAGCAAAGAATATCTAGAGCGGACACTCAGTGGTGTGGCGTTGAAGCCAAGCACCCCACAAGATGGCGTCTCCCCCTCCACTTCTCGACCCAGTACTCCCACGGCCCGAGCGTCATTCGCATTCACTCTTTGATTTCCACGTGTTTCTGTATCACGGCAAGCATTATGTAATGTTATTACTGTTTACTTTGATTCCAAAATGCCACACTGTGTTTGTTTTGGTTGTAGCAATAGCACCAAAAAGAAAAAGGAAGGTTTAACATTTCACAGGTAAGCCATATTTTATTCCTTGTTTAGAGTTTGTTTAGAAATTATGATTTTTATAACCTATTTAAATTTAAATTTCCATTTCATTTATGTTCAATGGATTTTACTAAAATTAAAAATAACTGTAGTACTTCGTCTAAGCATTTAAGTAATCTAATTTGAGCAATTTTGACACTCTATCAGGATTGTAACCCCAGTTCAGCAGGACAATTATGAGCCCTCCGTCTGAATATGTTTTCCTAATTTCCGGTTTGGTATGATTTTTATTATCAGTCAAGGTTTGACGAAATCGGAAATTTATCCGCTGAGATTTATACATGATTAATTTAATTTTTAAAAACTTACATGTTGCCTGATAGTGCTCAAAAGATGTGATGAAGTTGTAAACTTATTTCTATAAGGATTTTCGCTGTCACGTCCCTTTTTCATCCGACCTTCTCAACCGATTTTTACGAATGAGGTGTTATTTAAAGCTTATGATCTAGCGTATATGCAAAAGGCAATTAAAAAGGATATTTTGTTTAGGGCTTCGGGCCAATAGCTTTTGATTTATTTCTAGACACTTTAGATTTATTGTAAAACTCAAAAATACCGCTTTAATGTTAGAAATATTGACATTTAAAAATCGTTACTTTATTTAAAAGGGAGAATATTGTGATATATGATTTAAAGGAACTCGGCCTTAGTTTGAGAATACCATACAGCATTTGGTCATGGATTTTGTACCAATTTGAAGCTTTTGCATTCCTATGACTTGTTTGACATAAACTTATTTTTTTAGGTTTCCAAAGGAACCTGTTCTACGCAAAAAATGGACAGTTGCAGTAAGACGTAAAAATTGGCAGCCTTCAGATGAATCCCGTGTATGTTCTGACCACTTCACTGAAGCAGACTTCGACAGAACATCATTGTGTTACGTCAGGCTGAGGGAAGGTGTTGTGCCGAGTGTGTTTCCGAGTATTCCTAAGGTAACTACTACCCATAGGCTTCCAGCAAAAAGACTCTTCAATGAGACAGTAACAAAGGAAATTACCAAGGAAACTGAGCAATGCTCAAGCCTTAGTACCGATGAAACTCAGCAATGCATAAGCATTAGTGATTCTGAATGCTTCAGACAACCGCCTAGAAAAAGGTTGAAAAAATCTCTTTCTAATAAACTTAATGATTCACCAAGAAAGCAGGCCTTAAAAAAAGAATTGAGTTTAACTAAAGATAAACTTTTTCAGGCAAGAAAGAAAGGTTAAAACCTTAAGACAGTCTAAAAGAAGGTTAAAGAAAAAAATTGTTAACATTGAAAACATTTGTAAAGATCTAAAAGAAAAACTTAACTTTCAAGAAGAAGATTGTACATTACTCAATTCAATATCTCAAAATGCTGACTGTTTAATTAAACGTTCCATAGAAAAGACAAAAAATCCAAAGTTGAAAAAATGTTACGAAGAACGCTTGAGAGCATTTGCTGTGACACTTCATTTTTTGTCGCCAAAGGCGTATACCTATGTTCGCAAAACATTTAATACTGCTTTGCCTCATACCCGAACCTTGCGAAGATGGTATAGTAGTGTACAGTGCGAACCAGGGTTCTCCACTGAGGTATTAAGAGCTTTAACAGAATACGCTGCCAAGAGTAAGCACCCTTCAATATGCGCATTACAAATAGATTGTATGGCCATCCGGAAGCACTTAGAATGGGATGGGAAGAAATTTCATGGCCCTGTCAATGTTGGAGTACCAGTTTCAGATGATTCGTCAACTTTAGCATCAGAGGTACTCGTTTTCCACCTGGTTTTTTTTAATTCTGCGTGGAAAATACCTCTGGGATATTTTTTCGTGTCTAGCACAACAAGTGAACAGCTTTTTGGCTTGGTTACTCAAGGTTTGTCACTCGTACATGAAGCTGGGGTGACTGTTGTGTCACTGACCTGTGATGGAACATCTTGCAACTTAGCAATGGCAAATAAACTGGGTTGCTCCATATCGACCAAAAATCTTAAAACCTTTTTTCCTCACCCTTGTACGGGAAATCCAGTGTTTTTATTTTTAGATCCTCCACACATGCTAAAACTGGTACGTAATACACTAGGAGATTATGGGATCCTAGTGCAAGGGAAGCAAAGAATAGAGTGGAAGTATATTAAGTTATTGCATGAAGTGCAAAACGAACAGGAATTGCATTTAGGCAACAAACTCACTAAAGATCATGTACAATATTGGAGGCAGAAAATGAAAGTTAAGTTGGCTGCACAGGTTTTCAGTAACTCTGTTGCCGATTCACTAAAGTATTTGCTAGAAAATAATGTAAAAGGATTTGAAGATTGTAAGGCGACGATTGATTTCTTAAGAACATTTAATGATTTGTTTGATGTATTGAACAGTCAGAGTATAAGAAGTTTTGGTAAAAAAAAGGCACTGTGTGCTTCAAACATAGTTCAACAATCAAAATGTTTAAATGAGACGTATGATTACATTTGTAGCTTAAAGACTTCTAATGGTGAGGACATTCTACAGAGCAAAAGAAAAACTGGCTTCCTTGGGTTTTTAACTTGCATCAAAAGTTCCTTGGGTCTATATGAAGAGCTAGTTGGTAAGCCAGATCCACCATTAAAATACTTACCTCTATACAAAGTTAGCCAGGATCACCTTGAAAGGTTATTTGGGTACATACGTTCCCGAGGAGGTTCCAATAATAATCCTACCTGTAGGCAATTTACTGGAACTTTTAAAAGGCTCTTACTACATAGTGAGCTACAAGACAGCAACACTGGCAATACTTTCGCTTTGGACAGGTCAGTAATGTTCAAAATCAGGCAAAAAAAGTCCGAACTTGAAGAAATAAATACCTCCGTTCCCCTATGGAGAACAATGTCAGAAGACGAGCAAAGTAAATTTTGTAATTTGGATGAAACAGATAGTAACTTTTTGAACTGCGTTACAAATGACAACATGAGATCTGACATTGCCTCTGATATTGTTGAATACATCGCCGGATACGTATCCAGATCAACAGCTGCTAGTATTATATGCGAACAATGCATATCACTACTTTCGACCGACAAAAGCAAAGAGACCAACTTAATAACGTGTAAAAATAGGGGTGGTCTTATTCAACCTTCAGTAGGAGTAACAACAGTGTGTAGGATGAGTGAGTCAGTTCTTCGTACTAAAATAAAAACTGACAATGTATATAAAAAAAATATTTTGGAACAAATGACAGTGGATGTAATAAACAGTTGTGTTGGGAGAAATGTTTTTATTAGTGACCATATGTATGAAACAGATCCAGAACAGTGTCACTATGTACTACTCATACGAGCACTCTGCAAAAAGTATTTCAACATAAGGTTAAATTATTACTCGAAGAAAGTGAATGAAAAAAACCATTTTAATAGGGTTAGGAATGACTTAACTAAAAAAGTTTTGTTTTTGGGTCAGTGAAGTAATAAAACGTTTAACAATGACTAACGTTTTTCATGTATACGTTGTTTGATTATATTTTTCAACAGCAATTTGTATTCATATAAATTTAATTTTTATGTAAAACACCACTGTAAATAAAATTAATAAAAGATTGCTTTCTTTTAAAATTTTATTTGTTTAGTTATTATTAATCACCTCATAGTAACATCACAAGCCCAAGATACAACATAACTTTTGAGTAATCTTTCTTATATTGATCAGATTAAGTCAAAGGCTAACTTCATGGTTTATGTTATTATATATAAATTTGCATTTTATTGGCAAATAATTCATATTGTAACCATATTTGAGGCCAAACTTTACAACTCTAATAATTTGCAGTGTTTTTTGCTTACAAGCTAAGAAATTGTTACATTTTTCAATTTTCAATAAAACATTAAAGAATAATTAAAACAATTTTAGAATAATTACTAATAATTCCATAACATTATTTAATTTATCCATTGACAAAATATTTGAATTACATTAACTAAATTTCTAATAGGTATACAAGAATTGTAGAATTGGAAAAGCCGCTGTTTAGAAACAAAAACACTACACAGCTATGGTCGGGCGCGGCACGGCAGCGGGTTGCGCGAAAGACAGTTTTGTCGCTTTACTATACCTCGATGTCTGGCGAAACAAAACATTTAATAAAAAAAAAAGGTTTTAATAAAATTGAAATTTGTTTATTCATCTACAACTTTCCCGCTGACAAAAAGTCTCTGACCAATAAATGAAAAACTTCCTCGCAATGTACTTTTTTTATGTCAAGACTTCCTCGGATTAAAAAATAATTTCAATTAAACCTAATTTACAAAAAACTTAGTCATTGAAAAATTATAAAAACACTTTTATAAGCTGGAATAACTCTTTCTTTACCTTATATACAAATTTGAACGTATTAGGCCAACGTCTTCTTATTTAAAACGCAGTTTTAGTGAAGCGGTGCGAATTAAAAACGAGAGCGCCCGAGGCCTTGGTTTGGTCACTAGCACCCCACAAGATGGCGGAAAATGTGCTTCACTGACTTACTACTGTTAAGGCTGGGGTGTCCGCTCTAGATATTCTTTGCTCTGTGGTCTAACCCACTCGTATTGATTGAGCAAGGCTTCAGTTGTGGACAGTCTAATTAATATATTAAAAGATGCTTCTGATTCCTACTTAGGACATTTTAATAGCTATTCGAATAACTTAAATCTTTATATTAATTCGTGTTATTGTATTAAAAACACATTTTATAATATAAATTAACAAATGCTCGGTATTACAATAAATGTAAACTTGTAACATAGAAAATCATGCACTGAACGCTGTAAAACTAATAAACTTGCAATACTGTCATTTTAACATTTTTATAAGTAAATGAAGAACTTTCATACACTAAAATAATTGCTATTTATCCTTGGGATTTGAAGAAAGGGTGATGATTATGGTGGAAATAAAAAGAGAACTTTGCACTTAGTTTGGCCAGAGTTGGTCCTTAAAATTAATTTTAGTAGAGTAAGAGTGGTTAATGATCACTCAGGGTCTCAGAAGAACTAAGAGCTGAGCGTGGATCATATCAATCATGAGGATGGCCGAAACGTCAGCAGTGACTGTACATAGGAACATTACTTGGTGTAAATCAAACAACATATTTCCGTTAATCTAGGCTTATTGATTATTTGCTTTTGAAAACAAATTTTATTACTTTTGGAATCCTATCGTACAAAAATTAACAATTATTGTGCTTTTCATAAATCTTTCTTCTTAAAACATACAAATAAATATTATCACATGAATTAAGCAATTCACGTGATAATATTTATTTGTACCGCTAATTTGGTATAGTTGTTGAAATAAAATTAATTAAAAGTTCACTAAACGAATCAAATAAACAAATATTGAGAAAATCCCTTCATAAGATTATTCAGATATTTAAATTTTTTTCTTTAAAATAATTATCTGAAGAAATAGGGGAGAAGGTAAAAATGAATTAGTTTGCCAACTCACCTTCCTCAGAAACGATTTTCAATAATTTAGTAACTAGATTTAAGCCATCAATATCGGTTATTATAAAGTGCCTTCAAACTTAACAAATTTAATTTTAGTCGTTTCAAATTGTAAAAAATAACTATACACTATAACGAAAAACCGAGTGGTCGAGTTTAAACCTCATTTTGATAGTGAATAAACTTTAAACGTTTATAATTAAATTAAAAATAATATGAAGAATGTATACATATCGTGGTGATTTATCAGGTCTAAGAATGTTAATCGAGGTTAACTGAAATAGAACGCAAAACACTTGCAATATTTATTTATTTTTAAATGAAACTTGTGTGTTTGATGTTTCGTTTGTACGCCTTAATTCATTTAAATTTTATTTATGTTTTATGTCCGATTAACAGATTACATGTATAAGATCCCCATACAGGGATATTATATAACTACTTCAGTAATGGAATAAATAATTGACATATTTTATATGATGCCATATTTAATAAGAGTTTATTTATGATTTTACAAATGTGCAAATAACAATTATAAATAAACTGTACCAGTATTTTTCACTGCAATTTTACTATGGCATACGATTGCTGGATTCATATATGTCCATATAAATAATATATGTGCAGTTTATGTTTATAATAGAATGTAATATCTAATTACACATAAGTAAAAATAGATTCTAGATAAATATAAAAATATTGTACTCTATTCTGGTGTATAGGTTTTATATTTCAACTAAAAAATTAAATTAAGTATTGAAGAGTATTTAAGTGTTATTGCAAAATAAAAATCTATCTAATTTTAGTTAAACATAAAAAAAGACATACTTCGTGAAACACTCAAATTAACTGTCTACAAGAGAAAAAAAATAGCTTTATTCGTAAAATTATATTTATTTGCACTAAAATGTAATTTTTAATACACAGATTTTTAGATAAATATAAATGCTTGACTCCTTTCTAGTGTACAGCTTAATTAAGTTATAAGAACAACAACTAGAGAATAATTAAGTATGTTAATTTGTAAAAAATTAAATACAGTTTATAATATTAGTTACAACTTTAAAAAATGTCCTTCATCGTAATTAGGTTTAATTTAATTGGCCATCAGGTAGCCGATTGGTCTCAGGCGGCAGGACTTTTAACCTGGGTTAGAGATGGTACAAGTTTTAATTGGCCATCCGGTAGCCGATTGGTCTCAGGCGGCAGGACTTTTAACCTGGGTTAGAGATGGTACAAGTTTTAATTTAATTGGCCATCAGGTAGCCGATTGGTCTCAGGCGGCAGGACTTTTAACCTGGGTTAGAGATGGTACAAGTTTTAATTCGGCCTTGAATTGAGGTATTTATCAGTAATATTCATTCACCTTGTTTTGTCCAGGTTTACACTCTTACCTTGTCTGAATAAGTTCCCAGCACAGATCATTAATCATGAGGCCGGAGAAAGACTAAGAATAATATTGAACTAATAAAAATAAATATCTAAGAAGATTGATTAAGTTTTAATTATTCAAAACTATGAGGTCCTGACATGTTCCTTTTTATAAACGTTACATGTCTTCTCTTGTATATCCAATCAAGCTTGTAAAGACGAAGAGGAAGTTCTCTAAGATAGTGAACAAAAGAGAGTAGTCAACATCAAAGAAGGTGCAAGAAAAGGAAACTCGACTGCGATGGATTTTGGCAAGTATCTGGTGTTTGGCTCGTCTTTTGGTGAGTGCACAATTCGCTTGGTCGGTCATAGCTACATAAGCTTCTTTTTTCTCTTTGTTAGCCCTCTCAATAGCATATATTATGCCCAGGAACGTCAGAAATGATCTCAAGAAAAATATAATTTTCCAGCCAATGACACGCTCTTTGATCCATAAAACACAAAATACTGGATACGACACTTCAATCGTAAGTCTGCAGAGGATAACCTGCGTCTTATAGAATTCACGGATTGTTGTTTCAGTAGCATGTAAGGAGCCCTGAAGCTCTGTAAGAATTTGCCACTTCTTTTCGTCTTCCGTTTGAGTCCTGAAAGCTCTCCTTGCTCGGTTTCGTTGGCGACTTTGTGAGATCAAATTCCCTTGCTGATTTCTGGTAATATCCGAGAATCCCTTTGTTATTGCTCGTTGGATCGTTGCAACCTTTGTCAGAAACATAATCAATGGGACTTCCTGTAGAATGGGAATTCCTATGTAGTGAAATGATGTCAAGTATTTAGTGAATGGCTGATAGCTTTGATAATTCAAGATTAATTTTGCAAAATGATAAAAAATTGAAAAAATAATTAGTAAGTGTAAATTCAGAGCCAGAACCTTGAACGATCTCTTTCCAGAAACTGGGATCTTTTGGGATTCCAAAATGTCCTCCATAGTTTCCAAGTTCAAAGCTGAGGATATTTTTGATTTGTAGTCTATAATGCCCATGATCAAAGATTGAAAAGCTATGAACAGTAAAATGACATATGATGTTATTTGTAAGGTTTGGTATGTAAAAATTGTTTCTCCGTGAAAGTGATAAAATACTGCTTCATAAATGTAAACCAAAATTAAAAATGCCGAATATGCAGCTTTCAATTTGCTTTGATTCAATGTTGTTAGTGACACGGTACTCATTGCGAAGAGAGATTCTAGAATAAACACATCTTTAAAACGTCCTAGCTTGATTTCCATGATTTAAAAATATTACCAGCCAAAAGCTTTCTAAGCTACTGCATTTTTACTTGTGTCGTTAGGCCTACATAATGTTTTGACATTCGTTTGCCTGGTAACGTAAAGTAATTCCATTAGTGTGGATTTGCCAGTCAGCTTGTGACATATAATCGATGGCAGTATGATAAAGTATACCTAACAGTATATATGTATATATTTTTACAAGGTTTATCAATTATATTTATTTAGGCTAATCATGTAGAATACAAATTTAATAAAAAGTGTAACAACGAATATTTAGATTAATTCTTTTTTAGTAAATAACATTTATATCAATAAGTCAATGAGAATATGTGATGGTGATATACAATTTTCTTTGAGTAAAATATTGCAAATTTTTTATATTTGATTAGTCCTTTTGCTTTCTCCCGTATGCGTTAGCATAGCAAAAGTCTTGTGATCGTCAAAAACAAAATCTTTCTACAAGTTGGTCTAAAAATCTATTTTAGTGTCCCCTTAAAAAAAATATATTTTTTTTCGAAAAACACTGTTGGTGTCTGTCCGTATGTGTATCTGTGTGTATGTGCAGTTCACTGTAGACCAAATTAATATATACATTTTTATAAAATTTTGTATGTCGGTGTATTTAGCCAATATCTCCAGAGCAATTTTTCACTTTTTGAAATTTTATTTTTTTTAATATTTTTATCGGCAAAAACATTCAAAAATAGAATCTTCTCAAACACGGCTCTAACAATTTTGATTGATTTTTCAGCATCGATGTAAATTACTTTTTGAAATATGTACAGTAAGTAAACCCCGCATGTATCTAACTTGACTAGTTTTTTAGTTATGACATAAAATTTCCAGCTTCATGTGCCAAAGGTTCTCAGTTCGATCCCAATCAGAGTCACAATACATTTTGAGAAGGATCAGCTGATAACCACCGGCTGTTCATTTGTCATTGGGCTATTACTGTCATTAATGAGTCATTTAAATGAGTAATTTAAATGACTCATTAATGACAGTAATAGCCCATATCTTGACGATCGGCGTCTTAAGAATAAATAAAAAATTAACTTTAACTAAAAATATAATACGAGTACTAAGAAGAAACGAGTGTTTAGGTCATTAAGAAATTGATTATGCAGTGCGTATCATATTACTGTATAAAGAAGACAATTTAACTGTACTATTATCATGAAGGCAAAATACTAAATGTTAGTTTAAATTGTTTTCAAGTATTAGAATAATGTACCTTATTATTGATGTAGTTTCTAAATAACAATTTTTGCAACAAAAATAAGCTCCCAACACAAAATGTATTGTTTCACCAGGTATTAAATTTAAGACCGTTCAAGTAAACTGAGCTTCTGATGCCTACTGAGTTAATTTTTATTCCTATTTATTTAAATCTTTATATTAAGTTGTGTTGAAATACACAATTTAAAATATAACGTAAGAACTTATACCATGGTAGTCTGGTTACTAATTGAGTTCGACTTATGTGCCGGAAGGGTAATGTATTATTAGCTGCATTAACAGTTTTATCAGTTAGCCAAAAATCAGACCACTATTATATGGGTCGGATTTAGTAACCTAAACCTAAATATGGAATCTGAACCACGTAATATTGGTCTGATTTTGTACTTTCTGATAAACCTGATATTAAGTTATCTGTCTTAGATGACTTCGAAAACTTCACTACCGTGAAACCTTTACACTACAAACATCTCTAGTTGTGTCCACACTGATAGCAACCATTGAGGAGACGCCATGTTAATTAATAATATCAAATTCAGAACCTGCCACTTATAATTATTACACTTTGTCTCCAAATATTTGGTACCAGGAATACACCACGATTGCCGACAAGATACTCAGGACTGAGATTCCAAGATTGTGATATAAGACCATTAATTGAAGATTACACAATAATAATTTACCTTCATGAAAAAAACGACTCTTGAAAATAATAAAATATTAATAAGCGAATATTACAAGACTTGTAATTGACATTTCTACAATTGGAAATCTGTTTTTCCACCAATAAATTAAACAGAAAAACCCCTTTTCCACCAAATTTTACCCCTCTCCGTCTCCAATATTAATTATCACACTCCATAGGTATATTAGAAGATCTCCATCAATTTTTTATTTTTCGTATAACACTAATCAAGATTTACATACCAATTTGCTGGGATAGTATATATTAATGTATTTTGATATAACTCTTCAATAATTTCATATCTGTTGCAGTGCAAATTAAATTATCTATTTACTTTCCGTAAAAACATAAATTGGTCGTCATTCTCATATCTTATAAAAGCCATGTTTTCTTTGTGTAATTTAGACTTCAAACGATGACTAAAACATCAGAAACACACCCTCTACTTTTTAAGCTGACATTACCGTCGTAGGTCTGCTTGATTGCATGCTTGATCGGTAAAACATTAAAACGACATTTAAGTTGCATGCTCGGTCGTTTCAATGTTGTTTGCCCTTATGTGATCCCTACGTAAATATTTAACATAGCTATGAGATCAAAGTGAATATGTTCAAGAAGATGGTAACATTTGTAGATTAATAAACAGACACATCTCGAAAACATTGTGCTCTCAGTTGCACGTAAATTTCCCTTAAACTTTGTGAGCACTTCCCACTTTTTTCCTCTTCTGTTTGAGTATTTTTGATTGGTCGTTAGCAGAGTTGGTTAAAGCCCAGCTTCATAAGGTAAAGGTTCTAAGATCGATCCCAATGAAAGCCATAACAAACTTTGGAAGGGATCAGCTGATTACTACCAGCTGTTTATTTGTCATTAAGCTATTAATTATTTATTGCACTTTCAAAGGAATAATCGGTCTTAGTTTGCAACAATGACATCATTCGCCATCTACACTCATCAAACTCATTCTAAATCCATATTCACCCATATCTTGACGATCGGCGTCTTAAGAATAAATAAAAAATTAACTTTAACTAAAAATATAATACGAGTACTAAGAAGAAACGAGTGTTTAGGTCATTAAGAAATTGATTATGCAGTGCGTATCATATTACTGTATAAAGAAGACAATTTAACTGTACTATTATTATGAAGGCAAAATACTAAAGGTTAGTTTAAATTATTTTGAAGTATTAAAATAATGTACCGTACCTTATTATTGATGTAGTTTCTAAATAACAATTTTTGCAACAAAAATAAGCTCCCAACACAAAATGTATTGTTTCACCAAGTATTAAATTTAAGACCATCCAAGCAAAATGAGCATCTGATGCTTACTGAGTTAATTTTTATTCCTATTTATCTAAATCTTGATATTAAGTTGTGTTGGAATACACAATTTAAAATATAACGTAAGAACTTGGAATTGAAATAAATGTACACTTTTAACACGAAAACTCGTTTACTTAACAATGTAAAACCAATAAATTTGCATTAACATAACTTGATCATTTTTCTTAAGTAAATGAAGAAATTTGGTGCTCTGCAATAATTACAAGTTATCAATGGAATTCGGAGCAAGGATGATACTTATGAGGAAATGAACTTTGTAGTGATTTGTTCAGAGTTAGTCCTTAACAATAATTATAATTTTAATAGAGTAAGGGTGCTTATTGATCATTCAATCCGTGGTCTCAGAAGTACTCAGAGCTGAGCGTTCGTTATAGCTATCCTGAGAATGGCCAACTGCGTTACGGCCGAAACGTCGAATGTGACTGCAAATAGTATTATAACATGGTGTGAACGGAATACTGTAGTTAATTTATATTGTTATTGATTGTGAGCTTTCAAAAGCAAATTTTATTACTTTTGGAATCGTTCATAAATTAATAATGATTGTTCTGGTGATAAAGCTTTCTTTCAAAGCTCAATTCATTTAAAAATATTTATTTTTAAAGATAATTTGGTATATATTGAACTGATATTAAAAATTATTTAAATGAATCAAATAAACAAATATTAAGAAATTAATTTCGTTGGGATATTCAGATATGAAAATTAGATAAACACAGATTGTGTGTAGTTTAAAAGAAACATGCATGATTACATGGGTGTAGGATGTAGTGGATTACCATGGTAGTCTGGTTACTAAGTGAGTTCGACTTATGTCCCGGAAGGATAATGTATTATCAGTTTACTATAAGGGGTAATGCATTAACAGGGTTAAAGGGTTATGCATTAACCCTTTAACCCTTAATTAAAAGGGTAATGCATTAACAGTTTTATCAGTTAGCCAAAAATCAGACCACTATTATATGGGTCGGACGTAGTAAACTAAACCTAAATATGGAATCTGAACCACGTAATATTAGTCTGATTTTGTACTTTCTGATAAACCTGATATTAAGTTATCTGTCTTAGATGACTTCGAAAACTTCACTACCGTGACACTTTTACACTACAAACATCTCTAGTAGTGTCCACGCTGACAGCAACCATTGAGGAGACGCCATGTTAATTAATAAGATCAAATTTAGAACCTGCCACTTATAATTATAACACTTTGTCTCTAAATATTTGGTACCAGGAATACACCACGATTGCCGACAAAATACTCAGGACTGAGATTCCAAGATTGTGATATAAGACCATTAATTGAAGATTACATAATAATAATTTACCTTCATGAAAAAAAACGACTCTTGAAAATAATAAAATTGTAATAAGCGAATACTACAAGACTTTTAGTTTAAAACAAAAAGAAACTAAGACGGCGTTAAACGTGATTCAGCTACATGCCAGTGTAGCGGGCATTGCCTCAATACTGTTGAAGGCACTTAAGGACGGCGTTAAACGTGATTGAGCTACATGCCAGGGTAGCGGGAATTGCCTCAATACTGTTGAAGGCACTTAAGGACGGTGTTAAACGTGATTGAGCTACATGCCAGGGTAGCGGGAATTGCCTCAATACTGTAGAAGGCACTTGAGGACGGCGTTAAACGTGATTGAGCTACATGCCAGGGTAGCGGGAATTGCCTCAATACTGTTGAAGGCACTTAAGGACGGCGTTAAACAGGATTGAGCTACATGCCAGTGTAGCGGGCATTGCCTCAATACTGTTGAAGGCACTTAAGGATGGCGTTAAACGTGATTGAGCTACATGCCAGGGTAGCGGGAATTGCCTCAATACTGTTGAAGGCACTTAAGGACGGCGTTAAACGTGATTGAGCTACATGCCAGGGTAGCGGGAATTACATCAATACTGTTGAAGGCACTTAAGGACAGCGTTAAACGTGATTGAGCTACATGCCAGTGTAGCGGGAATTGCCTCAGTACTGTTGAAGGCACTTAAGGACGGCGTTAAACGTGATTGAGCTACATGCCAGTGTAGCGGGAATTGCCTCAATACTGTTGAAGGCACTTAAGGACGGCGTTAAACGTGATTGAGGTACATGCCAGGGTAGCGGGAATTGCCTCAATACTGTTGAAGGCACTTAAGGACGGCAATTAACTTGGTATTCTTGTTCCCTGAGAGATTTACGTTGAAGGTGATTATTTTAGTTTTACTGAATTATTTTATACTTAATATAGTTTTTCCATATGGGTTCACTTACTCCTGTGGCCATTTGAATCCTAGGAAGGACTGTCCTCGCCAACTCGTTGTCTCCATTTTCTTCTGTTACGATCCACCCACATGTCCGCTTCCATCTTCTTTTCTTACTTCGTCGTTCCAGTGCATTCTATGTCTTCCTAGAGGTCTAGTCCCCTCTGATCATCCCTCCCAGAATGTCTTTAACATTTTTTCTCCATTTCGTCTGTCCCAGCCACCTTGGTCTTCTATTTCTTATTATTGTTCCCATGTCGAGTTTCTACAACTATTATGGGGTAGGGATTTACCACTTACGCGGTTCACATTTCAGTACCCAAGAGTTATTTTAGTAAAAACTTTATTCACCAGTTCACATGGGCCTCCTAGGCTGTACTTGAACTTTATTTAACTGGTGAAGCACCAGCCGTTAGTTGAGTTGGTGATTAGATAGTTTGAAATTGCGTTCCCCAGTCCAAAGCCTTAGCTTTTGGACCAATACGTTTGAAGGCTCTCCCATGCACTTCATGGTATAAATATATTAAAGATCAATAATATATCATATTATACATGACGTTAAATAGTCGTTAATACATGGACTTAACTGTCTTTGGAATCTACATAAATAAACATAGGAAGATTTTTATAAATTTCATCAATAATGCACACTGATTTTAGCTGTTCTCGAAAATGTTGTAAAACTGGTAGATACGCATTCAAAGAGATAAGAAGAAAGAAATTAAGACATAAGTTCTTCAGTAGTACAGAAAATAAGATAAAATCATAGCTTTACTAATCTTAAGTTATTTAATAATTTTTTTAACTTATGTAGTAGGTTGTTCATTTTAATGAAGATAAAAAAAACTAAAGCAAAAATATTTTTAAATAGAACATTACGATTGTCATTTAACTCATCATACCCATAAACTGACGTGTTAAAAAAATGCTGAATATGTATGTGGATTTGTTCATTCAAAAAAATATTCATATATAGTTTTGAAACTGTAAATATGTATTGTAATGCCTCGTCTGAACAACTAAATAATACTAACACAATTTTGTTCAAGCACTGAATGCATTTTATTGCAATTTAAATAAGTTATAATTAAAATTTTTTATAAATATTCATTATAAATGCTTATTTGATGGAAAAACATGTTTTTTTAAAAGAAAATGAAGTTATTTCAGTGAAAGGCTTTATCGAACCCATCCTTAACGTAATAACGTTAACAATACCAGGATCATTACAAAATGGCCTCATTATTGTCATTACAGTTCGTAATGGAGTTTTATGAGATGATTTGTTTTAATTGGTGCTCTGTGACTCTCTATGGTAGAAGTAAAATCACCGGTGGGAATTTATTTACCAATTTAACTAGACGTGATAAACAACAAAACACTTTTATAATGTCTGACGTTTCATTTTTATAACTCATGTTTAGTAAATTTCAGATATGTAATTTCTTCTTAACGTAGAATAAATTCATAAATATGATGACAAATCTTTATTATTAGTTTTATTAACTAGTCCCCAGTCAACGAGTGTAAGGTATATTTTGTACTACATGTGTAAGCTTTTATATTTAAGTGGTCATTGAAAAGTTGAGGTTTATAGAGGTCTTATTTTACCAAGCGAAGTTAAGTCTAAAACACCCCCACTAACGCCTAACCTGGGGGCCAACGGCTTAAGGGCGAATTCCGAATCACCACCAATGACCGAGCAGGCGGGCTGCGTCCAAGAACAGGTTCCCTCACCGGTCACCAATCAAAGGAATTATCCTGTGATAACGTCAGAAACCTCCAAAGAAGGGCTCTTTCTTTATATTTATGACTAGGGGATACCCCTGCACACTCCGCATGCTAATCATGTCGCTCGCTGCACTCGTGACACCTCGGCCTCCAGCCTCAGCCCTTGACTTCTGACTGCAAATATCGTTAGATAAACTGTATAACGTAAAATCATGATGTTAAATTTATTTACAGTCGCTAAATCACATTACTTGTGTTGCTACCTATATTTTAGTTTAAACGAGAAAAGATATTACTGATTATAGTTCAAACACTTGCATTTAATTTGTTTTTGTTTAAAAGGTGAAGATTAATTAAATAAATAACATAACTGCATTATATTACTTATCAATCTTCATTTAAACCATTGAGGCCAGTAGGGTGGACCCATATAATCAGATGTGAATAAAACTATGGTTACAACTTTCCCTGGTCTAAGATTCGGAAAAATCTAACCTACTCAATATAACAAACACCCATTCCATCAGCTGTTCACATTGTATGGTTATCATTATTTACATTTGAACACCTGTTACCTTTTTATCCGTTTTGAATCCCTCCCTGTGTTATTCTTATGACCGAAATAATATATTTCATAACAAGAATGGAAAGTGGGGTTTTGCATGTTCGAGACCATATGTTTGAAGTGCTGTTTGACTTGTCGAGCACTTCAAATGGTCGAGAACATACAAAACACTTTCACTTGAGTTTTTAACGATACTTTTCACTATACTACGGAATAAAAACTAATTTTTGGAATGTTAACTGTTTATTAAATTAGAAACATGCTTTAAAAACAGGTGTTGTTGACTGTGGAAAATTTTCGGTTGTAAACGATGTTACTTTCGGTAGTAAACAATAGACAGCTGTTGAAAATATGATGTTTCGCAGGTTGTAAACACATAACGAAAACAGCTGAACTCATAGTAGTGTAGTGAAAAATATATTTTGAGTGCTTCGAACTAAGACCTTATTGTACGACTGCCAACAGAGTCAATGTTTATGTTTTTTTAACCCCAACCGTTTAAAATGGTAAAGAAATAAAGGAGGAGTTTCGTTGACAAAAAACAGTCAACAACACCTGTTTTTAAAGCATGTTTCTAATTTAATAAACAGTTAACATTCCAAAAATTAGTTTTTATTCCGTAGTGTAGTGAAAAGTATAGTTCAAAACTCGAGTGAAAGTGTTTTGTATGTTCTCGACCATTTGAAGTGCTCGACAAGTCTCGCACTTCAAACATATGGTCTCGAACATGCAAAACCCCACTTTCCACTCTTGTTATGAAATATACTATTTTTAGTGGAGTAGTCTAATCATCTGAATACTTAAGAATTGTATTATGAATAAATAAATCACTATTTAGTTCATTATTAAAATAAATGTAAGCAAAATAATAACGAACTGACTAATAAGGAGGTTAATCACTGAGCTAAGACAATTTCTGATTGGCTGAGATACTTCAATAAATGTATAGATTATTCATTATTAATTTGTAAGACGTCGATCGTAGAGATATGGGTGAATATGAGGGATGAATGAGTGTAGATGAACGAGTGTAGTCATTTTCACTATCTAAGTTCGACTTAACTCAGTAAGGACTATTTACTAATAGCCCAATAGCCAGGACAACTAAGGGACCTAAAGCTTTACGCGGAATCCGAACCACGTAGTGTTGGTCTGATTTTCAGCTAACTGACATGTCTGACACTCAGTTCTCTTCCCTACACATCTGAACCCCCCCTAACATCCAACATGGACACCCCGGACTTCTCTAGTAGTATCCACGTCAATGGCAGCCATCGATCGGACGCTGTGTCGGTATTAAGAGAACCGAGCATGAAACCTATCGCTTACAATCTCCCAAACACTTTGTCCTCAAGTAGCTCGGTTACGGCACTGCGATACCAGTGCCGACTCTTTACATTTCTTTTAAAATTAAAAAGAAACATAAAAGACAATGATATATTTTTAAAATAATTTAAAAAAGTACTTACATTGTTATAAGTTTTACTGGAACCCATTAATAGAGCTCTTGTTAACAAATATCCTTAGTGTTTAGAACATTTACATAGTAAGTTAATCTCTATGCGTCCTTCCTTTATCCCAAATCTCGGCACCCTCACAACTCCCCTTAAACCCCTCTTAATCCTTCTGCATCCCGCCCCTCCCCCCAACATTAAGGCTGCACTAAGCTGCCAACAACCACCGACTTTCAAGTTCCAGGAAATATATGTACTCAATATTGAAAGTGAGAGCATTAAATGAGTTAAAAAAGGGAAGTTTCAAGGTTTATAGAATGGTTGATACTGTAAATATATTCTACTCAGAATATATTTAGTATATTTAAATAGAATACCCCAGAATATACTATTATAGAAAGCGGGGGGGGGGGGGAGTAAAGGTGAGGTTAGTGTTACAGCTGTGTAACTCAAAACGCTGTAAATTATTTTAACGACCTGAACACCACATGTCCACTGCCAATATGGTTGTTAGGTATATATGTTTGTTATATAGTTTCACAGCTTGATATCTAAAACGATTATTTAATTTTTTTCTTGTCTAAACTTACTAAGGCAGTACTTTATAATGATAATAAATAAAAATCATAATTATTCTTAGTATATAAAATATGTAGTAAATTCTTTCTAAACGGATGCTATTTTGAATCTTCTACAAAAGCAAGGGAATATTTCCCACTTAAAATTTGCTGTCAACCTAATTGAATCTACCTTACGTAGAGCTTGTTGGGAATAGGGAAGGTAAATATTTTCAACATATTGATATGATGCAATCAAAATATCAATCTGACGAAAATATCGAAAGAAAAATATCGATATATCGGGTAACAGATATTTTGAAATGTAAAATGATTTACATGTTTAAAGTTATGCTTTAACTCTATGTAATGATCAAAAATACATTAATGTTTTGCTGTCACTATATAAAATAGCCTACTAAATTGAAAAATAAAATACATTTATCTATACAAAACAATTTGTAGTCTGTGGGGTTGAATGAAGAAAATTCAATATAACAATAACTATACCTTAATTTATTATGTTAATTATAAAGAATAATGTAATAACATTGTTGTTTTTTGTTTTCACATTTTAAAATACCACTAGGTTTCTTATAAACAATAACAATCAAACAAATTAATTTATTAAGCTACATTTCTGTGCTTTAACCTCACGTAAAAATACTAAATAAAGTTGCTTTATCATTTCAATGCATGTTTTGTTTGCATAAGAGGAGTTTTGTTTTGTGATGATTTTGAGGAGAGAAAATAACGTCAATGTTTAGTGATATGATATATCGGATCAAAATATTAGTGATATCGATACTATTATATCGATATATTGGAAAATATTTATCGATATTTCCAATATATCGTTTTCATCCCTAGTTGGGAACAAAGTTGTAGAGGGAGAAGATTTCAACAGAAGCCGGAAGTCATATAAACTTTGCCATTCCTTCGCCAACCCCAGTTGCTCGAGTCACCCTCTTATTTCATTTCTCTTGTGTTAAAGAGCCAACT
Source organism: Stictocephala bisonia (assembly GCA_035578905.1). NCBI lineage: Eukaryota > Metazoa > Arthropoda > Insecta > Hemiptera > Membracidae > Stictocephala > Stictocephala bisonia. The sequence continues at coordinate 357,454 of JAQJVL010000264.1, forward strand.
TCGACGTAAACTATACGTAAACTTTGTACCTGAACTTGTCAAAGGGTTAGGGGTAGAACTTTCCAATATATATATATATATATATATATATATATATATATATATATATATATATATATATATATACTTTCAGTGCCATTACGGGATATTATTGGCGAATTTATGGTAATTAGGATTCATTTTTCATAATTTTGAACCAAGAACAATGTTTGGCTTCCCAATTGTATATCATACTTGAAATATTATTACTTGAAAATGTTCAAATCCATATAATTGAAAAAGTGTTATAAAATATTTCCCTATCTTTATTTTTGTTGAAAACGCTGATTTATTTTCACACCATTGCATCATTGCCGGAGAAAACTCAAATAATACATTTCTAAGCTAGTCAAATTTTAAATAATCACTTGAAGTTTAAAATAATGATCTCTGAAAGTCAAAGTAATTTGCATAATTTTATTGCTCAATTCCCTAGTCTTGCCTCCCCCTCGCATTTTGATCCAAACTCATTTACTCAAGCTTTTCTTTCTAAGTATATAAATCAAATCAAGAAGGTGCGTCCTAAATTGTACTGATTTAAAATAATTGTATTTAAACTTGTTAATTTACCAAATATTAACGAATAAAAATAATTTTCTTTTATTACATTTGTTCCATTTTACATGTAGTTTCATATAACAAAATCTGTACTGCACACTGATCGAAGGAAGATATATGTAGTCGGGCACACGATGTATATAATTCGAGTCTTCAAAAAAAGTATAGTCTAAACTATATACTTATACAAACATTTGTATTTGAGCACAAAATACCTAAGGTTGAAGTGCAATCTAGGAATGGTCTCAGAGCTTTCCTTTTTCTCTCTGTAAACTATTCAAATATTCGAAACAAAAAAGTTGTGAATGGGAGGATCATCACTGCAGTTTGTATATGGGTAGGTGGTAGTCTCATTACTACTGTAAGTGTATGAATGGGTGGGAGTTCCATCCTTACGATAAAACTGTATGACATAATTACAGTGTTTTATTTTAATTACAAGTTCAGATTTAAACTGATAATGCCTATGCTGAACAAAATTTAACCCAGAATAAATAAAAACATCATCGTGAGAACATAGAATGAAGATGGCCCTGAAATAATGATTATTATTATTATTATTATTGAAAAAATTAGTGAATTAAGCAATAGAGTAAGAATGGCCTCATAAATTATGGAGTAGATGGCATATCCGAAATCATGACACATTAGGTTTCTAAATTATATTTTTTGAAATAATATTTAGATGTTTGAATACAATAGATGAAAATTTAGATATTCTAAAAGTTTGTAAGATAGGTAGTATTATGAATGCTTGGGAAGATTTTTTTATTTTAAAGAAAAATGTAAGGATCGTGATAAAATAATGAACGAACAGGTAATTTTGATTCACTCTTTACTAAAACCCAAGTACTCTTCTGGTCCAGATGAGATATATCCTAGATTGTTGAAAAGTAGTAGTCATCTAATATCTCAATTAATTAATTTTTCATTTCAGTCAGACGTGTTTCCTGCAGTTTTAAAAAGCTCCATTGTTAAGCCCTTACATAAGAAAGGTCCTAAAGATATATGCGGTAACTATATTGCTCTTTCTTCAACTATATCCAAAGTAATATAGAGAATATTTTAAATAGGCTTTTATCCTTCATTGAGACAAACCAGCTGTTATCTATTTCCCAATTTGGGTTTACCAAGGGTAAGTAAACTGCAGATGCCATCTATCACTTTGTTTCCTCTATTGTAAAATCTCTGGACCAAGGAAATTCTTGCGTAGGAATTTCCTTTGACTTAACAAAAGCTTTTGAACTCTATTTACCATTGAATCCTTCTAAAAGAACTTTACATTTTGGGTATTAGAGGTGTGGGTCATTCATGGATTTCCTCCTACCTAAAAGATAGAGAACAGGTTGTCAGCGTTCTATTTGTTAATCCCAATGGATGTCAAGGTTGGGTTAAGTCCTCTGCAGTTAAAATTACTAAGGGAGTTCCCCAGGGCTCTGTCCTGGGTCCGATTCTTTTCTTGTGTTTCATAAACGACTTACCTTTAAGCTTCAAAACCGCAAATCCATGCCTTTTTGCAGATCCCTTTCTCTTAATAATTAAAATCGTGCTGATATAGAAGTGGAAGTTTATACTGAAACCAGATCCTTACTTCAGTGGTTCTTTAAGAATAAATTAAGTCTAAATACTGGAAAACATATACCATTGCATTTATAATTAACAATCCCACTTCCACCAATAAGAATGTATCAAACTACATGATTGGTGATACAATTACTGACCCAGTTACTCAATTCAAATTTTTGGGTTTCATTATTGATGAGCGTTTAAAGTTTGACATTCACATTGATACAGCGTGTAAGAAGATTAGTACAGGAATTACATTTTGAAGAGCCATTCAAAAATTGCTAAGTTAGACGTTCTTTTAGCTTCCTATTATGGTGTAATTTATCCATTTATTCATTAAGCCGTTTCCTTGTGGGGTCATAGAACGAAAGAACAACATTTTTATTTAAACAACAAAAACGTGCAGTTAGAGTAATTAAAAAAAAAAAAATTGGGTGTGCGTCGGACCACACGGTGGAAGTTATACTTCTTTGGCCATTCTCATACACCCACTCACGCACACAAACAGACAGGATATATAAATGAAATATAAGACATTTTTCAATATTATTCAATATATTTATCTTCAATATATTATACGTGACTTCATTATTATATTATACACCTATATTATCATTATCAGTAATTTCTTCGATTAAATTTCTTCGATTAACAATCGATTAATCGATAGTTCTTAAAAATTTGTTCTTACTTTTCAGCGTGACGCGGTTTCTCGACCAACATCCCATCCCAAAGTGTCTAACGGGCGCAAAGAAGTATAACTTCAAAAAGTCCACTTCTTCAGTGCAGATCTCTCTTTGTAAACAATAAAATTTTAACTTTTCCTTGTATTTATATTTATGCAGTCATTGTTTTTGTTCATAAACATTTCCAATGGGGTCACGTGATCATAGGCCTATAAATTGAGTTGTCGAACACCATTTTCCAAACTTTTGTGAACCCCTCTGTTCTGAGGAAGATTAGCGTGGTTCACCGAAATCGATCACCATAATATTTGTGCATTTTGTACTTGTATTGTAATATATATGTGTTGTGTGACGTTTACTTGACCTGTAAATAATATTTGTACTGTTCTATTTATTTTATAAAACTCGTCTAGCTGTGACTGCTATAAAAACTTAGACTTAGTACAGTCAATTTGAAAAATTAGTATAGGTCTTTCTTTTGATAACTATAAAAATCATTTAAATCTTAAAAATATTATTACTAATATTTTTTGGTAATACTGGCGTATAATGAAAAGATATTTCTTGCCTTCTCCCCCTTTTAAAAATTATCCCGAGCTGTTTCCTCACCCCACAGGCCATCTATAATTCAAATAACAGTTACGCTTCTTATCTCCCCTTAACCCCAGACACATCGCATGCATTATAATGGGCAATACAATAACATTACCCTTATAACGTTCAATTTGTAGGCTTCACATAAAAATATAATATAAATAAATGGTTCCAAATAATTTGCACAAACTTTCCCCCGTATTAAATACTAAAATTTAAAACTTTGAAAATTACCAGTTTGATTCTCAAACATGCTTTTTGCCATAACTCACAAACCAGTCCAGTTAGAGACATTTGGTTTTTACTAAAATATTTTAAATTTTAATTCGCATAAATCCTGAAAATGTAATCAAATTAGTTAGCGCCGTTTTTGATAAAATTCTTTTTTGTGTGTTTTTGTCCATACAAAAACTAAAATTAAAAAAAGTGAAAAATTTCTCTGGAGATATTAGCTAAATATACATACATAAAGTGTCATCAAAATCGATCCTCCGTTTGGTCTCCAGCAAACTTCACAAACACACAGACAGACAAACATACGGACAGACATCAAATTTGTTTTCTAAAAAAACACTTTTTTGGGTTCAGGGGACCCTAAAATAATTTTTTGACCAACTTGGGAAAAAAATCTTTTGACAATCGCAATACTTTCTCTATGCTGGTGCATATGGAAGAAAGTAAAAACTTACTTTTTTCGTTAACAGCACATTAAGATTTTGTGCTGAAAAATAGAAAAATCAACATGTTCATAGTCAAATAAATTTTAATTCATCATGGGATAAACTTTGTACTTTGTTATTAATAGATTATTTACAAAGTCGATAAAGCTGCAGACTATTTTTCACTCGGTTATAGTCTACGAAGCTGGAACCCCTATGGATTTCAGTGTTGTGCAGCATAGCTCCTCCAGATATAAGACACAAAGAGGCACTTCACACAGGGTTCAAAAGATCTTGTCTACTCCGAATATCTCCACTTTACAAAATACCCCATAATGAGCAGGGCAACTTAAATCTAAAAAACTACCTCTTCCACTAGCTTCCCAGTTATTCTCAAACAAATTTTCGCTAATAAACCAACTTGGTGTTAACTTGGGATATATTTAACGATCGAAACAAGTTTCTAGTATCAGACCTTACTATAGTCATCGGTGCAATGAACCATGCTCAAAATGGACTATGTTGAGTCACTTTCACTCAGAGGTGGGAAGATACAACTACTGAAAATTTAAGTTTGGAATGGCAAATGATCAATATGATTGCGGAGATGGAAGTTCAAACTATGGATCACATAGTCATTGAGTGCCCATTGAGTTATTTTCAGGGGGAGGAGGTTCGTTGGTCTTCATTCAATCGGAGAAGCAGGCATTGAATGGTTAAGAAATATGGGTTTAGCTCTGGGACTAGATATAAATATTTAAATATTAAGACAGAAATACTTTGTATTGTACAATAGTTATTATTTTACTTAGATATATTTAACTGTGTAATTCTTGTAATCTTTCTTTAATATGGTGCATGGTGTATGAAAGCCATACGAAAGCCATAAAGCCCATGCATTTTTAGATCCTCTGTCTTTTAGAAACCTGAAAAATTAACGGACTATGGATTTTTGCTGTCTTTTTACTTTTGTTAGTGTATTTATTTTATATTTTGAGCCCAAGCATGTTTTGTATTTTTCCTTCTAGAGATTACTAACACGGAAGAACATAGGAACACAGGTGTTTTATAATGCAGTAGGATTTTCTCTGATCGCATAATCAGGGAGTCCTGGTTAGAGTCCTGACTTGTTTCCCACGAGTCAAATTTCAATATGGGATACAAAAGAGTGTTTACGAATTACTTATAACAATTATACGATTTAATCTTGTTCACCTCACATAGTTTTTACCTCACATAGTTTGACCTCACATAGTTTGACCCCACGTAGTTTGACCTCACATAGCAGACCTATCTCAATATCATTGCTTTTAGTTTCTGTATTACATTATAAATGGTTTACCATAAATGCCAATTCCTTTTAAATTTTTACAAAAAAGACGCCGACACATTTTTACGTATTTCAAGGTGAATTCAACTGATTATATGAGTGTGTATGACTTGTGTATTCTGGTTACTAACTAAGTTCGACTTTTCCTCAGAAAGGATCATTTATCAATAGCCAAATAGCCAGGGCAACTAAGGGACCAAAAACTTAACGTGAAATCCTAACCACGTAGTTTTGGTATGGGTTTCAGCTATAGAGAAGCTTGATACTCAGTTATATCCCCTACTAAAATCCAGATATTGATTACCACCCAGCATGGACACCCCAGACTTCTCTATAGTCGGTGAGTCACGAGAAGTCTTCTGAATTTCATGCCTCTGTGATATTGAAGGCACTGATTTCCTCCAAGTCATGTAGTGTACATATCATAATTAATAGGTACACTACATGGCTTGTGCTGTTTCGATGGAAATCAACGCCTTCAATATCACAGAGGCATGCAGTTCAGAGGACTTCTCGTGACTCACCGACTTTACTAGTGTCCACGCTGATAACAACCATTCAGCGGACGCCAAGTTGGTATTAAGAGTATAAAACACGAAAGAATGTCCTAAATATAAGACATTTCATCTCACATATTTATACTGTTGGCCACCCTCTACTACAGTTTGCTAACCCCCATATATAACAGGGGTCGTTACTGCCCTTCCCAAAGCCCTGTAACTGCCGTACGACATATAGAGCACCACTCAGGTGAGGTAATTTTCACCCGTTTTATGATCCCTCCCCTATATTTATCCAGTACGGTATTTTTACAGCCTCCCAGGATCACCCAATACGTTTGCATATCTGTGTTTTGGAAAAACTAATCTCTCAATTTGCTCAGCTAATTATAAGGAATATTTGACTCAATCACTCTTGTGTATTCGTAGTTGTTCGTAGTCTAAAATATAAAAACGTATTTAAAGTTCATAAAACTACATACAAATAAATAAATGTCACTGCACACAACTGTTGTTATTTTGCATTACTAGTAAATATTTATTGACATTTATTTATGATACTGTTAATTTAATGAATGTATATACTAAAAGATAGTTAGTGTCTAATAATGTACGACTAATGTTAAAATATCAGGGACATAGTATTGGTCTATATGAATATACATTTTCTTATATTACATTACCATAAAAGTTCAAATCTGAGAGTTAAAACATTGATTTTATACACAATATTGTCGGTATATATAATCAAGAGTTAAAGTTAAAAATCATTAAAATATTTAATCATTAAAATCGTTACCACTGTACTTGTATGGGTGGGTGGGAGGGTCGTTACCACTGTACTTGTATGGGTGGGTAGGAGGGTCGTTACCACTGTACTTGTATGGGTGGGTCGGAGGGTCGTTACCACTGTACTTGTAAGGATGGGTGGGAGGGTCGTTACCACTGTACTTGTATGGGTAGTTGGGAGGATCTAAAAAAATACTATCTATCACATTCAACATTGCGACCAACGGCTTAAATTTAATCTTAAAACTTAGGCTTAAGCGGCCGGTGTCATTACTAGAATCTACATTTTCCGGTGACAACCGTGTCAAGGTACTATCTACAATATTTACAAGATAACCAAACGTTTCGCCCATACTGTGATGTGGCATCCACAGTGGTTTCTCTGAGACTGAGATCGGTGAATGACCTTTCTGCTTTATAACAGGTGATGGGGTGGAGACTGGTTTGGCAGGTATGCTGGAAAGGGGGGCGGAGGCACGACCCACGTGACCTACGGACATTGGCCGAAGAAAATCAATATGGATGACTCTTCCAGTTGATTTCAATTTACTTAAAATAAAACAGTATGGGTAAACGTCTGGTTATCTTGTAAATATTGTAGATAGTACCTTGATGCGGTTGTAACTGGAAACTTTAGATTGTAGTTATGGCTTAAAAATTACTTTTGAACGACCACCAGTGACCGGGCGCGTGGGCTGCGTGCAAGGAAGAAATTTCCCACGGTCACCCATCCAAGGAACAGCCACACTTGATGTTTCTTGAGACAGTTATCTTATGATATCGTTGGATACTTCCGATAACGCCAATGGCAAGACTTATTGAAATCAAATCGTTGTTAACAAAATCCTATGATGTATGTATGTAAGAAATAAAAGAAATCCTTTTTTTATTTGATTCTATTTGTCAGCACTAGTTGCACAGTACTGTAACACACCTACTTGAGGACAAAGTGTTTTGGATATTGTAGGCGATAAATTCTTTTCTCTGTCGTCTCAATAGCAGCACGGTGTCCGCTCTATGGCTGCCATCAACGTGGACGCTACTAGAGTTCCGGAGTGAGCTTGTTGGGTGGAAGTCGGTGTCCATGTTGTGTAGGTGAGAGAACTGAGTAATATTACGTGGTTCGGATTCAACGTAAAACTGTAGCCCCCCTAGTTTATCTGGCTATTTGGCTATTAAGAAATTGCTCTTTTTGAGGGACAGTTGATATCAGGAAGTAACCAGACTACGTCAGTCGTTTGCACTCATTCTACACTCATGTAGTAATTTATGTTCGCCTTAAAATGCACACAGGCTGTGTCAGCATCTCATATTTAAATATCAATAATCTTCATATTTTTTGTACGTTTTAATGCTTTAGCTTAGTTTTATTAATGATATTTCAAAAGGTCAACACACAGATTAATAAATACCTGATTTTGTGAATATATTTGTACTAAACATTTCTTTGAGCCAGATTACGCCCACAGGCACAATTATTATTTTGTACTTATATATAGTAACTTATGGTGACCTTTAAACGAATCTAGTATTGAATTTAGATACAAGAATCGATTCATCGACCTATTCATTGACAAGATTCTTTCATTAACAATCTAGTGGAGAATATATCAGTGGAATAAATAATTAATGAGGAATCTGAACCATCAAAATTGTATAATACATTTTACAAATAATAATGTATTGTCTTACCTATTTATCATATTTTATTCCTTATCTAAAAGTGATTCCTAACATGAAAAAAGCATATCACAAATTACCTAGACGATAAAATGTAAGAAGTGTTAAATATTTTTGATAGTACTTAATAACAAATATCCCAAAAAGTACCGAAGTAGATCCATTAAAACGTCAGTAATACCTGTTGGGGGAGTAACGGGGTAGTAGCGTCGTACATTGGAGTAATCGTAAACCGGGATGGTCGTAGCCTTCAAGTTACGTCTCGCAGATAGCGTGACTCGCACTCTGATCGCTCTATCTAGGGATGGCAATGATTCCTTATCCATTGGGGTGGATGAGAAATTATTAAAAAAAAAATTAATAACAAATTATAGTAAATATTGATTGTCATCTTATTCAAAAGTGTCTAAAGGTGTCTAAACTAAATAAAAAGTGGTTTCGTAGCATATTTTTGAATAGTGTTTTGAAGCTGAAATAAATATAAAATAATTTCTGTGTTGAATGATATTTTATGATAGAAAATACAAAAGCAGAATATAAATTAAATGCCAATACATTGCACGATGAAAAAAATGTGTTTAGTTTAGGGCCAACATTATAAAACCATTCATAAAGACCCATTTATTGGAATATCGTGGTTATTAAATTAGAAATATTATTAAAAAAATATTGATTTAGTTCATTAATGCCTAAACACTCTAAATATTGGTAAAATAACTAAACTTCATCTGCTAAATTACGGTTCTCATATTTTATATTAGTATAGATATATGTGTTTATATATGACGGTGCTATTACGTTTTGTTTGATAATTTTATTCAAATTACGATAATTCCTAATATTTTCAATTGGTATGCCAAATACGTTATTCTTCAAGGAAGTGAGTTCAGTGCGGAGATAGCGGAAGTCACGTCGATGCTGTCCAGATTCTCTGGAAGGAATGGGAAAAAGGAACATATATAACTTACGAGAGCAGCATTATTTAAGTATCTTTAAATAAGCTTTACAAAGTAAGGTTCCCCATTGAAATGCTGTAAGACTTCTCAATGGTGGTTTCTAAGATCAAAATGGTAGCCCATTTAAAAAAGACACTCTGTATAGTGATTATGAATGTGCCTAGTGTATAATCCAGTGAGGCTTATCTAGACATCAATGTTTCAATTATAAATTTATTTTCACCTCAACTTTACAAACATTGCTCATTCGACATTGTGAAATAAATCAGGAAACTGGAATGAAATAATGTAAAATAACACATTATATATGTATTTTTATTTTTTATGTACCAAAAGTCTAAAGGTCTACGAGTTGTACAAAAGTGACAGAGTATAAAACAGTTGTAAAAACACTAAAGCTATAATACTGTTTGAAAGTAGGATTTTCATTTTCTTCGTAGCAGAAGACACACAACCCATAATCGAATAGAAACCTGACAAAGTGAAACGTAGCTATTATACCATAAGATAAGGAGGAACAATATATAATATATCAATTAGCTAACTTAATAAGTTAAAATTAATTTAATTTACAATAATAATAAAAAAAGTTGAATAAATACACACTATCATGGATAAACAACGAAACATTCATGTTGTATTACATAAAAAACCTAAATTAATAAAATAAAATGTTGAAGTTAATTGTGTCCTCAATTATCAAGTACAATTAAACAACCAATTGAATTTCTTTCCATGTATTATGGATAAATTACGAAAAAAAAAAAAAACAAAAAACACAGGAGATATTACTACAGTTGGGTTGGAAAAATTTTTTCCTGCGTGTTTATTAGCACATATAAGGGTTTCAGCAGTTGAGGGGCACCTTTCCACCATTACGGCACTGTGCAACTAACTTCAAGCTGTGCTTGGTTTTAGATTCCGCAACAGTGTTTAGTTGTAGAATAATCTATCTATTGTTTATATTATTACTCATTGTGTTAATATTACTAATTGTTATTTGAGATCTATTCATGATTAACTTAATCGTTCTAGGTTTGATTCATTTGTGTTAATCAAACCAACCATTGGTTACTGCTGTTGATGACGAAATGGGCGGGGGCTTGCTGTTGCCTTGCCAGAAAGGTACCTTTCTAGGCCTACCGTAAACCTAGTTTTCAGGGCAGTTTTTAAAATGGAATGTCACAACGATGGGGCATTAGTTCTCTATCTCACTTCCACCACTCAGTACATCTTTCTCACACCAGAGCATTCATTTGGTCGCAATCTAAGCGACCTGTCTATATTATTGAAATAAAATCAACATTTGAAATATTTACCTTTTGTGTATCTATTTTTCTTACAATATGCTTATAGATTGAATGTTGTTTCTTTACTTTAATGTTTATTTCCTTCTTAAGATCGTTCCTAGTAGCTTACGACTGGGAATGTACACGCGTGATTCTTGACTTGTATATTATTAGCGAAAATGTAACAATTTCATATGTGCTAAGTAATGTAGCACATTGTTTATCTGAACGCACATACTACAGTAAAATACCTTGTTTTGTTTTCTCTTGATAAAACTTTTGAAACTCTTCAAAAAAAGTTATTTTAGAACATTTCTAATGCGTTAAATTTTATCAGAAATTCTATATTTTACTAAAGAATGAAAGTCCATTTTTATAAAACATAATGAACCTATTACTTTATTAAAATTAACTGTAATAACTCATTTATGGTTTAGTTAATATTATATATTGCTATACATTTATATCAGTTTTCTTTTCATACAGTTTCTAATACAAGATTACAATAACTACTAAGCCTATATCACAAGATACTAATGTTCTAATATATGTACAATAGTTAATAAATCAATAAATAAAAAAAAAAATAATAAAACTATTTATTCCATATGATATATGGAACAATATAAAGTTAAAAAATAAAGCTACTTACGTATTTTTAGGATGTCATAAAATTTAAAACTGAGTACCCTTAATATTTTATTAAAACTGATTCATATTCTCAAGTGTAAATTAAATAATCAAATTAAGTATATAATAATTCTTTAAATAAAACTGTAAAACCTGTGATTTTTATAAATATTGATGAATATGGATAAGTTGGTAATATTTTTTAATTAAAATTTTTAATGTTTCGAATCTTATCAAAAATTGGGTTTGTATAATTGATTTGTGTGTTCAATATGTTCACTGGATTTTTTATTAACCGTATTTTTGATAAGATTCGAAACATTAAAAATTATAATTAAAAAATATTACCAACTTATCCATATTCATCAATATTTATAAAAATCACATGTTTTACAGTTTTATTGTTGTGTGAATCAGTTTTAATATAATATTAAGGGTACTCAGTTTTTAATTTTATTACATACTAAAAATATATGGAACATATTATTTTTCAAATAATTTTAATTTATGATATGTTGGATCAATAAAATAACAGAAAATGATTTTCTTACAACAGATTGCACGAGTATTTGAGTGCAGAACTCAATACGGGACGTTTGGAAAGGGGAATGTACGGAAGATATAGTGTTTCTGAAATACATCCAGCTAACACAAGGTATAAACACTATACATTTCAGAAGACGAATAAAGTAATAAAATATACTTAATAATTGTTGAGGTTTTAATAAATAAATTTACAATATCAAACACAAATTGTTAATAAGAACAACAGTTTTATTTTTAAAGTTATATCCCTCTGTATAGTATTTTATGTGATTGAAGGACTGTAATGTATATAAAAAATTCATTTAGCAAGGTGTGGATGCAATTTAGGAAAGATTAATATTTTGGGAGTTCCAAAATTAATGTTTAAAAAGATAAAGTAATGTAAAAAAGCTCAGTCTTTTAAAAGATTACAGTCAATTTAAAAACTCACATATATCCCACACACGCATAAGTAAAAGGAATAAAGATAAAAAAAAAAAAATAGGAATTTAATATTCTGAACTTGTTACCACTAACGTATATCGTATCTGAGCATATATTTTATAACTTTGAAATTTATCGAGAGACTTTTAAAAGCTGAACCAGTTACCAGTTATTAAAACATAATTTGATGATATTTTCCTATTAGTTACTAAAATACATCTGAACTAAAAATAAAAACCACTAAAATATATAAATGTTAAAAAAGATTGTTCAATTATGTGTATATATTCGAGTGAGTATTTAAGTATCAAATTACTGACAATCAAAGATAAAAACTAATTCATTGTATTAGAAGTTGAAAGCAATCATTAAATTTGATAGAAATGAGTGAAAATGTAAAGACCAATAAAATGCATAACAAGGAAAATATGGTAACTGGCTAAGTGTGTATGCTAAATAGATAGATATTACACTCAGTAATGCCATTTCCAAAACCATTTCAATAATAACTTTAAATAATAACAATAAATAATAAACAATAAGTGTATTTAAAATCAACAGAATGGTTAAATAGTGAAAGAATAAACATTCAGTAATAAATACAAATTCCAAAGCAAATTTCAATTCCAAACTTAAATCGTTTTAATGAACTTATAGTTTGAAAGTCTTTTAAGTTTGAAGTTTATCTGTTAAGTTGCTTTTAAAGTTCATGTTGTATGATGGTAGCGTATTTCTATATTAAATTACAGCGATACTTGAGCATATCATCAAGGTGACCAGTTAGAGGAACAGCTACAATCCCAGCTTCCAGTGCCTGGAATATAAAAGTATCATTTTGTAAATCAATATCTATTTAAAAACGTCAGTTTTACAATTTTGGTTAAGGCTATAGATTTCAAATAGGAAGCATAGCCTGGATTTACCACATTTCTAAACATTCTTTGGATTATAAAACAAGGAAATGACGTTATCATATCAAATAACGATAATAGTCAATTACATTTTAAAAACTAATTTTAAATATAATTAAATTATTGTCATTATTATTTAATATAAATTATTATTACAAAAATATAAATGTATTTATTATTTGTATAAATTATAATAAATAAGTATTAATTGCTACTAATTATTAAATACTACTTTATACATTCAAATAATAAATATTACACAGTAGTGGGGAAGACCCTCCCACTCACCCAAACAGTTACGTCAGTGAAGAACCTTCTACTCAAAGTTACGTGTTACAGGGAGGACTGATTAGTGCTAAAACTCACCTAACAAAGTAATTTTTCATTTTATTTCATTTTCATTTCACCCACCCATTAGGTAAGTTGGTGAAGAACCTCGTACGTAAGAAATGGTACCGCCTTTCAGATGACGTGATATTCAACTCAATGTACGTACATATGACGCTTTATGAAGTGTCCCCCACCCTCCCTCTTTCTCCAAAAAATGTTTGCTACAAAGTATCGATATATTAAAGGCATATAGTTTCATTGGTAGTACTCTTAAGGCTATTCAAAGTATGTCATTACGCTACCGAATAGGTTTCAAAGTTAACTTTCCACATGGTTCTACAGAAAATAGTTCACTCTAATCACTGACGAAAAAGAGGTTAAAACTTGTTTTGTAATTGAAAAATGAAAACTATTTCAGATATTGACTGGTAAAATATTTTGATAACTTGTTTTATTTACTCCATAAAACAATTATATCAATCTTAAATCACATAATTTAAAATACTGAATTTGAACACATCACGACTGTATGTACTGCAGGAATATAAAAGCAATTATCTACATAAAATTAGATTAAACAGTATCTAATTTATTTTAGATAACCTTGTTTGTATAGATTTTTATGTTAGCTACATAGATTGGAAAGGTTTATGATATTTAGCTATTATATTCTTATAGAAAAAAAACATAAAAATAAGATAATTGTTTATAACCAACTGAATAAAAATACTCGAAACTAATTTGCCATGGCAAATACGAATTCAATGTAACTGATGCTTCTATATATACTATTATTATTATAGTTATTATACTCTTACATATGAGGAAATATCAGTATTATGGATGTTGACAATTCATAGGATTGACGTATATCTAAACTAGCATATCCCGATGTACTGACCATTGACAATTCATAGGATTGACGTATATCTAAACTAGCATATCCCGATGTACTGACCATTGACAATTCATAGGATTGACGTATATCTAAACTAGCATATCCCGATGTACTGACCATTGACAATTCATAGGATTGATGTATATCTCAACTAGCTTATCCCGATGTACTGACAATTGACAATTCATAGAATTGACGTATATCTCAACTAGCATATCCCGATGTACTGACCATTGACAATTCATAGGATTAATGTATTTCTAAACTAGCATATCCCGATGTACTGACCATTGACAATTCATAGGATTGACGTATATCTAAACTAGCATATCCCGATGTACTGACCATTGACAATTCATAGGATTTACGTATATCTAAACTAGCATATCCCGATGTACTGACCATTGACAATTCATAGGATTGACGTATATCTAAACTAGCATATTCCGATGTACTGACCATTGACAATTCATAGGATTGACGTATATCTAAACTAGCATATCCCGATGTACTGACCATTGAAAATCATAGGATTGACGTATATCTAAACTAGCATATTCCGATGTACTGACCATTGACAATTCATAGGATTGACGTATATCTAAACTAGCATATTCCGATGTACTGACCATTGACAATTCATAGGATTGATGTATATCTAAACTAGCATATTCCGATGTACTGACCATTGACAATTCATAGGATTGACGTATATCTAAACTAGCATATCCCGATGTACTGACCATTGACAATTCATAGGATTGACGTATATCTAAACTAGCATATCCCGATGTACTGACCATTGACAATTCATAGGATTGACGTATATCTAAACTAGCATATCCCGATGTACTGACCATTGACAATTCATAGGATTGACGTATATCTAAACTAGCATATCCCGATGTACTGACCATTGACAATTCATAGGATTGACGTATATCTAAACTAGCATATCCCGATGTACTGACCATTGACAATTCATAGGATTGACGTATATCTAAACTAGCATATTCCGATGTACTGACCATTGACAATTCATAGGATTGACGTATATCTAAACTATCATATCCCGATGTACTGACCATTGACAATTCATAGGATTGACGTATATCTAAACTAGCATATCCCGATGTACTGACCATTGACAATTCATAGGATTGACGTATATCTAAACTAGCATATCCCGATGTACTGACCATTGACAATTCATAGGATTGACGTATATCTAAACTAGCATATTCCGATGTACTGACCATTGACAATTCATAGGATTGACGTATATCTAAACTAGCATATCCCGATGTACTGACCATTGACAATTCATAGGATTGACGTATATCTAAACTAGCATATCCCGATGTACTGACCATTAACAATTCATAGGATTGACGTATATCTAAACTAGCATATCCCGATGTACTGACCATTGACAATTCATAGGATTGACGTATATCTAAACTAGCATATCCCGATGTACTGACCATTGACAATTCACAGGATTGACGTATATCTAAACTAGCATATCCCGATGTACTGACCATTGACAATTCACAGGATTGACGTATATCTAAACTAGCATATCCCGATGTACTGACCATTGACAATTCATAGGATTGACGTATATCTAAACTAGCATATCCCGATGTACTGACCATTGACAATTCATAGGATTGACGTATATCTAAACTAGCATATCCCGATGTACTGACCATTAACAATTCATAGGATTGACGTATATCTAAACTAGCATATCCCGATGTACTGACCATTGACAATTCATAGGATTGACGTATATCTAAACTAGCATATTCCGATGTACTGACCATTGACAATTCATAGGATTGACGTATATCTAAACTAGCATATCCCGATGTACTGACCATTGACAATTCATAGGATTGACGTATATCTAAACTAGCATATCCCGATGTAC
This sequence comes from Stictocephala bisonia, assembly GCA_035578905.1. NCBI lineage: Eukaryota > Metazoa > Arthropoda > Insecta > Hemiptera > Membracidae > Stictocephala > Stictocephala bisonia. The sequence continues at coordinate 373,774 of JAQJVL010000264.1, forward strand.
TGACCATTGACAATTCATAGGATTGACGTATATCTAAACTAGCATATTCCGATGTACTGACCATTGACAATTCATAGGATTGACGTATATCTAAACTAGCATATCCCGATGTACTGACCATTGACAATTCATAGGATTGACGTATATCTAAACTAGCATATCCCGATGTACTGACCATTGACAATTCATAGGATTGACGTATATCTAAATTAGCATATCCCGATGTACTGACCTTTAACAATATATAGGATTGACGTATATCTAAACTAGCATATCCCGATGTACTGACCATTAACAATACATAGGATTGACGTATATCTAAACTAGCATATCCCGATGTACTGACCATTAACAATACATAGGATTGACGTATATCTAAACTATCATATCCCGATGTACTGACCATTACAATTCATAGGATTGACGTATATCAAAACTAGCATATTCCGATGTACTGACCATTGACAATTCATAGGATTGACGTATATCTAAACTAGCATATCCCTAAGTATTTAAGTTAACTCACGCCTCGTCCGTCCTTCTGCTGATAGAGTCGAGCTGTTTCCTTGAGGACTTTGTACTAGTATGTGAACACACTGACGGCATCTGTGAATTGAAGGTAGTGTGAGTAGACAAATAAATTACACTGAATAATTCTGTACTTAGTTATAGAAAGTTTCGTGGATTAACGTACGTACTTGTCAACGTGATATGAATGTAGTTAAACTTTCCACGAACTTTAACCTTAACTTATAGTTAGATTATGTGGATTAACGTACTTGTTCATGGAATGTGAATCTAGTTAAACTTTCCACGTACTTTAACTATAACTTATAGTTAGATTAATGTCAATGAACTTAGATGTTCATGCTATATGAATGTAATTAAACTTCCCACGTACACTAACTATAACGTATAGTTAGTGTAATGTCGATGAACTAACTTGTTCATGTTATATGAATGTAGTTAAACCTTCCAATACTTTAACTATAACTTATAGTTAGATTAATGTCGATGAACTTACTTGTTCATGTTATGTGAATGTAGTTAAACCTTCCAATACTTTAACTATAACTTATAGTTAGATTAATGTCAATGAACTTACTTGTTCATGCTATACGAATGTAGTTAGACCTTAAACGCACTTTAACTATAACTTAGAGTTAGAGTAATGTCGATGAATTTACGAGCACTTGCTCATGTTATATGAATGTAGTTAAACTTTCCACGTACTTCATTATTTAATTATTTAAAACTTTTAATTAGTAGGAGATACTAACTTTTAATGTACTAACATTTGCAAACTCATTATGTTATATGAACACAATATGACCGGCATTTCTATGTTTATTTTCTTACGCCTCCAGTAGTGTTGGAATGAGATCACTGATTGTAATAAGGGAGTGCTAGGGTCTTGTTTCACAAACTGGGAACCCCACTGAGAGGGGACTTTCCCGTCTTTCATCATTGGTCAATTTACTATGGGTAAGTTTTTGTTTATGTTTGTGGTTTAGTGAGAACAAATGTCCATTCGTGAACGCAGTGGTACAATAGTACCAGTAGGAAGTATGTGGTTATTCATATGTGGGTGGTGGGTGATTTATTTTTGTCTAGAGTTGTTTACTTAACTTATTAAGGTTGTTATATCACAACAGTCAAACCCAATGAACAAACATTTTTAGTGGGCCTCCCGGAATTTGAACTCGTGACCAACTGTATTTGAAGCAGATATGTTAACCAATAACTGTAGGAAGAGGTCTAATATAGGACGAAATAAGTTCTTCATTAACGGTCCATTAAACTTGTAGGTGGGAGGGAAGGAACACTGTCAAATCACTTCCCAACTACTGGAAACATAAAGGGGATTGACACTATATGAATCATAATATTATGATTGCCGGGAGACTATCCAAACAATAGATCACGTAGTTACAGAGTGCTATGCAGGGATTAGTTAGCATTAATAGAATTAGTGAGGCCGGCTTTATTTGTTTCAATGGATTGGATTTAGATTTTAGACAGGAGATAATTTTATTGTTTTTATTAACAAATAAAATCATTTTTGGGTCTTGTTTAAAATGTTATTGCTTCTTTTTATTTAATTAAATTTTATTGCTATAGTTTAATAAATAAGAAAAACTAATGTAATGTAATTTTACCTCAGAGATACCACTGAGGATGCCAAATCGCAGCATGAGCGAAAGGTCTGGTTATCTTGTAAATAATTTAGATAGCACCTTGACGCAACTGTCACCGGAAAATATATACTCTAGTGACACTTTTTTTGTTGGTAGTTGGTGATGTAAATATCACCTTGAAGCGGTCGTTACCGGAAGCTTTATTTATTAGTAATGTAACATTAGTAATTTTAAACTTTTGTATTAATTGTAGCTGCGACCTAAATTATTCAGTATATAACTGATACTTAGAATATTACTAGCTTTAGTTACTTTAACTGTGTACATTGATACAGGAAGTTAGTTTACCTGTGAGGGCAGGTATTCTGAAGCAGGTAACCTCAGAGTTGAGCAGATTGTAGTTCCTTCTTGAGCCGGCATGTAGTTGGTCCCACAGAGAGACGACCTCCGTTGGGATACTGCACGGTTGTTTCTTTCGTTCATCTAAAATAAATAGTGGTTGGATTTAAATCCGATGTTTTATTTATATTTATTAATGTTCAAAAAATATGAAACAATTACCACTAGAAGAAATATATTTGAACATTTACAACAAAAAAACATTAACAAAACACTTAATCTATTACTAAAACATGCGTTATTTGAAATACTTTCCGTAGAAAACTGTGATTCTACTAGTGCAAATTAAAAATATATATGAACTAAAAACGATAAAAAGTAGTTAACAGTCTAAATTTACTTAATTTCTTGTGAAATGAACGTAATTTTTCTATTATTAATATTTTTCATAAAGCTTATAATATTTAGAATAGCTTTTACTTACTTCAGATGTACTTTTTGTCGCAAATGTTGACGAAGCTGATATAAGAAACTGAGATTTGTTTGCTAAAATCGAAATAAAAGGTTAATTTAATAAATATCTCTTTAATACATACTTTAATAAATACTAGTTTATTTAATACATACTAGTTTATTTAATACATACTAGTTTCTATATTGTATAAACTTAATTTTTTACAGCATAAAAAACAAAATAGACTATATGCTGTTTGCTTTTTTTATTCTAAGCATCTATGAACAATAATTTAGTAGGAGTGAAAATAATCAACACACTAAAAAAATATTTACAGGGCGATGAGTGCTTAGTGTTTAAAATTTTACTTCAATGTGTTTAATGTAGTGTTTAAATATTGATTCAAATTTCTCTTTAAATAGTGATTGGAGTTTTACAAAATTAGTGTCTTATGCATAGTAAAGTCAGTTTTTCATATAGTAATTGAAATAAAGAACTCAAAAGTTTGGTCTATTCTTAAAAAGCATTAAATTTCCATCAGAATAAACATTTTTTCATTAAGATTGATTGTACTTTATTGTGGTTTGAGTTGCATAAAAATACAACATTTGTAATTTTTTTTACAAATTCACTTCTAACTTTAAGAGCGTTTTCATCACCAAAAAAGGAATGTGAAAGGTGTCAAACTATCTAAAAAACTTTCCTAATAAATCCTCTTTTATTTGGTACATTTGACTTAAAGAACGTCTTTCGTTGGATGAATGGCTTTACGTTTTTGTAAATGAAATCACGGAGTTATAAGAAATTATTTTGTCGTGATCTCAGTTACAAAAACGTAAAGATATGTCATCCAACGAAAGACGTTCTTTAATTCAAACGTACCAAATAAAATAGGATTTGTTAGGGAAGTTTTTTTAGATAGTTTGACACTTTTAACATTCATTTTTTGGTGATGAAAAGTGCTCTTAAAGTTAGAAGTGAATTTGTAAAATTTATAAATGTTGTACTTTCATGCAGCTTAAACCACAATAAAATATAATCAATATCAACGAAAAACAGCTTTTCTTATGGAAATTTACCACTATTTAAGAATATAACACACTTTTTAGTATTTTATTTCGATTATTACAGGAAACACTTACTTTGTTAGTTACAAGTAACAGGGAGTTTGTTATTATCAGTCTGTACTTACGATGTAAGATTATGTTAAATTGTGTTTCATTTACTTGAATAAATCAAGAGATAGGGAACTGACATTTCCCCGAATCATTAAATTTTACTTTCTCACGGCATAAGTATGTCAATATTTTACTTTATTAATATTCTCGCTGAGCTGGAATCAGGAATGACATTGGCTTTCATGGAAATCACTTTATTTATTTGTACTGTACATTCATAATCAATTAATCAAATTATTATACACTTAATAAAGGTTACTGCTCACATTTAAACAATCCCTGTCTTAATCTCATGCGGCAAAGTTCCCTTCACATAAGAGTTCAAAAATACCTTGAAATAAATATTTATGAATACCCGTTAACACAAGTTATACCTACCGTTATTAGGCAAGGTACTGGAGTGGCTAACTTTTGTCTCTGATGTTTTTGGCCATCGTTCATTTGATGAATGGACTCTTAGTTCTGACGAGGTTACTGCTCTTATTGGAATTATTTGACTTTTTGAGACCTACAAATCATAAAACTGTATGTTAACTTTTTAATTATTAAGCATTAAAAACTATCAACACAGCGTGTTTCTTTATAAAAATATTATTTTATGTTGCTTTATACATCCAACACGATTACAATTATTCTTTGTATAAGCCTTTATATTGAAGCGTAATTAATTGATTTTTTTACAAATTTTATAAAAATATGACAGCATTACATGTTAAAATATTTAAATGTACTCATGAACTATAAAACTATTGAACATTTAAAAATATAATATATTATAGCATACTCTGTCTGAATTTGTACCGATGCTAAATAGACATCGAGTAAAATTTATATGTCAAAATTTCAGGAAAAATATTGAATGTATTAATCATGTAGCAGTGTTGTGGTTTACCAACTTTGGTCACCATAATATTTATACATTTTATACTCATAATATTTATACATTTTATACTCATAATATTTATACTCATAATATTTATACATTTTATACTCATATTTTAATACATTTGTGTTGTGCGATGGTAACTTTTTTTTGTCATACCAACACTTAATATGCTAATTAATAAACAATTTAACTTAATAGAACTATCTTAAGCTACTTACTGCATCATGGACTATGTTGGCCGTAGCGTAAGGCGTGGTGTTCTCCTTTCTTGCGGTGTAGAAGGTGGACAGGCTAGGAGTGGAGTAGGTGACAGCACTGGAAGTCGGGGGGTGTTTGAACGCCCGCAGGCCCACCCACCCACCCTCTACCCACAAAGTGTCCTTGCAGGCATTCACAAGACTCATCTGGGACAAGTCGCCGATGTTGTTGACTGAAAAAAATGTCCGTCTGATTTTAAATTCTAAAAACTGTAACATTGTCCATAAAATGTTAAATAAAATATACCTTTTTTAGTAAAATTATTGACTAATAATTCAACATCAATCCAAAATATCCCCAGAGAAGCAAAATTAACTATCTCTTAGATAGGAAAAATTACTAACATTGTCTATAGAAATAAGAAGAATGTACACTTATATTGGTTCCATGAAGCTATTTTTCCAGTTAATTTAAAATAGTTAACGTTCGGTTTTCTCAGTTAGTACCAGCAGTCTTTCTGCCTTAGTCCCTCTTCATCCTTCTCTCTCCAGCACATGCTGAAGTAACTAATAGCTAGCTAATGGTACGCCAAATAGTCATCGGAGTGCTTATTTGAAACCGACCACCGTTAGATAGCAGCATAGGTGCGCTTCTACAGCTAATACATTTTCTTGGATAGTGTATTTCTATAGTAAATGGAATACTAAATCTATTTGCAAATATTTCAATTTGTTTTATATAGACCCTATTCAAATATTTGAACATTTTCTCAACACAGCTAATAGCTGATAATCATACAAATGGTTCATAATTAAACTTTAAATAATTTTAAAAAGTCGGTAGATAACATTTTATTTAAAATTTAAGGATTATAACTCTTCAATATGCAATAAAAGCTTTTATCGGTATTAAAGAAGAGAAAAAATTTTAACAGTATTGAAAGTTGTCAGATTTTCCCAAGTTTTAATACTGCAAAAGTGATTAATAAAAAACAGTTTAAACCACACATAATAAATAATCACGAGATTTTCAGTCATAATTATTGGATAATGAAGGAATTTCACAATACTAATATTGTATCACTGAATAATATTTGTCAAAAGAGTTGAGAATGATCAAGAAATTTCAATTTTATTTATTTATTTAATATCAAAACTGGTTTATTTGTTCAATGAATTTTAATTTACTAATAATTTTATGACTATAATGAATAAAATAATAATTTCAATAAAGTACCCTTTATTCATTTTCTATGATAAAACACGACCGGTTTCTATTATAACCAGTAATTTTAAAAACTTATAATTACCCAGTTATGAACATATTAGGGCCTATATAGTAAAACTCTTAATCAATACGATTTTCAAAATAAATGTAAAGCAAATAAAATAGCACGAGTGTTTTAAAATAAATATAAAGCCAAATACAACAAAATTTAAATAACAATTTTAATCACTAGAATAGTAATAAAATAAATAAATAACATACAAATAAATAAAAATTTTTACCACAATGACCTAGCTCCTTCCTTAACGCCTGGCGCCTCTTGATATAAAACGATGTAAGGAACGCAAGGGAGCACACAATAACAGAGGCGGCTAGAGTTAAGGTGAGGAGAGTCTTGGAGGATCCATGGTCGGTGGGCCTGGCCGCCGGAGGACTGAGCTGAGGACCTATGAGGACTTCAGGAGAGTAAGGACCTGTTCCTCTGAGTGTCATAGCACTGATACGGACGTACATGTGTGGGCTGGCGTTGTGGAGTGTCATTGAGGACGTGGAGGCGTTGACGGAGAAAGTGGCGAGGACTCGCCCGCTGGCCTTCACCTGCAGCTGGAATAGAAACAAGTGTATGAAAGTAGGGGTCTAATAATTAGTAGAAAGAAGCATAATTTTACTAATGAAATAGTTTTTTCTCTACACTACTATGAGTTCAGCTGTTTTCGTTATGTGTTTACAGCCTGCGAAACATCATATTTTTAACAGCTGTCTATTGTTTACTACCGAAAGTAATATTGTTTACAACCGAAAATTTTCCACAGTCAACAACACCTGTCCTTAAAACATGTTTCTAATTTAATAAACAGTTAACATTCCAACAATGAGTTTTTATTCCGTAGTGTAGTGAAAAGTATCGTTCAAAACTCGAGTGAAAGTGTTTTGTATGTTCTCGACCATTTGAAGTGCTCGACAAGTCTCGCACTTCAAACATATGGTCTCGAACATGCAAAACCCCAATTTCCACTCTTGTTATGAAATATACAATTTCACTTGATATAATCAGATTGTATCTTTTTTCAATCTTATCAATATGATGCAGTATGTTACCAATGGATTGGATACTACTTCAGGTTGTTGGATTGGTTGATGGTTCATATTAGAAGGTCTTGTTATCTGCGATTCACTTTTCAAATATATGGATAAATAGTTCATTAAAAGTGTTCTATAAATAACTAAGATTATATTAATGTCCCTGTAATAAAGAGAGTGTTCCTGCATATTTGGGTTGGACTGTCGGCTGAGGATGATAAACACAAACTAACAAGCATGTCCGTAACGGCGGACTAGAGCCATCAGAAATACGGAATTTGAGCAGGTTTCTCTCAATTGTCTATAAAACTGCATGTTAGGAATTCCAAGGTACTGTCCCGACGAGCCCTCTAAAATGTCAGGAGCATTCTTGAAAAATATTCTAGTTCATTGCTTGTTCATAAATAATATACACTGCATATTCGGCGGCACGTCTACCCGGCACCAAATCTGACCACCGCTCTAAGGTTAATCAGGCGTTACTAATGTCACAACTTAACCCGGCACCGAGACAGTTTGAAGGTAGGGGAGCTGGGTTCCCCCTCCACAACACCAAACATACGCCCCTCATTCTCTTCTTTCCCTCCCTCGAACCCTAGGCATCTCATCGCCCTAACTCCTTTAACCTAACCTAACCTAACCTAACCTAACCTAACCTAACCTAACCTAACCTAACCTAACCTAACCTATTGAACAAAGCGTTGCCTTCATTTTACAAAGCTCACCCCCATTCATTTTAAAACCATCACACACCTTCGTTTAGTAAAGCTCAGTCCCCGGACATGGACAGCGCGAACCTACGGCACCTTACGAAAAGGGGAGGTGATTAGGGGAGGGGAAAGAGAAAGGAGGGGTTGGGAGGGGGTAGTGTAGGTGGAATGGGTAAGAGGGGTGGCTGGTGCCGGGTTGACATACTGTCATGGCGGCCAGTGAAAGGTCCAGTGCCGGGTTGACGTGTTTTTTTATAACATATAAAGCTTGGTGCCGGGTTGATGAACTCCCGCATATTCATAAAGATAGCTTTACCACTCTCTCTGTTAAGAGGAAAAATATCCCTTTAATACTTAATTTAATTTATTATTATTTCTATTTATATTGTATCAAATAAGATAGTTGTCTTATTTTTTGGTTAAACTGATTAATACTGAGTATGTTTTTCTCATTTAAAATTTCATATTGAATATTTGAATATTATATAATAAAAACTTTTTCTAGTAATATATATTTTCCATCAACTAGCATAGAGCTAGATGGTTTATATGTAGACTGCAGCAATGTGTCTTTGCGCTTGCGAAAATAAATTGAATTGAATTGAATTGAAGATAGATTCTCAGAATGGTTATGTAATGCCTAGTAATTTGTATGTAGGGTAAGATGATATATGATGTTTGAGTGTAGGAACAGTAGGCATTTTGTATGTCCTATTTACATCTAGGATGGATAGTAATTTCACAGAATGTTAGGATTTAGTGCAGGGAGAGTAGAGACACCATGAGTCACATTCTGTATGTAGAGTATATAGAGAGGCCTTGTTTAGTGTAATGGAGGTAGGGGATAGGGAATTTAAAAATCATGTTTATATGTAGGGTCAATAGGGGAACATTACGTAATATTTGTGTTTAGGGTGATTAGAAAAACCATAAATCATCATTATGTGTATGGTGGGTAGGAATATCATGTACAATTTTCTTTAGGGCATATATTATACAAAAAGTACCTTAATTTGTAGATTGAGCCGTGATTTGTAGGACCATCTATATGTCAATTTGTAGAATAGTTGAAATAGCTTAAAATGTGTGCATAAAATTAAGGGCCCCCTTTAAGAGGGTCAAATTTGTGATTCTTCCTTTGTATAAATAAATGGTAAGTTCCTATTGTAAAGATGTTATACCATCTTGAGACCACAACAAATTATTTTACAAGTCCAACTCTACAATATTCTTGATGAAATGTATATATTACGTTGTAATACAATTTACCTTATAGCCTATTAAGTTTCCATTGAGTTTATTTAAGGGAGGTGGACTCCAGTGGACAAAAGTTGTTGTTTCGTTAAGCCAGCCAACCTCAAGATCAGTCGGAGCTGCGGAGGGCACTGAAAAAGTAAAAAAGTATGCAATACTCAGGAAATAGTTGAGTTACTACGACATGTAATATTTGTTTCCAGGTATTCTGGAAAAATTGAGTAAAAAAAATATTATACAGCAAATAATCACCTATATAAAACTTCCTACTAAAATAATGAACCTCCTAGAAAATGTTATCCGATGATAATTGCTTATAATGCACTATGAACAACAACTTGTTTTGTTTGTTATAAGATATTTTCAAACAAATAAAACATATTTCTGTTTGTTTATACATGAACTTATCTCACCATCCTCCAGCGTTTGAACCATCCGAGAGTTCGAAGGTCTCCCCTCCACAGTCTTGTAGAAAGGTACCAGAAACACCCTATACTGAATGTATTTCCTGAGACCTGTGACCGTGTAGCTTGTGGCTCCTGCGTTCAGCACAGTCACCAATCTGTACTCGGTCTTCCAGTCACTTCCGGTCTCGGTCAGGGGTTGGTAGTGCAAATATATTCCTTCTACGTACGCCTCAGCTCTCAATATCTGCAATTGAAACGATATAAATTCCAATATTTCTGTAGGAAATATTTGTGATTTATGTTTTAATGTGTTGCATGGTTATATATTTCTAGAATATTTTGAAATTAAGATATTTGTGTAACTTGATGGAGTTTTGCATAACAACTTTTAAGACCTTAAAACAAAATTAATTTCTTTAACATATACATTGAAGCCCCTCCCCCCAACATCTTCTCATAAACATTGAAAATTAGTTATGTGTTTTAGCCATTGATAAGAGGATTTTTTGAATTTAGATTATTTTTACTTACGTGTTTTAATTAGTCAATCTGTCCACTAGATAACTAGACGACGCGTTTCAAGTTAAAAGACTCATCATCAGGTCACTTGTTTCTGTTAAGATGAACTTATTTCGTATAAAGTTTACACACGTAAAAACACATTATGTCACGCAACGATACAGTTCTGTGGGTGATTGATAGATAAGAACTGGAGTATACTTCAGTTATTCCCCTCCTTCACCTACATAATTGTTTTCATTAGGATCAGCTGTGACCATTGATTTCGTTTTGTGTATGATGGTGCTGAATAATATGTTAGATTCTAAATGTATCTTGCCATTGAGTAAATTTGAATTATTTTTAGACTTGTAAATTTCGTATTCTTCTAGTTTTTATAGTTTACTTTTGTGGCAAAAATAAATTATCTGTACATTTATGTAAATACTCCAGTTCATGTCCATCAATCGCCCACTATATAAGTGCGTGCCATAATGTGTTTTTGCGTATGTAAACTTTATATGAAATAAGTTTCAAGTTCATCTTAATAGAGAAAAATTACCTGATGATGAGTCTTTTGACTTGAAATGCGTCGTCAAGTTATATAGTGGACAGATTGACTAAAACACATAAGTAAATATTGATCGTCTGTCCGGGCCTAAAATGACTGATTTTAATAATTTAGATTATATTGTAGATAGGTCTCAGTTTGTTTAAATATAAATTAGTTTTAAACATCACGATGGAATACTAAGTAGATTGAAGTGTTTTACAATAACTGTTTGCTATAAAATAGTTAAAACTAATACTAAATACAAATATTTCCAAACACGTTGATGGTAGTTTGTATGGTTATTATAAGTACAATAAATATAGTATAAATAAATTGACTTTATGTAGACTCTATTAAATTAACGTAAACAATTTACAATAAGAAAAGAAAGTGTTTAAGAAAATATTCCATTAAATAAGTCATAATTTTAATTAATGACTTCCACCTTCAAACTTATGTCAATGTTTAACTTCCACAACACTATTAGGTGTAACACATAAGTGTGACATATTGTACAAGCTTGTTTTATTGATATTTATTGTTTACACTATTATTCACTGTGTTTTTGTTATTAGTATACATTGATTAAGTTTAACCGTTCTAAGATTGATTCATTAGTGTTGATAAAACCAACCAAAATGTGCTCCTCACGACATAGTAAATGGGGCTAGCTACTGCCCCTCCATAACGTGGCCTACCGTCTACCTAGTCTCCATAACAACATTAAAGGGAATCACAGAGTGGGGGGAAAGTATTTCTCTCTCACTTCCACAACTCAGTCCATCTCTCACGTACTGGTGCTTTCAGTAGGTCACAATATTATAGGTCTATCTATACTCTTCAGATGAACAAAGTAAAGTAATAATAATCTTAATTATAAAAGAAGATTACTTATTGTAGTTAGCAATTGTTAATAATGGTAATTAAGGCCTATTTAGAAACAGTTATCTAAGATTGTAGAGATAACGACCTGCCAAACCACTCTGACAGCTGTTGAAGAAACAGCTGATAGTTGCTTCAGCTGGAGCACTGTGTCAGAGAGGAGCGAGCGAGCTGAGTTCAGCTGACCTAGCGTGACTTTTCGTGCATTGGAGTTGAGTGTTTGGACCGTGTCTGACGTCACGCTTGGCTCTGAAACGTCATCTGAGTCCTCAGCAAACACAGAGAATACGTAGAAAGTAGCTGGCCTCAAGTCTGTTATCTGGAAAAAATCATCGATATTTATTATTTATCACTTAAGTCTATTAATTATTCAATAGTGATACAAAAAATTACACTATGCTAGAAAAATTATAAAGATTTATTATATAAAAAAATATGAATTTTAAAATATTTTTTTAAGTGAGCGAGTGAGCAAGCGAGAGTGATTGAGGGTGATATATATATATATATATATATATATATATAGATATATATATATATATATATATATATATATATATATATATATATATATATATATATATATATATATATATAATGTTATAATAAAAAATAATAGCTGAGCACCCTTACAGTTTTTTATTAAATGAACACGACCGGTTTCGGCATTCGTGCCATCTTCATAGGTGTTATCTGTTTACAAAACAAATAAAATTAAATAAATAATTGTCATAAAGGAAACATATGTTAAATTAGTAAATATATTTTTTGATTTGGTGGTTAGTTGTCATTGTGTGTGTTGTTTCTTATATGTATAATTGTTTCGAATATTGGGTTTCTTTTTTGTGTTAACATGGTGTTGATTAAATTATTGGGATTTTCTTGGTTGTGTTTATAAATTTCAAGTTCTTCTTGGGAATCTAGTTTTTTGCTTTTTGAACCGAATTTTAGAATTTTCATGTTTGTTTTCATATTTGTGTAGTTGTGATTATTGTTTAGTAAATGTTCTGCAAAAGAAGATTTCATTGAAGTTCTGTTGTTTGATTTTAGAGCTTGTATGTGTTCATTAAATCTTCGTTTAAAAGATCGTCCTGTTGTCCAATATAATAGTTTGGGCAGTCTGTCCAGTCAATTTTGTAAATTCCTGATTTGTCAAATATATCTTGGGTTTTATGTAATCTTGAAGTAGATTTCTTTTGTATTATGTTAAATGCGTTGTTATTTGTTTTAAAACCAATTTTGAATTTTTCTTTCTTAAAGGTTTTTCTAATTGCTTTATTAAGCATAACAAAATGCCCCTTCATACAAATTATGCAAGTTCCTCAATCAATTTATCAAAAACAACATACAATACACAAATAATTTTAACATCAAAAACAGACTAGAGTTAATAGAGAATATAAAAAACATCAACATTCCAGAAGATTCTTTATTTATTTCTTTTGATGTACAAAATATGTACTCAAACATTCCAATTAATGAAACAATAAAAATTCTTCGTGGAAATTTAGAAAAAAGCATGAATAACCTAACTGAATCCAACATCAACGATATAATCAACCTAACAAAAGTAAGTGTAAATCAGAACTACTTTGAATTTAATGATAAATTTTACAAACAAGAGGATGGTTTGGCAATGGGATCTCCTCTTTCAGGTCTTCTTGCTGATATTTACATGAATGATTTAGAATCATCAAAAATAATTAACGATAAAAATCCCTTTAGAAACAACTTAATTTATTGGTTTCGTTACGTTGATGATATCATTTGCTTATTCAAAGGAACAAAAGATCAACAAATTCAACTTCTAAACTATCTGAATTCCATTTCTAAAACAATCAAATTTACAATGGAAAGCCAAAATAAAGAAATTAACTTTTTAGATTTAACAATTTATCAAAATTCATCAAACCATAAATTAAAAATTTGCAGAAAGAACACTCAATCAGATCTTATAATCCCAATAAATTCCAATCATCCATGGTGTCGTAAAATGGCTTCATTTCGAGCTCTTATTAAAAGACTAATAGAAGTACCAATGGACAAACATGATTTCAATGAAGAATTCAAAGTAATCAAACAAATAGCAATGACTGATGGTTACAAACCTTCCACAATCGACAAAACATTACATAAAATGAAAATAAAAAATAGAAACATTTATCAAAAAGAACCAGAAAATAGAGCATTCATCTGTGTTCCCCACAACACAATACTTAATAAAGCAATTAGAAAAACCTTTAAGAAAGAAAAATTCAAAATTGGTTTTAAAACAAATAACAACGCATTTAACATAATACAAAAGAAATCTACTTCAAGATTACATAAAACCCAAGATATATTTGACAAATCAGGAATTTACAAAATTGACTGGACAGACTGCCCAAACTATTATATTGGACAACAGGACGATCTTTTAAACGAAGATTTAATGAACACATACAAGCTCTAAAATCAAACAACAGAACTTCAATGAAATCTTCTTTTGCAGAACATTTACTAAACAATAATCACAACTACACAAATATGAAAACAAACATGAAAATTCTAAAATTCGGTTCAAAAAGCAAAAAACTAGATTCCCAAGAAGAACTTGAAATTTATAAACACAACCAAGAAAATCCCAATAATTTAATCAACACCATGTTAACACAAAAAAGAAACCCAATATTCGAAACAATTATACATATAAGAAACAACACACACAATGACAACTAACCACCAAATCAAAAAATATATTTACTAATTTAACATATGTTTCCTTTATGACAATTATTTATTTAATTTTATTTGTTTTGTAAACAGATAACACCTATGAAGATGGCATGAATGCCGAAACCGGTCGTGTTCATTTAATAAAAAACTGTAAGGGTGCTCAGCTATTATTTTTTATTATAACATTATCATATATAGCAGCCCTAGGATTTACAACTTTTCTACTAATATATATATACATATATATATATATATATATATATATATATATATATATATATAGAGAGAGAGAGAGAGAGAGAGAGAGAGAGAGAGAGAGAGAGAGAGGGAGAGAGAGAGAGAGAGAGAGAGAGAGAGAGAGAGATGGGGTTGCCACCTTCAAAACTAACCCCATCTCTCAAAAACTAAGCTTGCTGTACATAACTTTAACATACATAAATTCACCTTACTCTTTGAAAATAGGATATATACAGCAGACGACACTAACATTTTATCACATATTCAGATCTTCTTTCAGTTATAGCTTCACTTATATAATACATATCAAAGGAAATAGTGTAAATTATAGTATATTTACCAGAACATTGGTCGAAGGGATTCCGGAGGCTGCAGTCATCCATTCGCCCTTCATGTCTAGGTTATAGTAGAGTACTGAGTAGACTGTGGAGGGGGTGGATGGGTGGGCAGGGATCCAGGTCAAGCTGACACTGTCCTGAGTGACGTTCAGGACCTGGGGTCTGCCCGGAGATGAGAGGGAGTGGTTGGTCGACTCTGATGGGGTTGCAGGTACGATTTCGTCTGTACTTATCTGAAAACAAAGCAAAGTAAATAGATTTTATAAAAACAAAACTTAAGCTTTTTAAGTAGCAAAGTATAAAAGTAAGTTAAGCTAGGATGAAGTAAGGATGATATACTCAGGGTTCCCAACATACTTGAGGCCAATCTATTACTTTTTATTATTTATTTCCTTATTTAACTTTGAGAAAAATATTATTTAGACTTTTTAAACTATTCTACTGGAAATTAATTATACTATCAAAAAATACAACGTTGATATTTATATTTGTTGATTGACAGACACTAGGCCTCCTATCACTTAATTTATATTTCATTTCAATTAATTTATAAACTAACCTTTCAAACTAAATAAACCTTAGTAATTGTGAGAAAACTATAAAAGAGGAGAATGCCACAAATAATTTTGTTTTCGAATTCGTTCCGATACAACATTTAGAATACGTGTTTTGCTATAATGGTTTTCACTTCCATATTTATATTTGTGACTTAATAGATATTGGTCTTAAAATTTCTAAATTCTAGTAAAAACATTGTGTCTCACCTGTAAAGAAGCCCTCACGACATTCGCTCCAGCTTCGTTAACTGCTGAGCACACAAACGTTGCTGAGTGGCCAATCGCTGCTCGCACACTCAGCGTGTTATCCTCGGCCACTCGATAGTCTTCTATGGAGTAACCAGAATACATCAGATCTTGAGTGCCTTCTACATTCCAGAATACCTGGGGAGGTGGAAACCCTTCCGCCTTACAAGGAAACAAAGCCAGGTCTCCGGGGTGTACTTTCTGGTCGTAAGGACGTGCTAGGAACTTTGGAGGAGCTATAAAAATAATAACAAAACAATGGATTGAAGCAAATAGTGTATATGACATAAAATAAAAGAGGCTCTTTTTATTTTACTTTAGTTTGGCGATAGCTAAGAACACATATAAACTATAAAATAGTAAAATGGAAAAATTCATATAATGTAATCTATCATATGGTATTTACACTGTGATGAATGTTAATTCTACTTTAATTCTATGAATGTCAAAATTCTTTATCAAGATAAACATATAATTAAGTTATTTAACTATACATAGTGACAGAGAAGAAAGAATCAGAGGTCGCATCCAATAGTACGTTAATGTGTCGAGTAGTTAGTTATCCACTTTGTCATGCGATGGCAAGGCCAGCACCTTGTCAGTCCCTCCCTTACTGTCCCAAATTCTCAAGAATAACGTAGTAATTATTACTACAAATATATAAAGATGTACATCAGTTGTACATCTGAATAATTACTGAAGCGTTCATTGCTGCCATAAAAACGCGACCTCTGTATCTTTTTTTCTGTAAATAACCTATTTAAAGGTATTAGTTATTTTCATGACACAACATAATAACTTTTAGGTTTTATTTGATTGGTTGTTTTGGTTTATTGAAATAACTTTTAATGTTACACTCGATAAATACAAAACAAGATGAATTATTCTTATAATAGCTTTATTTATAGACAGTATATGAACGAAACGTAGGTTGTAATAAAAAAACTAACAAGAAAAAGAAATTAAATAAAGCTAAATTTAATGTACAGGAGTCTTAACTATTTAGGATAGTAGGGATTATATACAGGGCAAGTAAGGAAATTGATTTAGTAACATATAATCAATAGTTAAATTGAAGACTCTAGAAAGTGTATAGTAAAATAAAATATTATAAACAAAATACCTTTAACACGTTAATTTGTTGTACGATGTACATTTCAATGAATTATGTAAACAATCTGTACATGGAAAATAAGAACCATGTCACAGGTAAAGCTATACAACTCAAATGAGTCATATAATGTAAATTACGTACCCAGCACTGTTACAGTGGCACTTGCTGACACCGAGCCCACTGTGTTAGAAGCCTGGCACACATACACGCCCTGGTCAGTCACAGTGGTCAGTTGTAGGGCGAGAGTGTGATCCTCTGTCACTTTAGCATGGGCAAGCAGGCTGGCAGGTCTTGACCCTACAGGGGACTGTTGGAACCACCGCACGGTGGGGGTAGGGTCCCCACCCACATGACACGTCAGCCGTGCTGTCTCATTTATGGAGACTGTAGTGTCTCTGGGTGTGACGAGGAAGAACGGCTTCACTGTAACAATGAAGAAGTGTTACAAACATTCAAATATGAACAGCTTGAAAAGCAAAGGAACACTTCAGAAGTGTATTTTAATTATATAAAAACCTGCCCCGACTATTAAACATATTAGTACAAATTTTATTGCAGTATTATAAAAATCAACATGTACAATTAATGTTGATTTAGAGTTTCACACTTTTATTTTAGTACAATATTTTAAAACCACCTTGCCTTAACTTCCAGAATCTAAGCGCTTGGACGTAAAAATAATAAACATTACGATAGTAATAATAAAAATAATAAATAACAATAAAGTGCCCTCCAAACTAGGTGGATATGCATTTTAAATTGGAAAATGTGTTTTACTAGCAAAATTTCATATGATATTTTATTAAATTATTATTTGCTTTTCTTTAATATACATATAAATGGTATTTTATATTTCATTCGTTGGATAAAAAAGAGAGCATTTTCAAGTTTTTTGGAACATTTTCATATAAACTACTTTTAACTTGCAAAGACAAATAAAAAATATTCAAAACCTAAACGGCCAAATCCCTGAAACATTCACTAAAATTCTGAAAAATCCTTAAGTTTGTATGTATATTTTTTACATGCACTATCGTTGAAATATCTTAGTGAGTTTAGACCTTAATATTAAGACCAACATTAAAAATGGCAAAAGTTAAATTTCAACGTAATTAATGTAACTTTTGTCCTTTACAAGCTACAATATTAGTCATGTATTTATAATAATCGTAGACATCTTATATATTGAAAGTAAGGTAGACAGATAACTTGTCAAGTTACAAGAAATAATACAAATCACAAACTATAATAAATATTATATTATAGTTTGTATATAATATTTATTATAATATAATATTTATTATAATATAATATTTATTATAATATTATATTTATTTATTATAGAATTGTATTTGTCATAATTAGTTGAGATCACAAATCCTCCCTCTTTCTCAGACGTCATCTATAGCCTCATATATAGGGATTAATGGTTAGCGTTGTAAATAATTAATATTTATGATAACAAACAAATATTAGAAATAAACAAACCATGTACATCGAGTAAACCAGGTCGACTTTCCCTCAATCCCACCACGTTTTGTACCACGCACTGGTAGTTGCCAGCATCCGACGACCGCACGTCAGAGATCATTAGATTGGTCCCATCCACAAGTCGTAGTCTGGCAATAAAAAATATATTACTGTCAACAAAAATAATGTAATTCTGTACAATTAAAATAAGAAAAAATATTTCTATTACTAAGCATTCTAGCTCCTTATAAAACTAAACTCATTCAAAACGCTTTTCAAACTTGAAATAGAATTTTCGATTTGAGTACGTGACTTGATTTTTCATTTATATTGTAAAATTGTCTCTATCTAATTGAAATCCTCAAAAAACAGATTATAAATAAAAATATGAAATACATTTAATAGTAATAATAATAGTGATAGTTCGATTATATATTTTACTTTAATTCCAAGCTAACACAATAATATAGCATAGGTACTAAAAATTAAAAGAAAATCCATCCAATTTATATAAACTTTCGTTCGAAATCAACCATCTAAGTTTCCACTATCTAAAAACCCTCTTCCTTTATACACAAACACTAGTACAGTATAAGAATTTAGCATAGTATACAGGACAAAAATTAAACTTGTGGTTGTTACATAAAGTGTTCCACTCTAATATTTTGTGAAGTTATATGTAGGCCTATATAATTTATATCTTATTTATTAGTTGATAGTGGTAGTGATAAAGTGTTATACTTTATAAGGTAGAATAAAAATGTTAACTATATTTAAGTTACAGAGTCAAAGAATAATTTGAATCCGATGTATTTACTAGTCAAATGTGTGTCAATGACGTAAAAAAATATAGGTAAACATTTTTTACTCTCCCAACAGTGAACAAAATCTGGTCTGTAGCTATTAGCATTTTACATTAATAGAACAGCCAAAATAATTAGTCACGTAATCAGGATATTTCATAGGATTGATTATCTGTAAACATATTTCAGTGATGTGTGTGGTTGTATATTAATGTCTATCATTTGTCTGTTTTACCTTTTCAAGAAATACATGTATTAGAGTATAGAACCATTTAAAGTGCTTAATGATCATTAAGACACGTGATGGATTAGGACACTGCAAAAGGACATATTAGCAGGTTGCACAGCAAGCAAATATGGCTAGTGGCTTAAAAGGATGTGTGAATCAATAGATCTTACAATTGAGGATAACACCGTATGGTATTGGAAACTTCTTGAGCTCTGAAAAAGTATTTTATAGTCTTAATATTTACTTACGTGTTTTAATTATTCAATCTGTCCACTATATAACTAGACGACGCGTTTCAAGTAAAAAGACTCATCATCATGTCATTTTTCTCTATTAAGATGAACTTGAAACTCATTTCATATAAAGTTCACACACGTAAATACATATTCTGGCATGCAATTATATAATTCTGTGGGCGACTGATGGACAAGAGCTGGAGTATACTTTTAATATCAATACTGCCTTTAAATATTGGACTTAAATATTAATATTATTTTGTGTTTTTGAATGAATTTCAGAAATAGCTAAAAAATTTGTGTCACATGAGTGTACTCTATTAGTCTTGACCGATCTGGAGAAAAAGCGTAGTGAAAGTATTGATGTTCCCTACCTGGAAGATGGCTGGAAGTCAATGACATCACCATCCTTGCACCAGTGTAGAGAAGGCTCAGGATGTCCCTTGGGAGGATCACATTCAAAAATGACTGTCTGACCTCTAGTGGTAGCCGTGTCCCTAGGCTCCAGCTTGAACTCATCCCGTAACACTAATAATAAACTCAATTAATTCAGATATACAAACATTCCAATCTATAAATAAAACTAAATATATGTTTATTAATAGGAATCATTTACAAATATCAATGTAAGTGTGGAATGTAAGCAGTGACTATCTTGAAACTGTCACTATATCACAGAGGATAGTAAACAAACGATAAAACACAACACTGATTTTATTTTAAAATGTTCAAAGTTAAAAGATGTCTTATTTTTGCAGGCAAAGTTAGGGCTAAGAAGTTCTTTCTAACACTTAACTTGGGGACTAACGGTTTAAGTTTGATTTCCGAACAACCACAAGTGACCGTGTAGGTGGGCTGCGTGCAAGGAAGGGATCGCTCAGACGGTCACCCATCCAAGGAACAACCACGCTCAGTGTTACTTGACACCATTATCTTGTGTCGACCCTCCAGTCAAGGCCATCGGCACTCTGTCAATACCACTGTACGTATATAGGTGGGTGGGTGGGTCAACATAGTTGTATGTGTATGGGTGTGTGGGTGGGTCAATACCACAGTACATGTATGGGTGTGTGGGTGGGTCAACACCACTGTACGTATATAGGTGGGTGGGTGGGTCAACAGGTTTGTATGTGTATGGGGGTGTGGTTGGGTCAACACCACAGTATGTGTATGGTTGGGTGGGTGGGTCAACACCACTGTATGTATATAGAGGTGGGTGGGTGGGTCAACAGAATTGTATATGTATGGGTGTGTGGTTGGATCAATACCACCACACTATGTAAAGGGAGGGTGGGTGGTTCAATACCACTGTACGTATATAGGTGGGTGGGTGGGTCATCATAGTTGTATATGTATGGGTGTGTGGTTGGGCCAATACGACAGTATGTGTTGTGAGGTCGTTTCGTCAGTTTAAATTATTTTTTTTTACTAATGCCGTTTATTTTTCCCTTAACTAATAGAAATTCGATTTTATTCGCTGGATGCCTCAGGGAGGTAATTCCAGGTTTCGATAATCGAGTATACACGCGACGGATTCACTTCGAACGAATTAGACTCAGTAAATGCCAAAGTGAACAACCGTAATAATGCTTATCTTAAAATTGGATTTTATTGTAAATATTTTGTTACAGTAGTAAGTTTGTAAACTATATAGTAAGTAAAATTCATCTCTACAGTAATTTGTGTTGTGGACTATATTGCTATAGTGCTAAGTTGTTATGAACAATGTTTTTCAATAAATTAGTGTTACGTACCGATTATTTATTGTCCACTGTGGCATAGTGATAATTATAAGTATAGTAATAGATAATTTAAAATAGCAAGTTACCGTGATTGGTAGGAGAACATCCATGAAGACATAAATACTACATTGTTAATCATACTGGGTAAGTTAAGTATTGCTTTTAATATTATTTACTAACCGAAAACATGTAGAAACTTGTTCACTCATCTAACAATGGCATATTATTAATACACGGTGGGTCAATGTGAATAAAATTAAATGATGATTTAAAGTCCTTGTAATTCATGAAGTGAAATTAAGTATGTGTATCAGGCCATATTTCAGACTATGGTGTCATTGCGTACCACCTAACCGTGGCTATTACAAAGCCTGTGAGATTATTGTGGATGTATAGTAAGTATAGTAAAATCATTAACATAAGAATCTAAGCTCTCAGAGTCTCATGATGTGATGAACCGAACTAAAACTGTATCAGAGTTGTTCTAACATTGCAAAGCTAAGCATGACATAGTTAGTGAAAGTTGTACTATCTTTTTTAATAAATTAACCAAGTTCACATAGCAGTCTGATCACTTTGTAGATACATTAAAAATGGCTGGCGAAAGTGAAAATAATACGTTTGTTGTGCCAATGTCTAGACGGCGCCACGACTGGGAGAAAGGGTGTGCTTTATTACCCAGCTTCCCTGATGTTGACAGTTGACATCTACCCTGCCATCGGGGTATTTAGGGGTGAGGTCAGGGGACGAAAGATGAACGACCCTCTGATGTACTCTTATTACTACTTATATAAGTGCGTTGGCGAAAGTCTCCTAGGCGGAATCAAATGTTGAAATGTTTTTGTTTATCATCCCTTAAACAACTATCATGTAATTTTCAAGTATTTTTTCGTGACTGAAAATTAATATCCTTATACGGAGAAAGTCTTAAGATTAATCAAAAGGAGCTATGGAAGGATTTGAGAATTAAAAGTTAAAAAATTAACTTTTATGACATACGTGGCATGACCGAGTTTTCAAACAGTGGATCAAAATTATTAATATCAAAGATATACATGAAATAAATGTTACCATGTCTTTTAGAAGTATTTAGACAACCTTTCTCACCTTTTTTATTTTTTTATAAACAGTTGCTTGGAAATCTATCTGGGCATTTTTCACTGGATAAAATCTCTAAATATATATAGACATATATGAATGAATTTTGTAGAGTGATTGTTAACAAAATATTATTTATATTTTTGAATTTTGCAATTCATTTATGTCCTCTGTAATAAAAACTGATTTGATTTGAAATATGTTACCCATTAGGTAGCATATTTAAAGAATGGTTTGTTTGTGTGCACTTAGAGAACTTCGTTGAAAGTTCAGAGTAGAAAAAGTTTGGTATTACATAAATTAGCTTAGATTTGAACATACTCATTTGAACTTTGAAACATCGATTTACTTAATCATACGATCATAGGGTTTGATGACAATACTGTTTAAAAGTATTTAAGCATGATTTTTGGATAATCATTGAGTCTACTCGTATCATTGAAAAACTGCCTTCCAACTCTAAATCGAATTCTTAAAAGCTCGCCCATTCTCGACGTACTCCTCTCATTAAACTGTGTGTTACAGGGAGGGTGGGAGGGTCCATCATTTTATGTATTACAGAGTGTGTGGGAGGGACTATCATTTAATATATTATAGAGTGGGTGGAAGGGCCCATCATTGAGTGTATTACAGAACGATTGGGAGGGCCCTACTCATTAAACTGTGTTACGGGTATGATGGGAGAGCCCATAATTGAGTGTATCATAGAGTGGGTGACAGGGCCTATAATTGAGTGTATTATAGAGTGGGTGGAAGCGCCCATCATTGTGTGTACTATAGAATGGGTGGGAGGGTCCATTATTGAGTGTATTATAGAGTGGATGGGAAGGCCCATTATTGAGTGTATTATATAGTGGGTGGGAGGGCCCTACTCATTAAACTTTGTTATGGGTATGGTGGGAGAGCCCATAATTGAGTGAATCATAGAGTAGGTGGGGGGCCCATAATTGAGTGTATTATAGAGCGGGTGGGAGTACCTATCATTGTGTGTATCATAGAGTGGGTAGGAGGGCTCATCGATCATCATTGAGTGTATTATAGAGTGGGTGTGAGGGCCGATCGTCATATGTTATACAACGGGCTATTGGATTTTTCCACTGTACAACTTAATATTTGTACATGGTGGATGAGTGAGACTGGCTGCATTATAATTTATGTATGAAGGTTGGTTTCGGAAATATATAATATTTTATAGGAACGGAACATATTATATGATCCACTTGTGTCTGTCAGGTTGATATATTTGTGTTGTCCGCACATTGTAACTGTCAAAGTCAGTACAACATCGGTCAGCAGCCAAGTGGTTGCCACTTGAACATGTAATGTGTCTCCGTATCTTTGGTACTCATAACATATGATTATAGACATCGTCTCTTTGTTTTTTTTAATAAAAATTATTTATTTATCGAGATAAAGCAAGACTATTACGTCCTCTCTTACACAACATCAGGTCAGGAGAGGGAATATAAAAGAACATTATTAGTTTTTTGTCAGTTTCATAACGTCATTGCCATACTTTAGTCTTTGTTCAAGTCTTTGCATTACCTTTAGCATTAAACCATAATAAATATTCAAAATATGTACATTTGTGTTACAGACATTTTTAATTTATAGGTATAGCAGTTTAACTTCTTCCGGGCAGAAAAAATGGGGTTTTGTAGTCATAATACTTATGAAAATACAAAAGAATACTTAACAAATTTCGACATTTTGGGCGTACATGAAAAACTCGCATTTCATATGTTATATGTTTAGACTTTACATCTAATTTGTCAGTTTGTTGCTTTGAAGGTTGAGTTGAAGCAATTTTATTCTCTTTATAGATCTGTAAGTGTATCTTCATTTAGGAAACCAAAGAAATTGCTGTAGTTGAGGTTGTTTTCTGTTTTTAATGTTCGTAAATGATAATTCTGCAAAAAATTAAAATCAATTACTCAACAAATAATATATTATTAGTTTATAGTAAAATCATAAAATGCAATAAAAACGAGCAGAAAACAAGCAATTAAAAACTGTACAATAACAATTTTTTAAAACTATACAACATATAAATATATTCAGTACAAAACTATTTACGCAAATAGACAATATTGTGGGAAAAACAAATATTCACCCCACAAGGAGGAACCCTAATGTAATATTCGCCCAACGGGAAAAAGCCTAATGTAATATTCGCCCTACGAGGAGGAACCCTAATGTAATATTCGCCCTACGAGGAGGAACCCTAATGTAATATTCGCCCTACGAGGAGGAACCCTAATGTAATATTCGTCCTATGAGGAGGAACCTTAATATAATTTCGCAATAAGTATTCAAACAAAAATGTACATTTAATATGTATTATTTTAGGTACTGAATATTCTGGAAGAAACTCTATAGTACATAGTTTATAATTATTTTAATTAAACTAATTAGTGTAAGAAAAATTGACGTATCATATTGCTCTAAGTCAGAACTAACCTGCAACGCTCAGCGTGGCGTTCCTGCTGCGTACAGATCCTGCACGGTTAGTCGCCTCACACCAATACACTCCGCCATCAGACTCCTTCTTCCCGTGAACTATGTGCAGGAAGAACAGTCCACCTGCAGGGAGGACCACTCGATGGCGTACCTCAGGGTCCAGGGGTTGCCCGTCCTTGTACCACCGCAGTACTGGCTCTGGGTGACCCTCCGCATGACAACCCAAGGTCACCGGCTCATTCCTGCGTGCCAGGATGTCTGCAGGATGCTCCGTGATTCGAGGTGGTTGATCCTCACCTGTAAATATAAAAGACGATGTGTAAGAAGTTCTGTTTCTCGTTGTGTTTTAACTATCTTAAAACCTTTAATGTGCTTTAACATGTGGAGTCTTATTGTGTTTTAGCATACAGAACTATAGGAAGCATAAATGATAAACCCAAGTGATTAGAAAGCACCCAAGTGAAGCGTGCAGGGGTGTTCCCTAGTTTTATATTGTTTTATGTATTCATGTTGATAAACTGTTTCAAATTACATATTAATCTCATTTTTCATATCAGAAGTCTACAAAATGTTTCTATTATAATATAAATTTGTAATTTCTTCTTGACATGATGATTATTTAAGGATATACATACATTTTAATTGTACAATATATTGTCCTAGAGTATGACCGTATTAATTTTGCATGTTATTATTGCTTTTTTATCATTTCAACTATTAAGTTCCATGTGTTTGACATTTTTAAATTATGTTATATTTTCTCAATATTTAACTAATCACAAGAATTAGTTAAACTATTTTCATTCGATATATCATGATAGATATATTTCCTATTCGATTTAGTGTTCGTATTACTTTGTATAGTTGGCTAACAGGGTATAGAGTTTTATATTCTTACATGTAGGTCTGTACTAAAAATAACAAGTTATTCATACTTCGTAGTTTACGCATTGAAATGTTATAAATATGCTTTAATTCGTAGTTTTTCTAAATATCAATGTTCCCATGGTATTTCGTGTAATCATCTTTCCTTTGTCTTAAATAAACGTAACCGCTGGAATGTGTGTGGTGTAAATAAAGAAAATAAAAAGCAATTATAAACTTTTTACTCTGAAGTGATGGTTTGAGCTTTCATGAAACCGCGTTATTCCACGAGAAATGACTCATTTAGCCAGGGAGGGTGGGAGGGGGTGGGATATAAATATGATAATGAAGGGACCTATCTCTTGGGAAAGGGTGGACAAAAAGCTACGCACTGACGATGGAAGTGACCGGTATTTTTCTAAGGTAATATACATATTTGTAGTAACACATGTACTCTATATATATATATATATACATATATATATATATATATATGTATATATATATATTTTATTTATTTATTCATAAGACGCCGATCGTCAAGATATGGGCGAATATGGATTTCGAGTGAGTGTGATGAGTGTAGATGAGCGAATGTAGTCATTGCTACAAACTAAGGCCGACTATTCCTTAGAAAGTGTCATTAATTAATAGCTCAATGACAAATGAACAGCCGGTGATTATCAGCTGATCCTTCTCAAAATGTATTGACTCTGATTGGGATCGAACTGACAACCTTTAGCACATAAAGCTGGAATTGAACCAACTACGCTACCGACCAATTTATATAAATATATATAAAACACATGAAATCCTGGTAAATATGGAATATAGGTGTCTCAACAATTTTCATGATTTTTTAACTACTCAATAATAACCTAATGAACACGAATCTATAGAAATCGTTCGGTGGAAATTCCAATTTCTGACAAAAGAATTAAAAAAAACCTTAAAATTCTAGTTTAAGTTCTATAATGATAAGCAGAAGTAATAGTTTATAATGAATATTAATACAAACACTTGCGTATAAAATAACCTTTAAAAAACTAAAAACAATTTAGACTGTGATTGTTTTATTTTAAATTAACAGTTAAAGACATTCGAGTATGTTTTTTTAATGTTCTTATATTTTAAATTTATGTATTCATCTCAGTTTTGTTAGGTTCTGTTTACATTTATATGAGATAAAAGTCTTTATTTTATAAAGCTAGTTTATGACTAGACAGTCCTCTTTACTACCTAACCCTAGTTGCTAGTTAAAGAGCATTTCAATCAACAATTCCACCGATGAACTAATTTAAAATACATGTTAAACTACAACCGACATGTTATGAAGCGTAATGATATATAATTAATTCATATATATGAATAACTCACATCATAATTGACCTTCCTCTCTGTAACTATACGTTGTAAGTAAATTACGTTGATTTGTAATTATCTTTGCTGATTTTCTCTGTTAGGAGCCCAGCTACCAGATCCCGTTATTGAATGTGTTATTCTTTATTAATATAATATTTATTTTTAGTTTTTTAAAATATACTTTAATATAGGTATATTCATTTTACTTTCTGCCATATGTGTTAGCATAGAAAAAGTATTACGATCATCAAAGAAAATAAAAATATTTACAAGATGATCTAAATATATGTGTGTCTGTCTGTGTGTATGTGCAGTTCGCTGGAGACCAAACGGAAGAATAAATTTTTGTTAAAATTGGTATGTATGTGTATTTAGCCAAAATCTCTAGATAATTTTTCCACTTTTTTAAATATGATTTTTTTACGGGAAACCATACAAAAATAGAATTGTCTCAAAAACTGTTCTAACAATTTTGAGAACATTTTTTGGAAAGATGTAAATTACAATTTAAAATATTTTAGTAAAACAACAATCTATTTCTATCTTGACTAGTTTTTGAGTCATGGTAAAAAAAAAAAAAAAACATATTTGGGAATCAAACTGGTAATTGTCAAAGTTTTAATTTTTTAGTGTTTAATATGGGGGAACGTTTGTGCTAATTCTTTGGAACCATTTATTTTAATAGTTTTAATTACTACTATACATTATTTAATAGTAGGCCAATATTTCTTAAATTAGGCCTCTTGCTAGCCTTGTGATTAGCGCTTCTGCTTCCAATATTGAGGTGAGGTTCACGGGTTTAAATTAAAAGGGACTATTATTTAAATTTACTATAGAGGTTCAAACCATTGTCCTTCAACAATTTTTTGTAAACTTCCACTGGCGTACTCTGCAAAAAAAATATAAAATAAATTAAGAAGAGATTTAATGGTTCTGTGGTTTTAAATGTTACAATGTACTCTTTTTTGACAAAATATTACTATATTTTATTAATTTTTATCTTAATTAGTAAAAACATTTCGTTCACAATGTTTTCTTAAGGCACTTATTATTTTTTTTTTCATAAATTAAAAAAAAATTGTGTTGAAACTTGCTACATATTCATCGCTGTATTTCAAACATTTCAAAACATATATATGGTAGTCTTTATTTAAACATTCTATATATGTACCGTAGATGCGCAGTAAACCTGGGTTTTACAAAACCAACTATTCAAAGGAAAGAAGAAGAATTTGGACCAGTTAAATTAACGTCAGACACAATTTGACGTCGCTGGGTTCAGTATGAAGGTTACCACTGATAACAAACCTCCTTAAGGGGAGTCTAACATGGATTTTTGGAAAAAAAATTTAATTTTTTTTTTTATTTTTTTATCTGTTTTTTGGTTTATTCTGAACATTTTCATATATATATATATATATATCATATGTTTGGAGGTTAGTTAGTGTTGAAATAAATTATCAAATAAAGTGCTGCAGTGTTAAGTTCAGTGTAGTACAGTCACTGCTCTGTTTCATACATAACTGGATTGTATGAGTACAAGGTGGAAATGAAAAGATACTAGTGTGCATTGGGTACAAAAAAAATGTGTGTTTAGAATTGGCAAGCTGAAGAAAAAGAATCCTATCTATAAATTACATCTACATTTATAAACGATCAAAATAACAACTAGAAATAGCTTGAACTGTCAACTTATTATTGCCCATCAAAAGTCAACCCACCCACCCATACAAGCACGGTGGTACTGACCCACCCGTCCACCCATACAAGCACGGTGGTACTGACACATACAGTTCAATTTGTTAGCTCCCACTCACCCTTACACCCCTAACTGGCCATTGGCTCTTTCCAGTTTAATTATCAATTGTTTAAAATATCCAACACTCATGGATAGAACAGAGATGAACCAACTTATTTAGTAACATAATTAAGAAACATCCTACCGCTCACCCATACACGTACAGTGGTATTGACCCAACCGCCCATCCATACACGTACAGATACAGTGTAAGTGACCCACCCGCCCACCATACACATACAGTGTTAGTGACCCACCCATCCATCCAAACACATACATTGTTAGTGAGCCACTTTACGGCACTATATGCATATTTTTACTCATAAAATACGATAAAATATTGGAAAATCTTTTTAAAATAACAAATCTAAAATTACAAAAATTAAAAATTACTTCACTACATAGGATTTTATAAAGACGTTGTACGGTAGCTATTCTTTTAGCAACAATACCAACTTTAGTCAACGTGGAACTCATTAGTGAAACGCAATGAAGAACGTGAGAAAAGAGTTAGGTTTTAAACCAGTAAAGGTCTTGACAAGCTAAAATTCATGAGATGTTTGTTCACTGCTACAGTTTAGATGAATATTGAAGGGTGCAGAGAATAGTTAACGCTTGAAAAGGATGGATTGAGGTAGAGAGGGAGTCCTTCAAATCCTTTTTCCTCAAATCCTGTTAAATGAGTAAAACGTTTTGAATAAGACGGGTTGCTAATGGTCGCTACTACTTCTACCTTTCTATAGGAATGAATTTACTCTAAAGGTTATACATGTGCCTCTTAATGTATCTAGGCTTAATAAGATGTTCTAAGTTGACAGTATATCTAAAATAAAGAAACAATTTAGTGTTATAAAGTTTGTAATTGAATTTTTAATTCATTATTTTTATGGAAAAGGGATTTTGTTTGAATTTATATATAAATTTTCTTTCTCTCTCTCACACTCTCACTCCTACGTACCTGACTTATTCTGGAATCATAGGACTGGACATGTCACCTACCATCGCTGAAAAAACCCTATACTTCTTCATATATACATATATATATATATATATGACATGTCCATTCCTATCATTCCAGAATAAGTCAGGTACGTAGGAGTGAGAAAGAGAAAGAGGAAGAGAAGAGGAAGAGGAAGAGGAAGAGGAAGAGGAAGAGGAAGAGGAAGAGGAAGAGGAAGAGGAAGAGGAAGAGGAAGAGGAAGAGGAAGAGGAAGAGGAAGAGGAAGAGGAAGAGGAAGAGTAAGAGTAAGAGTAAGAGTAAGAGTAAGAGTAAGAGTAAGAGTAAGAGTAAGAGTAAGAGTAAGAGTAAGAGTAAGAGTAAGAGTAAGAGTAAGAGTAAGAGTAAGAGTAAGAGTAAGAGTAAGAGTAAGAGTAAGAGTAAGAGTAAGAGTAAGAGTAAGAGTAAGAGTAAGAGTAAGAGTAAGAGTAAGAGTAAGAGTAAGAGTAAGAGTAAGAGTAAGAGTAAGAGTAAGAGTAAGAGTAAGAGTAAGAGTAAGAGTAAGAGTAAGAGTAAGAGTAAGAGTAAGAGTAAGAGTAAGAGTAAGAGTAAGAGTAAGAGTAAGAGTAAGAGTAAGAGTAAGAGTAAGAGTAAGAGTAAGAGTAAGAGTAAGAGTAAGAGTAAGAGTAAGAGTAAGAGTAAGAGTAAGAGTAAGAGTAAGAGTAAGAGTAAGAGTAAGAGTAAGAGTAAGAGTAAGAGTGAGAGTGAGAGTGAGAGTGAGAGTGAGAGTGAGAGTGAGAGTGAGAGTGAGAGTGAGAGTGAGAGTGAGAGTGAGAGTGAGAGTGAGAGTGAGAGTGAGAGTGAGAGTGAGAGTGAGAGTGAGAGTAAGGGGAAGAGGAAGAGGAAGAGGAAGAGGAAGAGGAAGAGGAAGAGGAAGAGGAAGAGGAAGAGGAAGAGGAAGAGGAAGAGGAAGAGGAAGAGGAAGAGGAAGAGGAAGAGGAAGAGGAAGAGAAAGAGAAAGAGAAAGAGAAAGAGAAAGAGAAAGAGAAAGAGAAAGAGAAAGAGAAAGAGAAAGAGAAAGAGAAAGAGAAAGAGAAAGAGAAAGAGAAAGAGAAAGAGAAAGAGAAAGAGAAAGAGAAAGAGAAAGAGAAAGAGAAAGAGAAAGAGAAAGAGAAAGAGAAAGAGATATGAGAGAGTAAGAGTGTGCACGGTTTGAGTGAGATAGCATTGTCCCTGCAGGTGTCAGGTCAGAACTATTTTTCCAATCATAAATCAAGGACGTGGGAATAAGGCAGTGGGACTTATTGTGTTATATACCATTGTCCCTGCAGGAGTCAGGTGCAGGCCTATTTTTCCATGATAAATCAGGGTCGGGGAAGTAAGGTAGTGGGACTTATTGAGTTATATACCATTGTCCCTGCAGGTGACAGACCCAGTCCTAAAATTCTAGATTAAGTCAGGGACGTGGGTGTACGAGGAAGTAATTTTACAGCTTCATTGACAATAAAGGCATCCCCATGATCACTAAGTCCTCACAAGGTAAACATATATTTTATTTTATTCTCACAGTATAAATAAGTTAGATTACATGGTCAAGTTTTCTTTTTCTGTCTTTCTACAATTATTTTAAATTATAGCTCAACCTAAAGAGAAACTATTCTTAAATTTGTTATAATAATTATTAGCTATTTATTTTGCTACACTTTTATGTAATTAACCTGGCTGGATTATGTTTTAATCATTGATTTTTGCAGTATTTATTTTATATAATGATATTTTGTTATTTATTTTCAGATTTTATCAAAATTATTTTTAAGCAAGTCTTATTCTTTCAAATAAAACAAATAACACAAAATAAACAATTATATATCAAACATCACTTATAATGACAATAAGTTACATGATATAAGACTAAATTATAACAATGATAAATTATTTAAATGTCCGTATTTCATCTAATTAATTATTACATTCTTGGTAATCTTCTGATATTAAAGTTTTTCTCTGTTAATTAAAGCAAGGCAAATGTACACATTATAATTGAACGCTTCTCATCTGTGAGAGAATGAAGATACCATCTTAGCTCCGGAAAGGGTATTGAGGAAGTAAGCTGAGATAAAAGCCTGTAATTGAATCCAAGACTTGGAATAATAATGTAAATCAAGCGTGCCTCTGCTTCCGTTAGGAAATTAAACATGAAAAGAACGTTTAACGTTGGCACTGGTGGCGCAGTGCTGTAATCCAGATTCTTGGGGACAAAGTGTTTGGGAGATTGTAGGCGATAGGTTCCATGCTCGATCACTTAATACCGACTCGGCGTCCGCTCAATGGTTGCCATCAACGTTGACACTACTAGAGAAGTCTGGAGTGTCCGTGTTGATTGGTAGTCAAGGTTCAGATATTGTGTAAGGGAGAGTACCGAGTGTCAGACTTGTCAGTTAGCTGAAAATCAGATAAACACTACGTGGTTCGGATTCCACGTAAAGCTGTAGGTCCCATAGTTGCCCTGGCTATTGAGCTATTAATAAATAGTCCTTTCTGAGCTAAGTCGAACTCTGATAGTAACAATGACTACATTAGTTCTTCTACACTCATCACACTCATTCACTCCTCAAATTCGCCCATATCTCTACGATCGGCGTCTTAGAGATGAATAATGAATAACATAAAGTTTCAATACTGTTGAAATAACTGACAGGAATAATTTTCCTATGATATTAAATTTTAAACTTGACATTTAAACATAGCATTTCGATGATTCAGAAAGTAACAAAAACAGTAAACTTTTGATAATAATTCTATAACTGTTACGATAAACTATATAAAATATTTATCCAAGTTCTTACAACAGCATATTATTCTCCAAATGAAATACTGAAAGAGTAATGGAATTAAAAAATGCTTATAATTAAATCGTTTTTAAAGATGTGAATAACAACTCTTACCTTTCACTACGGTCAGGTAAATCCAAGACAAAAGTAAGACACTTCGAAGAATATTCATTGCTTCATCCTGTTTGATTCCGAGTTTACATTGGTAACCTAAGGCAAAGGAAAAATACGTTAGCAAAACCTCATTCACACTACCAATAATGAATGTACACGCATGAAAACTTAGTTGTAAGGTTGCTTGTATTTTGTTAGGTTAGGTTTTGTTACGCTATGTTAAGTTGGGTGTTGTGTTATACTGCTTTTATTATACTATTTTTTTTAAGTCTGGTGGTTAGGTTATGTAAGTTATGGATCCGTTTAAAATGTATATTTTATTTTCATACTCTACTAAATAATTTATATCATATCCAAACAGATTTTCTCATGAGTTTCTTCTAGTTTGTATTTTGTTAACTATTTTTTATTTACTACAATAGTAAAATTTATTATATTAAAACTTCCACAGATTACTTTATATTGTGATAATTTTGGTAAATAACTTTGATTAATTGTGGCGAGAACGAAATGAAAATTAAATATTTATTTTATACTATTGTCCGTTTATTGAATTTGTTATTAAACTACTCATGTACACATGTTAGGTTATGTGCAAGACATAATCCAAATAGGTTAGATTACGTCCTACTAAGTTAGCCTAGCTGAGTACTTTGTTAGGTTAGGTTTTTCGTAATACAGATGGTTGTTATCAGTTGTACGTTCAAAAAAAACATAACCTACCCGATCAAAACCTATTCGACGTTTTAAATTAGAAAATATCTTAATTAAATTTTATTTTTTTTTTTAAATAGTTCGTGTAATGTTGGCTGCACAATTTTACTTGTATGATATTATACAAATTGTGTTTTGACATTTTTTTAAAGCTTTGTTTATACAGAAATGACATAATGTTCCCTTTTGAAACTTTGACAGCTGTGGAGAGTTATCGTAAATGTTCATTATTATAGATTATTGTTCATTCGAACGCAGCTGTAAATTATCTTATTCCAACATTAATGACAAATATTTAACCATATTAAATGCGTCATATTTTTAGCCTATTTACAGAATTGTAAGTAGTTCAGCCATTATTCTTTGTATATCCCTCTGGTCTGAAAATGATAATCATAGTTCTTTGAAGACATTTGCAGAACAATTATCTAAAATTATATTAAGTTTGTTTTGTGAGATCCTGTTTGTTTTATAAAACATGCAAATGTAATAATTATAAATCTAACTCATTACAATAAAAATTAGTATTAGTAAAACTTTGTCCCTACTATTACAATTAGAATGCATTCTCACAAATATGATATCAGATAAAATTTTACTTTGTGTTAGTGAGGATATAAACTAAATGTTTTGCGGTAAGAAGAAGTTAACATAACCTCAAACTTAAGCACACTTAGTTCTCGCCACAATAATCAAAGTTATTTTTGAAAATAATCAGAACATAAAGTAATCTGTGGAAGTTGTAATATAAAAATTTTACGATTGTAGTAAATAAAAAATAATTTAAAAAATACATACTAGAAGAAACTTATGAGAAAATCTGTTTTGATATTTAAATAAAGTATCTAGTAGAGTATGAAAATAAAATATACGTTTTAAACAGAAAATAGTTTATGAATACTAACAATCCCATTATGAGCCAACCTAATGCAAAATATATATTTCACAAACATCAAAATAAAATTTGCAAAATCAAAGTACCAAAACTGTTATTGTTGCGAATTTATAATATAATAATCGTCAAATAAAATTCAGTCTAATTTGACTAACTAAAAAGTCAAAATTATCAAAATTTTATCAGTTATATTATTAACACTATAAAATGAGGAAAGTTATATTTATCAATTATAATGAACTGAAATTAAAAAAGTCTTTATTGGGCA
Source organism: Stictocephala bisonia (assembly GCA_035578905.1). Taxonomy (NCBI): domain Eukaryota; kingdom Metazoa; phylum Arthropoda; class Insecta; order Hemiptera; family Membracidae; genus Stictocephala; species Stictocephala bisonia. The sequence goes on from JAQJVL010000264.1 coordinate 408,606, forward strand.
AGGTTAGGACTAAACAGTCCTCTCTTACACCTAACCTTAACCTTATGATTTGCGCTATGAGAAGAAAAAGAAACTATCTACACCACGAATGTGTATTTAATTTAATACAATCGAAAGATACAGTAAAATGTAACTCTGACATATTTTCAGTTCCAGATACGTCCCTCGTGAGCAGTGTATGTTGCGGCTAGTAATAGTTAATTACACTATTACATTACCAAACAATAATGCTTGGCTAAAAATAAGCTTGATGGAAATGACAAAATGCCAATTTATTGAAGAGTAAACAATTTCCTTGGATCTAGTTAGTATTATATAAGGGAAATTAGTGTATACAATACAATGTTGCTAATATTAAAACTTGTGCTGAAGTGGCCTGTGTCACAACTAGAATCTATATTTTCTTTTCACAGCGGCGTCAAGGTGCTATCTACACATTTACGTTATCTTGCAAGTAATGTAGGTATCACCTTGATGCGCTTGTCACCGGATAATATAGATTCTAGTAATGTCGCTACCATTCAACGGTATTAAACTGGGAACAGCAACCTGACTTTCCATTAAATAACGTTTAAGGGTAAAAAATAGTAAAACGAAATCAATAGGACCAACATGTTTTTTTACTAAACATTGGGTGTAACACGAATTATAAAATATGTTTTTATTTTAAAAAGAACTATAAAAATGGCTAAAAATGTTGTATTATTTAAGGTAATTAAAAAAAAATATATATACATATTAAACAAAAATAATCGGTGTGTAAAAATCCTTTGTTTAGAAAGTAACATTCGATATTTATTTTACGTAGAGCTGTATTGGTATTTTGCTTAGATTACGTTACCAGTACTGACATTTGTTTCATTATATTTTTTTGACCATACAAACTCATACGTATATGATAGCATTTATTTTTATGTTTTACTTATTTTTTTGGTATGTTTAAACTGATTATTTTAAACGTGGATACTGAACAGATTTTATTTGCTAGAAAATAAATTATTATTTATATAATTCTGTTATATCTTATTATATTCTTGTCGGAATTAAATTTACTAGAATCTTTATTTTGGAACTTTATATTTATCCGACAAATTCTCTAAGTTTAGTAAAATAATAAATATATTAAATACATTACGAAAATGATTATCACTTGAATACATGCATTTATTTGTACAAAACACATACTCATGGTACGACATTCCTTACATGTATCAACTATCCAATGTCATTCCCAAAACACGTGATCAATGTAAGCAATGTTTTACGTACAACAAGTCTACAAGACATTTCGAACCGAACTGACCACTCTGCTGCAGTGATCGGTCGTCTTCGGCTACTTAGCCGGAAATACACGAACACACGGTACTGTGTTCGGGTGTTTCCGTGATAAGCCGATACATGCCGATCGGCTTGCCCCCAGCATTGTTGCTATGGATAATCAATCGATTCTTATCGGCAGGTCTTTGAAATTGCATCTTATAGTGTATTTTTTTATTAGACACAATTCAATGTGCAATGTAGTATTTAGTGATATATTAAGTACTTAAAGATGTAACTGTGATATTTTGTATTAAATGTTAAACTTGTAAAAATCTACTATGAATCCCAATATATTCATTAAGTTTTACTTATAAAGTAGCTAATGATTTTTCACTAAATATACAAAACCAAAATAATCATAATACCAAGTTATCTGCAACAATACTATTAATGATTATTTCTTCTTGGAACAGGTGGCAACCTATAGTAAATATTTGTCTACTGGGATTTACAATTTAGCTGATTGAGTTTGTTAAAGTAATTACAAATATATACTAAGCATAACTTAATTAAATATTAAAACACTGTCTAAAACTATATATATTTATTTGTTTTATTTATTTATATAAATTTCTTTTTTTATTTTTATTTTTTTATTATTTATATAAATTTCTATTATAATTATTTTTTATTCCATATTATACGGTAAATTCGAACTCATTTTACTATATGTTTGTCCTCATATTAAAAAAATGAAAGTTTAATGTTAAAAATGAATAAAATTATAACACACTGAAGACATCGATTTATGTTGTATAATTTTTTTCAAAAAAGCTGTAGTGAGGTAAAGGTTTTATTGATATCTCATATGGTTGAACTTTACCAATTTCTGAAGTTTAAAAATTAATATCGTGATATTCAGAAACTGTATGTTCAACTAGTTTTTAATCATATATTTTGTTTCTTTTATGGTTTTAAATAATATATTCCTTAATTACAATTTTAGTCTTTCTTGAGGTCTGTCCCAACAAAGGCTATCGATAAACTTTATAAATAATTTTTGGACTTTTAATTTGTTGATTTTTGCGTTGACTTTTGTTAAATAACTACAAATAGTATTTTCTGGTTACTTTTTTTATTTTAATCTTTTCTGTTGTACCTTTCACATAATGAATGACAGTAGTTTTAAAACGACTTTAATTTTATTTTTTACATGTTTGTTTTCTTTGTTTTGTTATTTTAAAGTGGTATTTTTTACTGCAGTTAGACGATGGTTATTCTGTTACATAAAAAGGTTCTAACTTTGTTCTTGTTGCCTTTTATTTAATATTAGAAGTGATTTTATAAATGTGAGTTTAAATTAAGTTTTTATAATTCACGTTTATTACTTGATTTAAATTATTCAACATCATTTATACTATTAGTATTTAATATTGTAAACTGTAAGTTCTTTTAAAATGGAAATTCACCTACCAATTTCTTTTAATAGTATATTTAATTGTAGTTTTGCATTTATTTATGAAGCAAACCGTCATCTTCAATATTATTGATTTTATTTATTTTTTAATGATAATTTGTCATTTATATTCATTATAAATTATCATTTGTAGTTTTGTCATTTATATTTTTTTAATTCTAAAATTAAATCAAATTTAATTAATACTCGTTAAATAGTGTTGCCAATTATTTTAAACACTATATTTATACGCATTGTTAATTTTAAAAGTATAAATAATTATTTGACAATATTTGTTTTAAAAATGTCATTAAATAAATAAATAAAAACAATTAAATTATTAAGAGGTTCAGAATAATTTTAAAACGAATTTTTTTCAATATAACACCCTTACGTTCAAATAGCCCTCCCATCCCCTTTTACGGTTTTCATTTAAAGTGGAAGAGAATCCCTTCCCCCTCTTCATCCCAAAGGATTTTTATCTCGAAACGTGACCTCCACTATCTCATGAGAACATTACGTCCTTGTAAATAAGGGATGTGTTCCCCTGAAGATGGCTGGGACAGGGCAAATTTGATGACACTTATTTTTAAGTAATTAAAATAATGTATCTTGACAACATGTTCTGAAGTGTATTTATGAAAAATATAAATATTGAAAATGACACTTATGTGAAGTTGAGCTATTGAACAAAAAGTCAGTTGCAATGAGAGGTAACATTATAGACAAAATGTTTGCAACAAAGGAACATTACAGACAAAACGTTTGCAACAAAGGAACATTACTGACAAAACGTTTGCAACAAAGGAACATTACAGTCAAAACGTTTGCAACAAAGAAACATTACAAACAAAACGTTTGCAACAAAGGAACATTACAGACAAAACGTTTGCAACAAAGGAACATTACAGACAAAACGTTTGCAACAAAGGAACATTACAGACAAAACGTTTGCAACAAAGGAACATTACTGACAAAAATATTGTTACTAAGGTAATATCATTGAAAAAAGAAAAACTATTGTAAGAAAGACAGCATTTATGACATAACTGTGGTAACAAAAACTTTATTGACAAAATTGTTGTTATAGAAGTAAAATTAAAGAACACCACTCCCTTGTGTGATTAATTTCGTGTTAATTGTGTAAAAACCATGTATCCTAGTTTTACTCTTAATGTGTATTTTTCTTGTTTTTGATGTTATTATATTTAGATAACCAGGCTTCCAATACTGAAGTCGGTTACATGAAACAAACTAAACATCCCAGTATGCTATACAATACTATTTCTGTATTTATTGTATTCTTAGTATTTAAATCCCCAACTATATAAATAATTTACTAACTAACCACCTAGGCGTTTAGTATCATAGTAGAATTTGATGCAATTTGCACATTCCAAGTACAAAACTTATGTATTCATTTTTGTAAGCTGATTTTAATTTGGTTATTCCAGAAATGGGATACATTCTTTATGACTTGTGTCTTTTTTTTAACAGATACTGTTAATTTAACTCACTCATGTTTTTGAAATGGAAATAATTCTAACCCGTTTAGGGATAAAAAATACCTTACTGGGGAATGGATAAGTGATATTTACTCTTTTACCTTAGTTTCATTTTCAAGTCAGTGTGCCTAATTTGTAAGTTTTAACATAAATGTATTGTAAACTCACCGTAAATTCAAATTATAACTTAAAAATCTGCTACTCTGTTCCAAAAAAAAAAAAAAAAAAAAAAATGCTTTGGGTTAGTTAACCCAAAATGCAAAACATAGTTATGCAAACATATTTCCTACAATAATCTCAGAGGCTGTCAGCGCCGAACGAAGAAGTCACGACTTGTGAGACGGAACTAGAGCCAATATCTCCCAAATTACGTCTGATGTAGATCGGATTAACCGGATATTACGATGTCGTTTCAACCGGATGTAGGTACCACGTGGTTTGACGTAATGCTGATTGCATCCTGGGCGTGATTAAGTGATTCATGTTCAATATTTGTGGAAATATATATATTTTTTTTTCATGATCATGAATGTAATAATAATCACATTATAAAAACGTTCAGTTATTAAATAAAGTAGATGTTTAAAGTTCAGAGTTTATTTAAAGTACATTATAGCCCATTATTGTTTGGACAGTATTGATTCATCTAAACCTAAAAGCTAGTATGCAATGCTACACGTCGTTTGTGTTAGAGGGAGAGAGGGAGAGAGAGAGAGAGAGAGAGAGAGAGAGAGAGAGAGAGAGAGAGAGAGAGAGAGAGAGAGAGAGAGAGAGAGAGAGAGAGAGAGAGAGAGAGAGAGAGAGAGAGAGAGAGAGAGAGAGAGAGAGAGAGAGAGAGAGAGAGAGAGAGAGAGAGAGAGAGAGAGAGAGAGAGAGAGAGAGAGAGAGAGAGAGAGAGAGAGAGAGAGAGAGAGAGAGAGAGAGAGAGAGAGAGAGAGAGAGAGAGAGAGAGAGAGAGAGAGAGAGAGAGAGAGAGAGAGAGAGAGACCCACAAGGAATAAAAGGGTATTAAGGGATTTGTGAGGGTGCTGAGGTTGGGAATTAAACAAGGGTACATAGAAATCAACTCTGCCTAAGCGCCATCAACAATCATCATTTACATAACACTTTCCAACAGTTTTAACAATAAAATCTCCTTATTCGTTGTTTTGTTTAACAGCCTTAATTGTTATAAAAACTCTACTAAATTATACTGTTAAGCTCTGTAGAATTCATCCACTTCTATATTGTATATTAACCCTGCTGCTTGTATTATTAATTTAAAACATTGAACATAATGAAAATATTTAAACTTGCTGACAGGGGAAATAAATGGCAAGGCTATATGTAATATTTCCATTAGAGAGTTTTGATAAAAGACTTGGCTGTACAGTTTTCTCCCCTCGTGATAAATAATATCTTAAAGGTTGGCAATCAGAGTCTAATTCATTTAGCATTCAAGAAACCCTTGAAAGGGCATCTACTGAAAGAGTCGGCGTAGACGATTTTAAAGGCCATTTTTTCGGAATAAGAAGAAAATTTAAATGGGGCTGTAAGTGTATTAAAAAAAAATAAAATAAAGCAGTAATAGTACAAAATGTACAAAAAATTTTAGTACATTTTGTAAATCGATTAGTACAAAAAATCGATTGACATTGCTTTGGATTACGAATGTGTTTTCTATTATGAAGCAATTTGGAATTTGTGTTTGTTGAAAATAAAAAAGGAATATACCTCATTAAATAAAAAATTAATTATTTAAATTTTAAAGTATAATTATTTCCAAATTATAACATTTCCAACAGGAGGAGCTTTTGAAACTAATACTCTAATATTGTCTGTTTTTATACTACCCTGTTGTATTATCCCCTTAGCTCAATACCTTAAATATCTGATATTGACTTTCCCAGTTAAATATTCTAATGATATTTTGAAAGGTTAAGTTTGAAGCAAGAAATCGATTGACATTGATTTGGATTATGGATGTGTTTTCTATTATGAAGCAATTTGGAATTTGTGTTTGTTGAAATTAAAAAAGGAATATATCTCATGCACAAGGATTGTATTTCAGATTAAACGCATTAGTGAACCACTTTGGAAGTGTCGAAGTTCAGCTAAACAAGATTTACAAGAACTATTTATTGTAAAGACGATAGATACCTTCAGCAATAAAAGGTGAACCACACATAAATCCTTATTTCAATATAAACGCCAAACAGACACGGGGAGGCCATTAGGATTAGAATGAATCGATGAACCGAGAAACGAGGGTGGAGATTTTAGATTAGCAGGGGTTAAAACCTATCTAGTCCAAAAGGGAGCTTATTTATTTATTTGTTTAGAATACTAAAATCAAATGATACAGTAATATTGAATTAATCTAAATAAAGGGCATATAGGTTTTACAATTTTAGTTTACGTTTTTTTTAATTTTATCGTAATTTTAACAAAAGAAGTACCATAATTTAAACTAGTTTTCACTGTAGAAAACGAAATGAAAACAATGAAAATACTCAACCATAAACCATAAAACCATAAAAGATAATAAGTATTAAAAAATCATGTCTGGTAAAGCGTGTTTAAATAAAAAGCTATGCTGGTTATTAATAAATAATTGGATCAATTATTGAATAAGAGACTGATAAAACTATTTAAAACAATAATATGATAAGAAAAGGAAAATGTTTGAGGCCTCGTAGTTATAATAATTAAGTAGTTAATAGTCTTATCAATAATTTGTTACAATGGACACGTCCTGTATTTATTTAACACAACAGAAATGTACTGTTTGTTCTTTTATTTTTTCATATTTTTTGCAGTGTTTCAATTTTATAATTATCTTGAACACGTAATGTTGTATTTCACCTGAAGATGATATTATAATACCGAAATATGTCGTGAACAAATTCATTCAATTTGAACAGTTCACAGTTGATTTTTAATATTTACAGCTCAGAGGTCTTAAGATCATGATTCATATTCAATAAGCTATCCAAATCTTAGACTTAAAATTAGAGATTTTAGTTAAAACTTATATTAAAGATATTATATTGACAGAAAAAGTAAACTGTGTACAGTGGTACTCAAATATGCTCAAATAATCTTTCATTCTAAAGGTATTTTTATATTTAAACGTTTAAAGTTGTAACCGCGTTACAGTTTTTTGGACGTGTTGTTTTTTAATTTAATTTATATTTAATTTTTATTTTTTTAATTTAATAACTAAAAACTCACCCAAATTTTCACCTCATAGTGATGAACCCCAATAGCAATCCCCCTTCCCCATTTGGGAACCCGAGGGAAAGTCCGTTATGATAGGGATTACGTTATTGATTTGCTATTGGAGTTAAACTGTTAGTAGTGTTGCCCCTGGGATTGAGCGGGGAAAGGGAACGTATTATTCCCAGACCAGTTTGCACAGAGTTACAGTACCTTGTCAGGCAAATATCTTACACTAGGAGACACCCCTGCACGCTTTGCGTGCTAACCCAGCCTCTCGCTGCTTTAGACAATGAATATTGGTAGTTGAACTGTATTAGGTAAAATCAAAATATTACATTTATTAACAGTACCTCACTCCCAGTACTTGCGTTGCTAGTTATCTATCCATATAAACCCCCATTAATATTACTTAACCTCTTTCAATCGCATTAATTATATTTGCTTTTGTTTTACAGCTGGAAGATGTTCAGAAAAAGTGTAATTAATTGTGAAGTCTGAATACATCAATACGTTAAATACAAAATAAACGATTTCTGTCCCTTAAGAGTATTTTGTGTCAAGATGAAAATACTTTGGTTTTCCTAGTTAGCCTACAACAAACATTAGTACCAAATTTCAGCTCTGTATTATTATGGGAAGTGGGGAGTTGGTGATGAGTGAGTGAGGGCTCTCTCTTTTATATATATTTAAAGATTTAAATAGAGCGGTTCAAAATCACTTAATAAATTTAGTATTTTTATAATACATTCTTGCACTAATCCAGCTCATTTTGTTTATGATAGAACAAAACTATTATCGTCGTCAGTTGTTAGTTTTTAAATGTTACAGTAAGATCAGCTATTTTAAAAATTTAACAGTATTTCTTTAAAATAGAATAAATAATTCCTATAAACACAATTATTTCTTTGCTGTTTTCTGTTGATAAGGAGTAAGTGCACACATGTTTTCATATTAGGATCTCTTTCAAATATTAAAATATCCGTTTTCCTCTTATTTTATTTTCACATCTAGAGCATAATGTCAATCACGGTAAATTTCAATGATTTGTGTTATTTGAATAAATATATTAACGTTTCAAAGTAATCTACATTGTCAATCAAGATACTACACGTCATAATGCTTAAATAAAAATGATTAAAAAAGAATTTACCCCAAACCGGTAAGCAGTACTTATATAAGCTTACTCTCGAGTATTGAGGGTGCTTGTTGTATTTACCTTAGTACCATAAAACCAGATATTTTTTCTCTTTAAGTGGTTCATCAATTAAATAAAAACAAGCTACTCCTGTTTTTCTTCTTAATTTTTTCATTTATCGTGTGTGTTTAAATTTTTAGTACTTTCATTTTCCCACGCAATTTCGAAAAGATTTGGTTATAAATTTCTTAGGAGGAAGGTTTTTCTATCAACACAATATGTATGATCAGCGATACACATTGGCAAACATACGAAAACTTTCACTCTGAAACAAAATATAGACGAGGACTTCTGGATTTAACTGGGCCTAAATCTTCTATATGGTTTAAAAAATTTATTTATTCTATATTCGGTCATGGAGTTCTCAAGATCTTCTTAAACTCTTACCACAGAGCCTCCTTTCAACGTGTGTCTGGAAGATCTGCATTACGCAACACTGGTAGCTATGAAAGTACCATCTCACGACTCTGTTAAGTTGGACATCGATCGACGTGGACACCATTGGTTCTGCACGTCCACACCATACCTTAGTCCGTCCGTATTCCCCGGGTGATGATCGTACCAGAACAAATTATCTATCCTCACTTCAAAGTGATTCACAAATGAAAACTCATATCCTTCTTAAATCTCTTTTGTCTAAAGATGGTAAATATCTTTTAAATAAATCAATCGCCATAGATAAATACATTAAATTGTATGTAATAAAATTGTGTTGTGTGATATTTTTCAACATTTGATGTGCTATATCACATCAGGACATGTGTTGCGAGGAGAGAACATGTTGGGAACAGCTAAAGACGGTAAGGGGGAAAAGAGGGTAGAGAAAAAGAATATATAAGATGGTGGACAGTATAAGGATTGGAAGAAAGTATGAGACAGCAAAAAGACTTGCTCAAAACAGAATTTTTGGTGGAAGTTGCAGCAGGAACTATCTGAGGGCAGAGCATCTTTGACGATGGTGATGATGTGATAACTAAGCCATTATCTAAGAGAAAATATAAATGACATCACAATCAAATATATATTTATGTATAAAATTAAACATAAAACAATATATTTATAGTTACAATCATTTTAAAATTCTCACTATTTCAATGTCTTATTTATTTTTTCTGAGGCGTTTCTCCTTAAAAGGTAGGCTTCAGACATCAATAAAAATTATATTTTTAATAATTTTGCTACCAAATATAGTAAGAGACCTTTTAAAAAATATATTACAATAGTAATCAAGTTAAAATACGCATATATAAATATAAATAATACTATATTAACGGAGCATTTTGAATGGGTGGATGTTCATTAAACATGATTTATTTATTATATTTTGTAGCGTTAAATGTTTTAGAAGCATCCAAATATTGATTACTGCGAACTTGTTTTAATGTTTAAAATTTTTTAAATATGTGTCCTTCTTCAAGTGCATGTTTAGCCAATGCTAATTTTTCAAATAATTGCCCATACTTAAAATTGGATTTGCGCTGTTTGAATCTGGTTTATACTTTTCTTTAGCCTGGGCAGTATATTCTTTATCACGTTTATTACAATAAATTTAGCATATTCCTAATTTATCTTCTTGATTTATTTTTTATTTGGGGTTTTCTAATAGGTTTATAAAATTATATATCAAAGCGAGTTTATTAACTCAGCGTTTTATAATAATTTTTCTACTCTAGTCGTAACAACTATTGTTGCAGTTTTTAAATATAAATTCTATACTACACATAGCTCTGCTCATAGAAGAATCTAGGCATTTCAAAAACTGATTTCCTATGGCACATACAAGAACTTGATATATTTCATGCCACATTTTAAAGGTTCAACATTTTAGTGTTATATGAATAGTTGTATAACATACTGTAATTTTTATACATACATATAATACTGATAAAGAGTAATTACTTATCGGTATTTCTATTATATAAAACTTTATCTTAGTCGTACTGTACTATTGTAATATTACACCATTGTATAGTGTTGCATTTGTATACCTTTAACGATAGTGTGGTAAGTTAAATAAAAATGCTATTTTACCTAAGCCCAACAACTGTATTGTACCCACGTCAGAATATGCCAACTAAAGTTGGTGCTCACACGAACTTTGCTTTTTCAACAACATCCAAAGTTGGTCGAGACACTCCATTCCGGTTGGCTTGTGTCAAAGAGCAAACTTCGACATCAACTTTCCCGAGAACTTTATTTAGTTACTACGTAGAAGGACCCAAAACTCCCCCTGTCACTCTTTACAAACGTTAAAGAGCTAACAGATAATTAAGTCTATAAAGTACCTATAAACTAGTCGTTTACCCGTGTTTTCCTGCATAGTGAAAATAAAAACAGTAATGTTTAGATTTTATTAAATATATATATATATATATATTTAATTAAAATAAGTAATGCATTTAGCATAATTCAAAAGATTTGTTTTTCTTTACAGTTGATCATTAATCCCTATTTCATTATTATGAAAGGTCAGTGGCATGGAGTCTTAAACTCCTATGTGAATAAAACTGTGTTTAAAATCTTCCTTGAGAGAGAATTCTTAACTTACCAAAGTTTTGTAACATTCGGTTGAACTACAATACAATAATGCATAAGGGATACACAAACATACATACAGTAGTTTTTATTTATATAGATACAAAACCAATAAGAAACATATATTTGAAACGTATAATTTAAAATGGAGAAAACAAATTTGTAACAACAATGAAATGTACCTTGAGATAAAAATATTTTATACTGGTATTTATGAAATATCATTATACAGTCACACCATTTCACAAATAAATACGGTTTTGTATTATTTAAATTCTTATTTTAAAGGAGAGTTTATTTGTATTATGTTTAATGTAATTCAACCTAAAACAACTTGTATTTTTGCTTTTCAAACATCTCTAAGTCAACTGATCAGAACCACTACGAGATTATATCACTTCCTCGATGAATCGATCAGTGTTCAAGTCACGTTTACTGCAAGTCGTAACATGAAGACAACGATAATCCCAGATTACATTAGTACAATTTACGATGACTTCCCACCGTTAGATATCTCCTAGGTCATATAATGTTTATGAATCTACTTATCATATTTCTGTACTTTAAAAAAAAAACGAAGTTTTTCTTTTTTGTTAAAAAAAACTCCCAAGTTCACATGGGCCTGCAGGAATGTGCGTGAACTTGGGGCCAGGCGTGAAGTGGAGATTCAAACCTTGGACCTCACCATTCGTAGTACGAAGCCTTAGCCACCTCGCGGACAGTTACAACTAACTACTAATATAAGTAGTGATGCAGAACTACAAAGATCCACTCTCTGTACCAGCTCCTCTTAGTTATATGTAAATATTTAAGACATTCCCATCACATAATGTAATCAAGAAATTTTGTGTATACGGAAGACATAGACCTAACAACCTAACATGAGATACAATACAAATAAAAATCTGAAGGAAGGAACAATCACGATTTATCCAGCCATACTCAACAATTATTTTAGAGCCTAAAAGCACTGACTACAGAAAAGAACATACTGTCAAAGGAAATTGATTTACTGCAGACGAGCGCATGTGCTGCTATGTCTCCTTGAATAGTATATATAATTGCTCGAATGACTGTTTGGCGTAATATAGTCACTTCAGCGCGTGATAGAGAGATGGAGACTACTGTCGCCACCTGTAAAGACAGAACAAGAACTAATTTCACAAAAAAGGAATTCTAGCATAATGGTACCCTTATGAGTGGTCAGTCTTCTTGTTTCTATAGGCAATGCTAGAAGTCTATAGGCAAGAGATAAAAAAATAAAAAGAAAAAGGTAGCTTGTTTTAAAGAATCCCACTTAAACCCTCTCACGCACTTTTCAATTATACGCTCCGAACTCTGTGGGTCAACCTCCTCCAAGCTAACGTGTCGTACAACGTGTTGCCTAACGATCGTCGACACACGAACAGCTTGTATCTCAATGAACTATCATGAACCCACCAAGACACCACCTGATTACCAAACTGATGTCTAAGCAAAACGAGGACACAGCAGGTCAAGTAGATTAATTTTGAGTTAAAGTTACAACTGACTTATTTACCGTACAATATATAACATCTTTGGCTAGATAATTCAGAAGAATAACAATATTTTATAAATACAAGGATAAGAGAAATTATGGAGAATTGCAAACAGTAACTTTGAGACAAGCTTCTACAAATCTGCAAAATTGTTGTTTAACTACAAAACTGATTAAACTACAAGTTTTTTCTTTAGTTTGATTGGAAACCAATCAGATTTCTACTTACCTTAAAGCAATGTATATACTACAAATATAATTAGAACGTTTTAATCGAGGAGTGAGCTTGTTTTCAACTATTTCTCTAACACTAATCTCCCTGACACGCTCACCTACCGTCTGTTATCTACAGAGTCAATGTCGTCCAATTTAATATCTCGACCTTCCACTCCCTCTGTATTACACTATCTCCCAGAAAAGTTCACTTAACATCTGTTTTCTGCAGAGTCAATGTCGTCCAATTCAATCTCTCGACCCTCCGCTCCCTTTGTATTATACTATCTCCCAGAAACGTTCACTTACCATCTGTTTTCTGCAGAGTCAATGTCGTCCAATTCAATCTCTTGACCCTCCGCTCCCTTTGTATTATACTATCTCCCAGAAACGTTCACTTACCATCTGTTTTCTGCAGAGTCAATGTCGTCCAATTCAATCTCTCGACCCTCCGCTCCTTTTGTATTATACTATCTCCCAGAAACGTTCACTTACCATCTGTTTTCTGCAGAGTCAATGTCGTCCAATTCAATCTCTCGACCCTCCACTCCCTTTGTATTATACTACCCCCCTGATACGCTCACCTACCGTCTGTTATCTGCAGAGTCAATGTCGTCCAATTCAATCTCTCGACCCTCCACTCCCTTTGTATTATACTACCCCCCTGATACGCTCACCTACCGTCTGTTATCTGCAGAGTCAATGTCGTCCAATTTAATCTCTCGACCCTCCACTCCCTTTGTATTATACTACCCCCCTGATACGCTCACCTACCGTCTGTTATCTGCAGAGTCAATGTCGTCCAATTCAATCTCTCGACCCTCCACTCCCTTTGTATTATACTACCCCCCTGATACGCTCACCTACCGTCTGTTATCTGCAGAGTCAATGTCATCCAATTCAATCTCTCGACCCTCCACTCCCTTTGTATTATACTACCCCCCTGATACGCTCACCTACCGTCTGTTATCTGCAGAGTCAATGTCGTCCAATTCAATCTCTCGACCCTCCACTCCCTTTGTATTATACTACCCCCCTGATACGCTCACCTACCGTCTGTTATCTGCAGAGTCAATGTCATCCAATTCAATCTCTCGACCCTCCGCTCCCTTTGTATTATACTACCTCCCTGACACGCTCACCTACCGTCTGTTATCTGCAGAGTCAATGTCATCCAATTCAATCTCTCGACCCTCCGCTCCCTTTGTATTATACTACCTCCCTGACACGCTCACCTACCGTCTGTTATCTGCAGAGTCAATGTCGTCCAATTCAATCTCTCGACCCTCCGCTCCCTTTGTATTATACTACCTCCCTAACACGCTCACCTACCGTCTGTTATCTGCAGAGTCAATGTCGTCCAATTCAATCTCTCGACCCTCCGCTCCCTTTGTATTATACTACCGCCCTGATACGCTCACCTACCGTCTGTTATCTGCAGAGTCAATGTCGTCCAATTCAATCTCTCGACCCTCCGCTCCCTTTGTATTATACTACCTCCCTAACACGCTCACCTACCGTCTGTTATCTGCAGAGTCAATGTCGTCCAATTCAATCTCTCGACCCTCCGCTCCCTTTGTATTATACTACCTCCCTGACACGCTCACCTACCGTCTGTTATCTGCAGAGTCAATGTCGTCCAATTCAATCTCTCGACCCTCCGCTCCCTTTGTATTATACTACCTCCCTAACACGCTCACCTACCGTCTGTTATCTGCAGAGTCAATGTCGTCCAATTCAATCTCTCGACCCTCCGCTCCCTTTGTATTATACTACCGCCCTGATACGCTCACCTACCGTCTGTTATCTGCAGAGTCAATGTCGTCCAATTCAATCTCTCGACCCTCCGCTCCCTTTGTATTATACTACCTCCCTAACACGCTCACCTACCGTCTGTTATCTGCAGAGTCAATGTCGTCTAATTCAATCTCTCGACCCTCCGCTCCCTTTGTATTATACTACCTCCCTAACACGCTCACCTACCGTCTGTTATCTGCAGAGTCAATGTCGTCCAATTCAATCTCTCGACCCTCCACTCCCTTTGTATTATACTACCTCCCTAACACGCTCACCTACCGTCTGTTATCTGCAGAGTCAATGTCGTCCAATTCAATCTCTCGACCCTCCGCTCCCTTTGTATTATACTACCGCCCTGATACGCTCACCTACCGTCTGTTATCTGCAGAGTCAATGTCGTCCAATTCAATCTCTCGACCCTCCACTCCCTTTGTATTATACTACCCCCCTGATACGCTCACCTACCGTCTGTTATCTGCAGAGTCAATGTCATCCAATTCAATCTCTCGACCCTCCGCTCCCTTTGTATTATACTACCTCCCTGACACGCTCACCTACCGTCTGTTATCTGCAGCGTCAATGTCGTCCAATTCAATCTCTCGACCCTCCGCTCCCTTTGTATTATACTATCTCCCAGAAGCGTTCACTTAACATCTGTTTTCTGCAGAGTCAATGTCGTCCAATTCAATCTCTCGACCCTCCGCTCCCTTTGTATTATACTACCTCCCTGATACGCTCACCTACCGTCTGTTGTCTGCAGAGTCAATGTCGTCCAATTCAATCTCTCGACCCTCCGCTCCCTTTGTATTATACTACCTCCCTGACACGCTCACCTACCGTCTGTTATCTGCAGAGTCAATGTCATCCAATTCAATCACTCGACCCTCCGCTCCCTCATTAGATTACGGTCATTAATTACCACGGTCATTAGATTACGTCTCCGTTGAATGACTTTTGCTTCAGTTTGTTCTTGCTTTATTTCATTCAGTGTGAAAAGCTGTTTAAAGAAAAATCGTTCAAGAATTTTATTTTTACAATACATGGAACAAACATAATTAAAAGTCTTAAAAATAAAAAAATCAACTGGCCACGATGGATTTTCTGTAGAGATGCTCAAGCATATTTACAATGAAATAGCTCACGTTTTAGCATACATAATTAACTTAAGTTTTGAAACTGGTATTTTTCCAGAGTCACTCAAGAATAGCATTGTTGTACCTCTATTTAAAAAAAATAATTCGTTTGAAATTGAAAATATAAGACCGATTAGCTTGTTATCTGTTTTTTCTAAAATAATGGAGAAATGTATGAAAGTTAGATTAGTAAATTACCTGAGTTCTATAAACTTCCAGAATAAATCCCAGTTTGGTTTCACAAAAACCAAATCTACAGAAGTTGCGTTAATAAACTTTTCAAGCTTAATATATGAACACATAAATAATAACAGAAAAACGACTGCAGTATTTGTTGACTTTAAAAAAGCATTTGACCTTGTGAATCATAATATTTTACTTAATAAAATGGAAAGTGCCGGTGTAAGAGGCGTTGCGTTGAAATGGTTTGAAAGCTTTCTTGTAGGACGGACCCAATCAGGTAAGATAATTTCTTATTGTTCCACCAATAATGCTAGGACTTGTATCTTGGTACGCAATGGTATGGAAGTATTTCCTCTGTTTGATTTCTGTTCCAGGGACATCACGACAGTGAGAATTACACTGAGTACTGAGGAAGGGCATAGGGAGTTCATCGTCAGCTCTATGTACCTTCCCTATGATGCTCAGGATCCACCTTCTTCCAGGGAACTTGAAGCCCTGGTGGAGAAACAATCCATTGGTGGGCGGCACCTTCTGGTCAGCTGCGATGCCAATGCACATCATGAAGCATGGGGATCATCTGACTCCAACAGGAGGGGTGAGTACCTATTAAACTTCATAGTTAATTACGATCTTTTTATTCTAAATCGGGGCAACGAACCCACATTTAGAAACAGAATCAGAGCAGAAGTCATAGACCTGACCCTTTGCAATGCGGTCACTCTAGGCCTCATTGACAACTGGCGGGTCTCTGACGAACCCTCTCTTTCTGATCATCTGTACATTTGTTTTGATATCAAGGCTAAAATGTCAGCCCTTTCCTCTCCTCACCGTAATCCAAGGCGGACGGACTGGGAGTCCTATGCTACGGAACTCTCGGCAATTGGGGGACTGGGTCCCGGGGGGGGGGGGGCAGAGTACGTATAAGGTCTGTCGTGGAATTAGAACAGGCGGCATCCTGTTTACAAGACGCGATCCTCGAAAGTTACCACGACAACTGTCCAATTTCAAACACACCGCCTAGATCAAAAATCGGGTGGTGGTCAAAATCCCTGGAAGCTAAGAAAAGGCGCGTTAGGATGCTTTTTAACCGCTCTAAGGTGGCCAACTGTCGGGAAGAGTATCGCCTAGCTCTTAACGACTACAATTCATCCATTCGTGATGCCAAGAAGGCTTCATGGCAAACCTTTTGTAGGGGCATTGACTCCATCAAAGAGGCAGCCAGAATCCAGAAAATCTTGGCTAGCGAACCTATCAACCCCATGGGCAGTCTTAGAACCAGCTCAGGGGAACTGACAACTCTACCTGGCGAAACGCTCAAGCTCCTTCTGGAGTGTCACTTCCCAGGGAATCTCGTTGACGATGCTCTGGAAGTCTCTGGCCCTCGAGAGATCAGCCCTATACCTAGGGCAACTCGAGAGGACTGGAGGCAAGCTAGACGCATAGTCACCGTTTCCAAAGTTAAATGGGCAATCGACAAGTTCAGCCCATTTAAATCGCCAGGAGGCGACGGCATCTTCCCCGCACTGTTGCAGAAGGGCCCACCGAACTTCCACTTTATACTCTGCGAAATCTTCAGAGCGAGCCTTGCCTTCGGGTATATTCCTCAGTCCTGGAGAGTCAGCAAAGTAGTTTTTATTCCTAAGCGGGGTCGTGGCGACTACACAAACGCCAAATCCTTTAGGCCAATTAGTCTTTCCTCGTTTCTGGTGAAGACCATGGAGAGACTCGTGGAATTTTACATTCGAGAAGGGGCGCTTAAAGACTCCCCTTTACATCGAAATCAGCATGCATATCTCCCGGGGAAGTCTTGTGAGTCTGCCCTCCATTGTCTGGTCAGACACCTTGAACATTCCCTGGAGAATAAAAAAATCGCTCTAGGAGCCTTTTTGGATATTGAGGGGGCATTCAACAACACCTCATATCAGTCAATTATTCGTGCTCTGGGACAACGTGGTGTAGAGCCTACCATTTGCAGGTGGGTCGACCACATGTTACGGGGCAGAAGAATTCAATCAACCCTTCTAAGTGAGGTGGTGGAGATTTCTGCGAGCCGAGGATGCCCGCATGGGGGAGTTCTATCACCCCTCCTGTGGGACCTGGTGGTGGATGATCTCCTAGTCAGCCTCACGGAAAAGGGCATTTTCATACAGGGCTATGCGGATGATCTAGTCCTACTGGTCTGTGCCAAGTACCAGGGCACTGTTATGGACATCATGAACGACAGTCTGGAAGCAGTGAACTCCTGGTGTGCAAGAGAAGGGCTTGCAATAAACCCTTCCAAGACAGTTGTAGTTCCCTTCACCAGGAAAAGGGTTCAGGGCTCCTTCAGAGGCCTGGCCCTTGGGGAGGTGTCTCTGCCTGTTTCATCGTCGGTTAAGTATCTGGGAGTAATCCTTGATCAGAAACTGACATGGAACTTGCAACTTGATAAAGTCATCCGCAGGGCTAAGTGGTCCTTCGTGACCACTAGGCGCTGTGTGGGCTCTACATGGGGCCTGTCACCCCATGTCTGCCACTGGCTTTACACAGCGGTCATCAGACCACAAATTACTTACGGGGCTTTGATCTGGTGGCCTAAGGTCAACCAGGTAACAGTCCGGGGTAGGCTTTCTAGCCTACAAAGACTTGCCTGCATGTGCATGACAGGGGCCTTTAGGTCGACCCCTTCTATTGCACTGGAGGTTCTTCTCAACCTGCCGCCCCTTGATCTCTTCATTATTGGGGAGGCTCGGGCGGCGGCTTATAGGCTCCAGCTAACTGGCCACTGGAGGGAGTCCTGCACAGGTCACTCCTCAGTGACCAATCTAGTTAACGACGAGATACTCTCAATGAAGTCTGACTTTGTTGGGACTAAGCTCCTTTTCGCTAGACCCTATACTGTGGACCTTAGGTCGAGGGAGTACTGGGACGGTGTTGGTAGCCCGGTTTCTTCTCACGACCGAGTTGTGTGGTTCACAGACGGGTCTAGAATGGGTAACAGAGCTGGATTTGGCGTCTATACTGGCAACCCTAGGACCAACGCTAGCGTGAACCTGGGAGCGTATGGCACCGTCTTCCAAGCTGAAGTCACCGCAATCCTTCATTGTGCCACCTTGGCGGTCGAGAGAGGGGTTTGTGGGAAACATATTCGCATCCTCTCAGACAGTCAGGCGGCCTTAGGCGCTCTGGACTCCTGGAAGGTCTCGTCTGGTCTAGTCTGGGAATGCGTGGAGACCCTCAGTATCCTGGGATCAAGAAACCAGGTCTCGCTGGAATGGATCCCAGGACATAGGGGACTAGAAGGCAACGAGCAGGCTGATGCCTTGGCTATGGAGGGGGCTCTCAAGCCCTTCACTGGTCCTGAGCCGGCCTGCGGCGTTTCGATTGCAGCTGCCAAAGCAGCAATTAAAAACTGGGTCAGCGCCAGACATCTGGAAAGATGGCGGCGGTTCCCAGGGCAAAGACTCGGCAAGGTTCTTGTCAAGAAGCCCTCCCAGAAGTTGACAAAGTCACTTCTTGGACTAAACAAATCGCACGTTAGGCTGGTGGTGGGACTCATCACCGGCCATGGCAAATTCCGGAGGCATTTAAGAACGGTGGGACTCTTTGCGGAGGATCCCATCTGTCGCCTCTGTGGGGAGGACGAAGAGTCGGCAGAACACATTGTCCTGGAGTGTGAGGCTCTTGGTGCCAGAAGAAGGGCACTTTTTGAAGGCTCACCTCGGGGACAGTTGGAAATTACCAATCTAGTGAAGAAGCTCCTTGACTTGGTCAAGGGCAGCCAGCTTTACGACGATTAGGCACCGGGATTGGCACAAAAAGCCTTAGGCTTAGTTGCAAGGGTTGGCTGGACCAACTATATATCCCCTTTTAAACTAAAACTAAAACTAAAACTAGCCTACATAATTAACTTAAGTTTTGAAACTGGTATTTTTCCAGAGTCACTCAAGAATAGCATTGTTGTACCTCTATTTAAAAAAAATAATTCGTTTGAAATTGAAAATATAAGACCGATTAGCTTGTTATCTGTTTTTTCTAAAATAATGGAGAAATGTATGAAAGTTAGATTAGTAAATTACCTGAGTTCTATAAACTTCCAGAATAAATCCCAGTTTGGTTTCACAAAAACTAAATCTACAGAAGTTGCGTTAATAAACTTTTCAAGCTTAATATATGAACACATAAATAATAACAGAAAAACGACTGCAGTATTTGTTGACTTTAAAAAAGTATTTGACCTTGTGAATCATAATATTTTACTTAATAAAATGGAAAGTGCCGGTGTAAGAGGCGTTGCGTTGAAATGGTTTGAAAGCTTTCTTGTAGGACGGACTCAATCAGTTAAAATTCATAATCAATTAAGCACTTCATTATTAGTAAGAGCCGGAGTTCCTCAGGGCTCCGTACTCTCTGCAAATCTATTTTAAATTTTTATTAACGACCTTTTAGATCAACATTTCACATGTTCAGTTAGTGCATTTGCCGATGACATTGCACTTGTATCCTCCAACAAAAATGAATTAAATCTCCAAATGAGTATTAACGATGATTTGAACATTTTGTGGTCATGGTGCTTCAAGAATAAAATGCATGTTAATGTAAAAAAAACTAAATATGTTAACTTTCACATGACCGGCTTTAGATTCGCAAACCCTATAGTTTATCATAAATTTGATTGTGAAGATGAGTTGTGTGGCTGTAGTGCTGTTGAGCAAGTCCCCACCTTTAAATATTTAGGGTTAACTTTAGACTGCAAAATGTCCAGGAAAAAGCATATTTGTGATTTGATAAATAAAACTAGATTTAATTTAAGAAAATTTTACTTTCTTCAAAATTTTTGTGATGTAAATTTACTGTGAACTCTGTACTATGGTCTGATTCATTCAAGGATACAATACGGCATTATTTGTTGGGGGGGGGGGGGAACTTGTAAAACAACAATAAATACTATTAGAACAATTCAAAATAAATTTATTCGAATAATCCTGAAAGCAAATGCAAGAGACTCTTCTTTACCTTTATTCTATTTATTAAAAATTTTACCCATCCAACATTTATTCATCTATAAAACATTAAAATTATTTTATATACGAAGTGGGAATAGAGGCTCAACCAGAATTCATCACGATATGAGAAGTAACAAGAATAGATTATTTATCAAACCCAAAGTAAACAAAATGTTCTTCAAACAATCTTTTAATTACTTTGGCCCAAATTATTTCAATAAATTACCATTATACATTAAAGAAAGCAACAACAATAAGGAATTCTGCCACAAGCTAAAGAACTGGTTATACACTATACATGACACAAGTTGTCTGAGTCAGGCCTTAACTTAGAGTAAATTATAGAAAATATTAGTTTACGAACTGTAAAATATTAATTTTAGTTTAATTTTCTAGTACTGTTATTATAGTAGTAGCTTGAATTTAATTGACGCTACAGAATGCCTTTCTAATTATATACAAGACTGTAATACTTAGAAGAGACTGGACTGAATTATTTGTTAATTTATTTTATTATTATTATTTTTGGTCACTAACCACATTACTGGAAACAGTGGTTAGTATTATTCACCTAAGTTCTGTGTTCATTTAATTGTCAAGCTGTTGTGAATAAAGATCATTATTCATTATTCATTATTCAAATTATAATTTTTCTTCATATTGAAGTACATTTCAACAAATTTATAAATATTATCATACAAATATATTTAAAATGTGACTGTAATTATAACAAAAAAGTATTGGTATGTTTATGTAATATTTTTAACTTAGCTGCCACTATTGTATTTATTTACTGGCCTTTATAAGCTATTGTTTTTGTTAACTATATAAATAATCACAGTAAAGGTTTTCGTTCCTATTTTATGCAACCAAGCCATTTTACAATAACTACTATTTTTCAAAATTAAAACATATAAATTAAGTTCACAATTTACTATCCAGACTAATGTTAACTGTGCGAATGAAATAAACGAACATAGAAAAGTCAGTCTTATCTATAATTTTCACAAAATTTGATCTTAATTTTTCCATGACAAAGCCGAAGGGGGTGTTTTGTATCTGATGGGTGAACCTCCCTCACTGCTCGCAGTCGGGAACAATGTGTCAATAGATACGTCGAAAGGGATTTTCCACTCAATTTGACCTTTGTGTGGAGGGTGACTTTTCAAATTGAAAAAGCAGAGAATATCTTTTACTTCGTTACTTTCTTGTATCTATAAACATCTTGAAAAAATAAAAAGTAATAAAAATAAGTGTTTTAAACCACAAATTGTAATGGAAAGAAATGTTATATACAAAGTTTGGATATGTGCATGAAAACAAAATTTTAATAATGCGGACTCTTTTAGGGGGGTCGGCCCCAATTATGGTAAAAAATATTGATTTTTTTATCATTGATTTTTATTCCAAATTTAATTAGCTTTAAAAGATCGTTTAGTTTTTTGATTTCTGTAAATTATTAAAAAAGTTATGGATAAATTTCCAAACGTATATCATAAGAATTCTTCAACCTAAGAGGGCGCTAGGCGTTCATTTATTTGTTATACTACGTGTATGGGTGGGCGGGTGGGTCAATACCACTGTACGTGTATGGGTGGGCGGGTGGGTCAATACCACTGTACGTGTATGGGTGGGCGGGTGGGTCAATACCACTGTACGTGTATGGGTGGGTGGGTGGGTCAATACGACTTTACGTGTATGGGTGGGTGGGTGGATCAATACCACTGTACATGTATGGGTGGGTGGGTGGGTCAATATCACTGTACATGTATGGGTGGGCGGGTGGGGGGTTTCTACGCAGCGTTACGTAACTATTGAACCTCAACAATTTGTTTGAATTCATTCATAAAATTTGATCGTTTTTACCCCAAAATACAAGATAGCCTAATTATGGGGCAGGAATGCATTAGAGGTAGGCTTAACTTGTATTATAACATGTTTTTTTGTTTCGAATGAGTTTTTCCGAAAATCTAGTTTTTTCACATAAAGGTACATTTATCTCAAAAACTAATAAAGATATCAGTACAATTTTTTTTTTATTTTGTAGATTAGTTCTTCCTGCACATTTTGCATGTAGCAATTTCCTTTTCTTTGGGTTCTATCAATTTCATTCTTAATATTTTGTTAAAAAAAATCTTTAAAAAAAAAAGAGTTTTAAAAAATTTTTTTATATAATACCTAAAATTATAATTTTATAATGTGTTACATGGAAACTATTCAACAATATACAGACTTTCTAATAACATAAAAATCAGGTTTCTATCCTTTATACTTTTTAAGAAAAATGTACCTTAAGTAAGAGAATTTAACATGGGCTTAATAGGCCTGGCCGGCCCCCCTTTATTAGCAAATAAAATTGATGTGCAAGAAAAATAGGCGATTCAATCAGCAAATGTTTTACGGTTTTCGTTTACTTTTTAATTTTTATATACCATAAATTTGTTTAAAAAAATTATATTGACCAGACTTTTATATTTTTTACTATTTCTATTTTAAATAGAGTGGTAAAAAAAATATTATATTTTATTTGAAAATACTTTATTATTACTTTTTATACACTTTTTAAAGACATTTTAGAATTTAAAATGTATAGTCAAATTTAACTGTAACCCAGTTCAGTTCAATGGAATAACTTGCCAATGGTTAAAACAGGTTAAGTTGACAGGAAAATTTACTATCTTTTTTTAAAAAGTATAAATTTATATTTTGAAATGATTTATGACCCTACGAAAGGTAGAGCAAAATAATGAATGTGGCTTAGCTACATTTAGTAAAATGGTAAAAAATTTAATAGATTTGTAAAATTATTTATATTATATTAAATAAAATAACTGCAACTAGTAAAAGGTTAATTTTATATCGTACATTTTAGGTCAGTGGCATAGTGTGTTGAAGTCCAATTTCATAATATAAAGGTTTTCAGTTCGATCCTAAAGACAGTCACAAAAGTTTTGTAAGAAATCAGCTGATAACCACCAACCATTCATTTTTTTATTGAGCTATTATTTATGAAATTTTCTAAGCAATAGTCGGTCTTAGTATTTAACAATGGCTACTATCTTTATAAACCCTATCATAATCATTCGACCACTACATTTGTACTTATTATATTAAATTAAATATCAACGTATTTAGAACAAATGAATGAATGACTGGTATTACGTATAGTAGTTTTCATTTTATTTATCGTTATTTTAAAATTTTAGCAATAAAGTGTCTGTTTTACTAGATTCTAATATGTAAATCATCATGAAACATTCTTTCACAATTTTATGTAAAGAGGCCACTAGATATAAGCTCTAGGATGATATTATTCTTTTGAGATGTGAATCCCTTGTAAAAACACCAGTGGTTATTTAAATTACCCACAACCCCCGCGTCATTTATTGAAGGTGAATCCATAAGTGAACCAAGGAGGGTGAATACTTCAAGGAATGTAATACGTAGAAAATTGATACGTAAATGTCGGTTATTATGTAGTAAGACGCCCGTTAAAGGCGTGGTTTGGTGTATGTACACATTTATTTATGTAATAATGGAATTATACAGACATACGTTGAAGTTTAGATATTTTTAATGTTTCCACAGCCGATAAAATTTCCTTAAGGCGGAGTCAAAACAAACAGACAATTTTCAATACATTCAAGTGTACGTATTAAAACGTTTATATAAAACAAAATAAGTATTTTCCAGCGAAGTTTTATATCTTCATATGCAAGTCATACAGGGTGTAACTAAAAAGGTGGTTTGGCTAAAATGGTATTGAATTCTACACCTTAGTTACAGCAGAAAATGAAGGATAAAGTTTTCTGGAATCCCGCTCCGCTTAGGGCATTAATAAATGAAGAACAGTATGATTGACTGACTTAAAATGTTGCACAGTTCTTTAAATTAGCACATTTAAACATTATAAAAATAGCCATTCAACCCTAACCTAACCTAGGTTCTTATACATTTACATATTGTTAAATCAAAATATCTTGTAAACTGAGATGTTCATCAATCTATATATATAAAATCCAATGTATGTTTGTTTGTCTATCCTTTATGCGCTACCAAACCGTCCAGCCGATCACCATGAAACTTGGGGAAGTTGTTCTATATACCCCAGGGAAGGTTTCTGTCCTATTCCCGTTTCTTTAATCCCTCAGGGCTCCATCCCTTGGACTTCTAAAGTTTCGATGTTAATCAAATAGCAGGATGTATGAAGGTATAATAAGTCAAATATAAAAAGAATATCAGCAGTGGGTTTTAAATATGTCAAAATTAAATTAAACCACGTGTTAATTTTTTAAACTGTTTATATTTTTATGTTTTGATTTCTTGTGAAGCTATATTAATTGATTGATTTATTTGATTAACAGCTGTTAAATAAAAACCAATAGAATAAAATTGTGGTAGGAAAAACTTTCAAAATTAAAAATAATTGGGTACAGTAGTAAACTACACAAAACATCAGCTGTTTAAATTGGATACTGTGTAAACTGAAAGGTTGCTGCACATTTCAATGATACAATCAAAACGCAATATTATGACTGGCGAAGTGGGCGGGTACAGCTAGTTTTAAATAAACACAATCATTTTTAGTTGATTTAATTAAAAATATATTTGTACCTTAACTAATTATCAGTCTATTATTATTGGAGTTTCAGTAAAAAACGCACTAGACTGAAAGTATTTACAGCATCGAAAACCAACAAAACCATTAATAACTCAAGAAAGGTTTTACCAACTGACTTGTAACTTTGCACAGTTCTTTACTGTGACATTATGAAACAATATAAAAAAAACCAATGAGTTTTCTTTAGTTATTTAAAAATGGTGGTCTTTTAAACTTATCAAAACTTAGTTTTGATCAAACATAATTATCAAAATATCTTTTAAACTGTTAAGTTCATCAATTTTATACATAAGTGATAATTTTTTGTTAATTTTATTAAAAGTATATTGGTACCTTAATTTTTATTGGTAAACCAATTATTGGTGGAGTTTTGTTTTAAAAAAATTTACAATATTTTACTGCATTCTCTGATGCGGAGGTTCAAGACAAACATGCTTCTCCCTTACTCCAACGCTTCACGAGTGTATTGCTTAATTTCTCAATCATATACAGATGGAACTTTATAAGGTCTTTTAGCTTGAGGGCTATTAAGGGACACTTTTGTCAAAGTTATTACTTCACGAATATTGTATACAACAAATGCAATCATATTGATCTACGTTCTTATTTACAATATAAATAGCCAATCCTTTCCCCCTCAGTTCTGCCACAAATGCAGAATGTATTTTGAACTGAAAGGTGGATAAGGCAAGATACTGTAGTCTCCATGGTGAATAAGTAAGGAAAACTTGTCATACATAATTTTGGCGAGAATGTAGATGGGGCTAATTTAGGTACAGAGTATAATTACGATTTTTATAGTATAAAATCTTATATTGAAAAACAGTAGTATGGAAAGGGACATGAGTGTATAAAACTTGATATGTTTTGTCAACTAAATAACAAATAGTTTGAATATTAAAATTATTTTACGTCAGTTTACGTCAAATGGCTTCCGTCAATTTATTTTACGCGATAGGCTCGTTAATGTTAGCTATACTGAACTTAAAGTATACGCCATCACTGGTTGACTTAGCTTAGAACATGGATTGAGTGTACTTAAAACTAGTAAAGTTTTAGGTTGACATTAAGTCCGTGTATTATGCCATAATCACCTAAACTGTTTTCTTACAAAGTCATTTTAGTTAGTGAAAATACATTGACATGTAAATCTACATGAGTATTAGGAATAAAAATAGAATTTTGGAAAGATATATTCCATAAACACTTTAATAATATTTTTAAAGTGAAATTTTTATAAAATATTTGTGATTAAATTTCGATAATTAAAAATGAATTCGTTTGAAAAAATTATAGATAATTAAAGAGTAAATTTAAGAATAATACGTACAGTGATAATGGCTCACCCACTAATCTATACGCATAAAGTGTTTATGAACCCAGCCACACTGGGTTCATAAAAATATACTGTTCTTCTTCGTTCAAGGTATATATATATATATATATATTTAATTATATTAATATTGTTGTACCCATACACGTACAGTGGTACAACCCGCCCACCGTCCCATACACGAAGAGTGGTACAACCCACCCGCCCACCCATACACGTAAAGTGGTATCAACCCACCTGGCCAGCCATACACGTACTGTGGTATTGACCCACCCGCTCACCCATACACGTACAGTAGTATTGACCCACCCGCTCACCCATACACGTACAGTGGTATCAACCCACCTGGCCAGCCATACACGTACTGTGGTATTGACCCACCCGCTCACCCATACACGTACAGTGGTATCAACCCACCTGGCCAGCCATACACGTACTGTGGTATTGACCCACCCGCTCACCCATACACGTACTGTGATATTGAAATTTTATAGGTACCCTTCATTTTGATTATGGTACCTATAAAATAACTATCAACGCTTTATACAGAGTGTCCAGCTTCGACTCCCTACATTGCAAGGGATTGTTTGTCAGGTAATAATGCAATAAAACATATATCATAACTTAATAATTTTTCTGTCCATATGTGTTTTTACACAAATCTAAACATTTCAAACGTTTATTGAGATCTAATACTGAAATTCAGAATGATAAGTTGATCTTGGAAAGACACAATATAACAAGAAAGGTTATAC
The DNA here is from genome assembly GCA_035578905.1 of Stictocephala bisonia. Taxonomy (NCBI): domain Eukaryota; kingdom Metazoa; phylum Arthropoda; class Insecta; order Hemiptera; family Membracidae; genus Stictocephala; species Stictocephala bisonia. Next base: position 436,297 of record JAQJVL010000264.1, read on the forward strand.
ATATAAGATTATTGTTTCAAAATGGATGTTGTCTAATAATAGGGGAAACTACAATTTTGTGTCTGAAACTGTGGCTATCCCAATTTTAATTTAATAATTGACACTTGGAATTTCTTAAAACGGGATTCTCTTCAAACGTACCGTTCCTTGAAACTGGTATTTCTCATTTATGAAGTTACCATATAATGGCCTTGATTTTTACATTTTTTTAATTTCGTGCCATTAGTATTTTAGTGAAAGTTAAATTTAACTGTTCATGTCTGTACGATTTTAGCTTAAGTTTATAATCTGATTATTTTAAGATCAAATGGTGAAATAAAAATGAAAGATAACTGAAATACTTTTTAGTCAGCTGATTTTTTTCAACAACAATTCTACTATAAACATGTTTAAAGATACTGATCAAATATATATTAGGTTTGATACCAATTTTCACTTTGATTTGCTTTTTTTAATAAATAAGAGATTTAAAAATATAACCAAGAAAACAAATCATCGTAGAAAGGTATAAATGACACCTTAAACTGAGAAGGTTAAGAAGAAAGTTCTGATCACCAAAGTCATCTTCTCCAAGACATAATGTCCTGAATTTACAAAGTAACTTAATTTGTTCCATTCTCGTTAAACGCTGGGAGAATGATTCTTCTTTTTGTAAGATACCTTAGTGTGGAGCAATTTCATCACACAACTTGCAAGAAACACGTAAATACAGTCTGATATCTGCATCAATAATACAACAAATATCACCAATATGATATAGTCAGATCATTGAGGAACATCTTTAAAAAAATTGGTATCGTGGAAACGCAAGAATCATCATTATAAATAATTTAAAACAAATAAAAAATGAATTTTAGAGCAGTATTTTAATATGAAAGTAAAGGAATATTAGGAATGAAGTTCGTGTGCTTCCCGCATTAGTATTTGTGTTTAAATATCCCCAACACAGGTATTTGATTTAAGAGGCACTTATTTTTATCTCTCGAATGGTAATAAATTAAAAGTAGGGGACATTGCTGCATTCACGACCTCGGTCTTTGGCCTCGGTCAGTGAATCGTGACTACAATAATTACAGCGGGCACTTTAAAATCATTGTTTTTGTTTAAAAGTGTTTTTACTATAAACTAAAATGTCATACTAAAAATCCGTGATGTTTAAACCAGCATAAAAATAAAACTTTTCACACAAACAGCTGTTATATTATTTATAAAATCGTGTGATGTTATAGAGTCATTGTGGGGGAGCCCAGGTCAATTTGTTCATTTCTGAATTTCGCTCACCTTACTTGGCCCATGAGCTTTAAAATAAATCTAATCAAAATATCTTATATTCTTGCCATCCCAAGAAACTTCATGGGACCTGATTAGCTAACGAAATGAAATATATAGATATAAGGTGATCAAGCAATTCAGATGTGACTGTAATAAATTAGTTGTCACGATTTCAATTGACCTAACCTAACCTTGCAGTAAGAAATAAAAGTGAATCTCAATTTTTTTTGTCGAATCGTTAGTACTGCTACAGTGATCTCCTTTCTATTGTGTTTGTCGCCCGTTCTTTGACCTTGTCGGTGTGGCCATTGTCACGGCGCGTGCCCAAGTGACATCACCCGTGGGCACGGCCCGCCTTCAGCTCTGTAACACCTGGCCTACTGAGGTAAACAAGCTCCTAGTTGAGACCGAGATAACAAACAGTGATGCTAGGTGTGGGAATTCTCCCATGTGTAGGAATTCCCTGCATATGAAAAAATATCAACTCGTATTAGGGACTGTTATCGTTTGACGTCTAGTCAAATCTAGGTTAGGTTTCGGCATTTTATAACGCATGATACCGAAGTAAAATTAATAGTTATTTATTGAATAATGCATTATTAAACTGGAAAAATTAATTTTTGATTAATATCTCTCAAAAGATAAACCTTGTAACGTTGTGTAAAAGTAGTAAGGAGTACATTTCTGAATATTGATGTTTCTTTCTGGATTCTGCCATTGATATTTAATTTGATTCGAAATTAAGAAGGTTTTACTAAATTAAAATTCTATTGAAAGCGTGTGTAAGAAATATGTTTATTTAGCTCAAAAGATGAATCGCTACCCATAAATACTTTTTAATTTTGTTATTTATTGTCATTATGTACTTTTAATATAACTTTAATAGCCCTTAACCTTTTTTCTTGTATTTAATTATCCCTGACCATAATTTTGCAACAAAGACTCCGTTTTAACATTTAGTACTTATTTTACCATTCCTAAATACTGTACATAGTTTCACTTATTGTGATGATCATTGTCTAAATAAATATAAAGTAATAAATAGATGATCGGATGTTGATACTAAGAGTCCAGAATCACGCCCACTTTCCTTTTTAAGAAATGTGTTCACTAAAACGATAAAAATTGGAAACCGAACAATTAAATTTTATAAATGAAAAACAACAGTATTCTTAAAATACTAGTATAGATATTATTTTTTTCATGTTATAGCAAAACAGTGTTTAAACTGTTCTTCGTAGTTTACATACCTCATTAATTAATCATTTAAATTTGGTTTCTTACTTTTAATAGATGAGTACAATTAAAAATTGTGGTCACATTAAGTTATTAACTTATTACAGTGCTATGCAACTAATAAAAAATAATAAAATTATTCATAAATTGTATAATATTATTCAATGTTCAAGATACTAGTAATGTTCAATAAAATGTATAGTTCAAATGTAAAACAAACTAAATGGGTTTTTAATATGTGTTATCTCAAATTCCAACTGTTTCAATATTTCTTTCAATATTGAATTAGACTTAATTACAATGTGTAAGTTCTGAAGATTGTTGAACAGAATGAGGAGGGATTTTTCAATAAGGGAATTTTATTCATGCAGTGCGATTTTGTTGTGTTTCGCGAATCGTTCAAGCTTCAGTGACGACCGAGCTGTTGTAAGGCGCGGGCGAACGATGGGAGTGCAGGAATCGGTCGGCGACGCCTTCGCGGAGGTGCCAGTTAGTCCGCCCGGAGTCCAGGACCTAGGAAGTGATGACGATCTGTTTGCTCAGGTGAACAGCGACAAACAACAAGCGATTACATCAAGAAATGACCTGTTTAAAGGAATCCTTCCAGACTTACCTTACAAAGGGGACTTCATTTTCTTTTGGGAGCAAGATGAAAAAAACATTTGGGGCTTTCAGAAACTTTCCAGCAAGAATAATAACAAATACTGTGCAACTTGTGTGGTGTATGTAACAAGGGACTTGAAGAGGCTAGGGAAATTGGTGCAGGAACGGAAAATTGAAGCTGACGATTTGAAAGCAGAAAATGATTATTTGAAGAAAGAATTGGAAGGGCTGAAGAAACCTATGAAGAAAAATGAAAGTGATACAAATACTGGAATGAAAATAACAATTCCTCAGAAGAATGAGGATGAATTTGAAGTTTTAGTTAGAAAGGTAAATAATGAAAACAAAATCTGTCAAAATTATATAAGTGACATCGTGTCTTCAAAAAAACATCATCCAGAACTGAAAAATAACTACGGAGTACAATCATTTTCCATCTGTCTTAGAAAAGAAAATATTCCTTCCCCTTCCGTACATGAAGATACGAACAACTTTGAACCCAAAATCTCCAAGTCTGTAACCAAATTAAGAAAGGAATTCTTAGAAAAAGCGTTTCAAAGTGAGCAGAAAACATTCACATCCCAAAACTACTTGATAATCGAACCCGAAGATAAGAAAAATTCCTTCAGAAGTCTATTGACCATAAAGGTAGAGCCAAAACCAGTAATTGCTGAGGTAATTTCTAAACTAACTTCACTAAATACAACATCCAAACTCATCCCTCAGGCTACTCCAGTTTCCATGTTCCAGTGTTTTGAGAAGACAAGGATCGTCTGGCAAAATGAATTCAGCGTCTTCAAAAGAAATCAATAACATTAGTGATTAGATAGGTTTTAACAGGTGTTATGTTCAGTGCTGACGTCTTCTGATGGTGCATATTGTTTTCTCAAGTGAACACTATCTAGTGTTATTGGGGCCTATTTCAACAAGTGACTTTCAGTTAAGTAGCTCTTGTGTTATCTTTGTATTATTATTATTCTTTTTTTTTACCTAGTCCTGGTGATTTATAGTAGTCATTAGTGACCTAGGAGGTTAAATTACATAAAAATATTTTTTGATATCACATAATAAAAAAAACAACATGTCTCTTGATTAATAATTAGATATATTTAAGGTATATTTATTTTTTATTTTTATTATTTAAGTTGATAGCACGCATTTGATTATAATGTATATAAATATCAAACATTGATTGAATTTTTACAGTTTTTCTATCAACAAATATTACAAATAAAACTTAAATACACTTTAGTGTGACTATTTTTTGATTGTTGTTAGATTGTTTTATAACTTATTCTTCTAATTGTTGCATTAAATTCGGCAAGTTATTTAAAATAAAATAATAATAGTATAAAATTGCTAAATTAGGTTCCTCATAGCCCAAAGTAATTCTATCGATGATATTAATAGTATGATAAAACAATAATTGGTTATATTAAAATTTAATACGATGAATAATAATTAACATAAATTACCGCGTTATAGTTATATATTTGCTCAGTTTTGAATTAACAATTTTAAAAATCCACTTGGTTCACATCATTGCTCTTCCATATAATGCAATAAAAATGTAAATATTACTGATAATGTTAATTTGTTTACACCAAAATCATTATATATATATATATATATATATATATATATATATATATATATATATAGGTTATGATAAATTGCTGTATGAACAAAAAATAAAATACAACAGTAGGCAATTGATTAAACCTGTCAAGATCTTATTCAGAAATGTAGTGATCCATTTAAAGATAATCCTACTAGAACTATACTTTTTAGGTTATGTTTTGACTTTATACATTATGTGTTGTTTGAATCACAAATGGTATATGATAATTTTAAAAAATATATAAGGCAATGTATATTAGATTAATCTGTTAAATCCAGTTTTATGAAATACATTACACGCTCTTGGAAAGTTATTCACTTAAAACCCGTCATGACTATTGACATTGATTTTATAAGCACACAAATTTCTCATCCAATGTTAAATAAATTGTTGTGTATCAAATAATCAGCTGTTTTGTTATGGATCGCTAGTGTAACCCCATGACAATATAATGCAGTTTACACCAGCTGTGATAACTAACTAACCTGGTGACACAACTGACACAAACATTCCTATTAAATGAGTTATCTATTATGTAATTAATATAATCAAATCTATTACTAATAATCATTAAAATTAAATAAGCTTCTCATCACAAAATAAATATTTAATTATATGTGTTTATAAAATAACTATTTAAAAAAGTTTACAAATATTTGGCTCCGTTACGACTTAGAAATTAAAATTATCTTTCGAATAAAACTAATTACATCAAAATCGGTCAAGTAATAAGCTCAGAAAGTGAGTGAACTAAATGGCCTGATTGTTTTAATATATAGGATATATTTTATTTCGATAAAATAAATATTTAAAAAAAACATATGTTTACTATTTATAAATTTTATAAAATATAACAATCGTCTATATTTATTTAAACTATAATTATTGGGTTTATGTTTATAGAATAATTTTATTCAGACATTCAATCGAAACATAAAAACAAGCTTATTTAATTTTAATGCTCATTAATAGATTACCATCACAAAGTTACCACAACACTTACCATTATGAAATAATATTACTGTATTGTAAATTATCTTTTTGGATGTAAATTTTACTATTACAAATAGAAAAGGAAGCACAATTGAAAATAACATTGATTGTGAGTGATGCAAGTAAATATGCCACCTCCATTTACAGTTGTGACTAACCTTCAGCGTGACGTCATCATTGGTCTAGGAGCAATAATGTTTCATGACGGCTTGCGTGTTTAATAATTTGAACAATATTAAACAATACGTGCTATATAATGTAGCATATTAGTAATACTTTTGTAAATATAAAAGTTTAGTTATTATTAGTCATTTTTAATAACACTTCAGTTGATACAAACTAAATTTATTTTACTACTGTTTTGACCAATTATTTGTATTGTTAATTTTAGAGTATTCGCTTTATGAGAAGGCTAAGTGTAACCAGGAAAAGAGCTCTATTCTGTATATTGTATATTCTATATGTCAAATTGGTTCACTTAGAATTTTCCAAAAACTACCCAACTTGTGACACGTTATAACCTAAAAACTTACCACATAAGTACACAATATACAAATTTAAATAGTATATTATATGCTTAATTTTAATGAGGAATTACAGATTAGTTGTATAAATGAAATAACATTTCTAATACAACTAATCTTGTGTTTTAGTGTTAAAATAATGATCTGCCGTCACAGAGCTAATTCCAGGATTCTCCTGTTTTTTCTCTGGATCCTGCTAACACCTACTTCTCCAATTGAATGAAGACCAGCTGATCCCCCTTGAAATAAACTTAATGGGCACTAATTAACTATGTGATCCATAATTTGAATATCTCAAATTTAAATAGTTTAATAATTTTACCTTTAACTTAAGTTTGTTAATAGTTAACTTTTAAAAAATAAGAAGACTAAAGAATAATACAATAAATAACATTCAAAAAGCTTAAAATTATTCAATTCCAACCTTGAGGATTATCAAAAGAAAATATTTTCTGCTAAAATAAAAGTGAAAGTTAAGGAATTTTGAGCCCAAGAAGTTTAGTTTAATGTCCTATGTTAACAATAAAAATTAAATTAAAGAAAAGATTTAATTAAATTTTTGTTTCAAAAACAATAATTTAGAGGAATGGGCTTAAAGAAGGAGACAACTTTAAAACTTTTGAAGTATTAAAAGAAGTTTACAATAATTAATACTTAGATTCCTCTGAAAAATGTTACATTAACAAAGATAGTAAATTAATTGTAAATAATAAATGTTCACTCTTTTAAAATTATCCATTCCTATGGAATAATTAAATTAAATGACATCGATTATTTGTATTTATACAAATACAAATTTAACTTGATTAATTTTTAAATCTACTATATGTTTTATAAGTTCCATTATTATATTTTGTACAAAATTAAAAAAAAAAAAAATGTAATTCTTGTTAATGTCTAAAATGCATACCTTATAGGTGAAAGGGCGCACTCAAAATAAAATATTTATTGGAATAAATAAATGCTTTATTTGTTCCAATAAAACACTTAAAATTTAAATTATTCAATAACTGAGAGTTATTAAATTATTTAAATTTTAATAGTCTACTTCCCATCAAATAACTCAAACAAGAAAACCCATTAGTGTTTTAAATAATTAAATTGTTTTTAAATTCATAAACTCCTATTTAGAGTTAAAATATAGTTTTAAATGTCATGTGAACAAAAAAAAATATTATTTTGTAAAAACTTGTGGTATGTTAAATTTGCCAAAAGATAATTAGAATGTATAAAATATATTACTATTATAAAATATACTAAATAATTTAGTATAATTTTTTATATGAGTGCTATAACCAAAGTAAAATAATTAAAGAAAAACATTTTAACAAGGAATAGTTAAGTTTATATAAAATATCAATTTATTTTAACTATAAATAAATAACACCACTTATGTTGAAGTACCAAGGTCAGTTCAAGTTTTTATTTCCTCTTCGACCTTGATGAGTGGCTTGTCTCTAATCTTGTGTTTGTGTCCAGTCAAACACATAGTGGGGATTCCCTTTTAAAATTACACCAAACAAATACTTCCAGTCAACTTGTTTTCAGATATAACTAGGCGCTGTGTAGGCAATTCACATACACGGGGAGAGGAGACCTGTAGCCAGATTGCCTATCCAGCGCCGTTACATCTTGAAAGGGATACGTGACTAAAAGAAAATGTTGATTTTGTTCTATCACATTGGATTCGAATAGCGTTAATGATTTCGCTCATGCATGATTTTTGTATTTTTTAAGATCATTTTAATTTGTTATCCTTTTTTAATGATATGCCAGAGGACACTTCTGCACGCTTCGCGTGCCAATCCCATCCGAACTGAGCTCGTGACGCCTTGGCATATAAATTTTGACTGCATATATGTATTAGTAATTAAACTGTATTAAGTAAAATCATATTATTAAAATTTATTTACAGTACCTCAGTCAGTGAACTTGATTTACATTCTATTTATAGAATAATAATTATAAACAACCAATGTTATATTACTAAGCCTATTTCAAATGTTTTCATTTTATTTAACGGCTAATGATAACATACACGCAAACAGACATGTATTCACTCTTTTATAATTAACTTGATAATTTACTTTGGTCCATTTAATATTTGTTTATGCCGCCAGCTGATCAGTTGAAATTAATCTCCAAAAGAATAAAGTTGAAATTTTGACGCGGTGTAGGACAAAAACCTATGTGAATTTAAAAAATCTAGCTCCATTACTGAGAAAACTAAATGATCTTTAGAATAAAAAATTTATCAAAATATAAGTATTAAGTTCAGAAAGTGAGTGAACTAAATGGCAAGTTTGTTTTAATATATAGGATGTTAATGTTCACTTGTTTATAATTTGTATCGTAATATAAGTTTATATGATCATGTTTTTCTCCATATTATTTATACCATCATCGCAAATCCACATAGAAGAAAGACACAGAGGCCACATCCTAGAGTGCGTTAAATGTGTGTCGTATAATTATTTCTCCATTTAGCCATGCAGGAGGCAGGGCCCGCAACTTATCCGTCCCTCCCCTATTCTCCACAAATCCTCAAAAATAATCGTAGTAACTATTATTAAAGAATTTTAAAGATTTATATTAGCTTTAATCAATTTACTTTGGTTATCAAAACGAGGCGTTTGCTGCGGTGATTAGAAAGCAACCTGGGCTATTTTATCTCGTGACATAGCCCGATTGTAATCTGGATTCCTAACCACGCATTAGTACATGATCATATTCATTAAATTGTTACAAGGTTCTCATCATTAAAGAGTTTTAAAATTCTGATTCTTTTGTTCCTATGTTCGTCAAATTGTATGGATAGGAACTAACAAACCAATTCTGTGAGGGATATGTCCATATAAAGTGGGTGGTTGGGTGGTAACTAAGGAATCGTTGTGGTATCATAGTTTTAGCTACCCTAAACTAACAGCAAGCATTCTGTCTTTATCTACCCATCTGCAACTGTATTGAAACTACTATTTAAATAACTAACAGCAAGCATTCTGTCTTTCTTTACCCATCTGCAAATGTATTGAAACTACTATTTAAATAACTAACAGCAAGCATTCTGTCTTTCTTTACCCATCTGCAAATGTATTGAAACTACTATTTAAATAACTAACAGCAAGCATTCTGTCTTTCTTTACCCATCTGCAAATGTATTGAAACTACTATTTAAATAACTAACAGCAAGCATTCTGTCTTTCTTTACCCATCTGCAAATGTATTGAAACTACTATTTAAATAACTAACAGCAAGCATTCTGTCTTTATCTACCCATCTGCAACTGTATTGAAACTACTATTTAAATAACTAACAGCAAGCATTCTGTCTTTCTTTACCCATCTGCAACTGTATTGAAACTACTATTTAAATAACTAACAGCAAGCATTCTGTCTTTCTTTACCCATCTGCAACTGTATTGAAACTACTATTTAAATAACTAACAGCAAGCATTCTGTCTTTATCTACCCATCTGCAACTGTATTGAAACTACTATTTAAATAACTAACAGCAAGCATTCTGTCTTTCTTTACCCATCTGCAACTGTATTGAAACTACTATTTAAATAACTAACAGCAAGCATTCTGTCTTTATCTACCCATCTGCAACTGTATTGAAACTACTATTTAAATAACTAACAGCAAGCATTCTGTCTTTCTTTACCCATCTGCAAATGTATTGAAACTACTCTTTAAATAACTAACAGCAAGCATTCTGTCTTTCTTTACCCATCTGCAAATGTATTGAAACTACTATTTAAATAACTAACAGCAAGCATTCTGTCTTTCTTTACCCATCTGCAAATGTATTGAAACTACTATTTAAATAACTAACAGCAAGCATTCTGTCTTTCTTTACCCATCTGCAAATGTATTGAAACTACTATTTAAATAACTAACAGCAAGCATTCTGTCTTTATCTACCCATCTGCAACTGTATTGAAACTACTATTTAAATAACTAACAGCAAGCATTCTGTCTTTCTTTACCCATCTGCAACTGTATTGAAACTACTATTTAAATAACTAACAGCAAGCATTCTGTCTTTATCTACCCATCTGCAACTGTATTGAAACTACTATTTAAATAACTAACAGCAAGCATTCTGTCTTTATCTACCCATCTGCAAATGTATTGAAACTACTATTTAAATAACTAACAGCAAGCATTCTGTCTTTCTTTACCCATCTGCAACTGTATTGAAACTACTATTTAAATAACTAACAGCAAGCATTCTGTCTTTATCTACCCATCTGCAACTGTATTGAAACTACTATTTAAATAACTAATAGCAAGCATTCTGTCTTTATCTACCCATCTGCAACTGTATTGAAACTACTATTTAAATAACTAACAGCAAGCATTCTGTCTTTCTTTACCCATCTGCAACTGTATTGAAACTACTATTTAAATAACTAACAGCAAGCATTCTGTCTTTCTTTACCCATCTGCAACTGTATTGAAACTACTATTTAAATAACTAACAGCAAGCATTCTGTCTTTCTTTACCCATCTGCAACTGTATTGAAACTACTATTTAAATAACTAACAGCAAGCATTCTGTCTTTCTTTACCCATCTGCAACTGTATTGAAACTACTATTTAAATAACTAACAGCAAGCATTCTGTCTTTCTTTACCCATCTGCAACTGTATTGAAACTACTATTTAAATAACTAACAGCAAGCATTCTGTCTTTCTTTACCCATCTGCAACTGTATTGAAACTACTATTTAAATAACTAACAGCAAGCATTCTGTCTTTCTTTACCCATCTGCAACTGTATTGAAACTACTATTTAAATAACTAACAGCAAGCATTCTGTCTTTATCTACCCATCTGCAACTGTATTGAAACTACTATTTAAATAACTAACAGCAAGCATTCTGTCTTCCTTTACCCATCTGCAACTGTATTGAAACTACTATTTAAATAACTAACAGCAAGCATTCTGTCTTTATCTACCCATCTGCAACTGTATTGAAACTACTATTTAAATAACTAACAGCAAGCATTCTGTCTTTCTTTACCCATCTGCAAATGTATTGAAACTACTATTTAAATATTACTAAGAAGTGTTAGCAGGTTACTCTACCAACCATAACATACGAAAATCAGTAAGTAAGGATCTCATTTCTATGTCATCATTAAAGTCGAATACATTCAATATCAAACTCTTACTAGGTTTATCAAAATCTCTTCATAATTGGGGTTAAGTTGAAAAAGATGAATTCAAAGTCTTAAATTTTGCCTTAATAAAGACGTGTTCTTTTTTTTAATTTGTCAATTTTCTTAAATTTGTCAAGTAAAATTGGGAAATCTAAATATTCTGAATCATAAAAAATTTACATAGCAGAAATTTGTTTTCGTGTTTTTACTATACATAATATACAATAAGGTTATAACTTCATATACATTAAGGGTGTCTATCCAGGCACCCAGTCGAGCTCTCCAAAGAATTTAGTTATAGATTTTATCACAACTGTCACTAGGAGTAGCAAATAGTTTGCCTCACTAATAAATAATGTGTTCCCTCCCCTTCCCCCTCACTGCCCTCCCTCGTAAATTCTACAAAAGGACATCTCCATTATGTATAGTACACTCTAGCAATTAACTTTTTATATATTATTAATCCACTCTTTCAAACAAAGATAATTGTACAAATTTCAATTCAAAACTTGAAGAAATGTAATTTATAGAAAAATAATTAGTAACATTTTAAAAATATTTTTGTAGATTTAATCTAGATTAGGTTATTTAGTACACTTTGTACATTATAGTCTCAAAATTGTAATAAAATACTTCACACGGTTTTTTAATGAGTTATGCACCACAAAGGCAATATCAATCAGTCTAGGCAGCCATATATCCTTAAAGAAATGTTTTAGAATATTTCCCGCAATATATTTATACATACACTTATAAGGATACTAACAATATTATTTTTTTTATTTAAAAAATTATTTTTATTGAACGACTTAAAAAAAAAACTTTATTCGCATTGTATATTAATTAAGTTTAGACGTGTGTATTAGAAAAATATAGTTGACTTCTATGCAAATAATTCCACGCAATAACGAAACAGGCTTGTTATTGTTGTGAAATACCTTCGAGATATTTCGCTCATTTATTTAATTGCTGAAGTTGAGTAAAATTAATCATCGACAATTTGATTACTCATTTCATCCCCTCTTCAGGAGACTCATTTATATCAGTTACTAGTAAATTTATGGAGCCACTTTCTCCCCAACAGAACTAGCTGGCTTCCACGGATCAGTTTTAAGTTATTAATTTTAGCCTGTACGGATCATCAACTCAAGATCAGATAACTTTTATTGATCGACAGATTATATCTTATGGTATCACGTAAAGCTATTAATATTTAGAGTCGAACTTATAATCTGTCGAACAATCGAATAGAAAAACGCCAAATATTCAGTAAAAAAAAGTGGAACAATTGTTCAAGTTCGATATATATATATATATTCTACAATTTTTGTTGGAATGTTGTAGAAATTTACTCTAAATAATACAAATAATCAAAATAAATAACGTCAAGAGCATAAAAGTTTGTACTAAAAATTGATTCCTCAATCCTTCCGATTATAGTATTGTGTTCCATGATTAAAAAAAAAAATCAAAAAAAAAAAACTTTACAAGAAGCAAAATTTTTGGGAAACTTATCTGACTTAGAAAAGCCATGTCGACATCATATGCAAGGCACTAGGAAGTGGAATCTATTTTTTAGACGGATGCAAATATTAGGAGGATCAAGAACTGCAAGAACAACCTATTATAGATTGGTTCAATGCCACATCATAGGCATGCACTCTCCCTGTGGGGAGGCACTTCTGAAACTAACCTAAACTGAGTTTTATTGTTACAAAAAAGGGTGATTAGCATTCTTGCTAACCTTCAACAAACAGCTGTCGTGAAGCCAGAAAAGTTCTCAAGATCTGTACATTTATTGGCACTATACATAGAGGCTGTTCTTCTCGATGTTGTAGAACTTAGTTTACCCAGAAATCCATTCCTAAGGGGTAGAAGAAGCCCAACGACCTTTCCTTTTTTTTATAATCGTAACATTGGCATTATCATTTAATTAACATTGTCATTTAATTATCAATTGTTTTAATGCAGCAAATAAAAATCTCATAACATTACAAAAGCTTGGATTATTTTGCTTTCATTGTAAAATGTTTAAGACCATTTCTACCAACTGACATGATTGCACCCATTTAAAGTAGATTTATCTAGACTACAAAATTGTGTTATCTAGGAGAACAGCTGCAGGATGATTTTTTATATAGATGTGATGGTTTAGAGAGAACCACCCCGTAGCGAAGCAAGCTGTGGGCTGGTTTATTATAATTTTTTTTTTATTGAATATAAAAATAGGTTTATTAAATAGAAAAACGTCAATCCAACTATCTTATATTTAGAGGATAAAATAAAATTAAGTTATTGAAATAAAATATATGTATTAATGTCAGTATTAGAACTTATATCATTTTCTAGTAGTTAAATACTATTTTAATGTGATCTATTATTTCGTTAATATATTTAATATATTATTTATTTTCGTTGAATATGTTTTTTAAAACCTCAATTATTACATTTTTTCAAACTTTATTCAGAAGTAAAATAGTTATATTTAATTTTCAATAAAACCAATTTGTTGTTTGATTCAGTTTTCTGTATTGTGAATATTTGGACTGAAAACAACTAATTTGAAGATCTACTGGATCATGTCAGTAGAGTTGCCACTACTGGGCTTGACAAAGGTCACATTGTTATTCCGGTGTGACGACATTAACATATTAATGTAAACTATCCCATCATACATTAACATGTTAATGTAACCATCCCACTATAAATTAACATGTTAATGTAACCATCCCATCATACATTAACATATTAATGTAACTATCCTATCATACATTAACATGTTAATGTAACCATCCCATCATACATTAACATATTGATGTAACTATCCCATCATAAATTAACATGTTAATGTAACCATCCCATCATACATTAACATATTAATGTAACTATCCCATCATACATTAACATGTTAATGTAACCATCCCACTATAAATTAACATGTTAATGTAACCATCCCATCATACATTAACATATTAATGTAACCATCCCATCATACATTAACATGTTAATGTAACCATCCCATCATACATTAACATGTTATCTGAGCACCATGACTTTTACGTACACCATCTTTCATGGTCTGGTTCTCCAGATTCTCACAATGTGATTTATGTGGGGAATTTACACCTTACAGAATTATTTTAAAACTACATGTTTCAAAGAATATTAAAACTGAACCTCTAATTATTTACTTATGTTCTTAAAATATTGTCTTCGTTTGAAAGGTAAGCTTACATTAAAAATTGTCGATTTATAACAAGAAAATTATAAAATACATTTTTATACTTTATAAAGAAAAAGCGCAGAGCTCTTAACCGATAACAATGATAAAAGTTATTTTAACAATGACTTCAGTCATAGTAAACATGATGTTTAGTGTACTGCACAATTAAACATATATACATAGTACTATTTTGCCCCGGCTGCATTTCATGGCCTACAAATTGCTATAATATTTGTTAGCTATCTTAGAGCGATAATTATATTTTGTAGATTACAAACTGATATACTGTAACAATTGTTAATTACCTTGGTTGTCAGAAGTATTGTATAGGTAACAAATATATTATCTATCCAAGAACACAAATTGAATTTTACAGGTCATTAATAATTTTAATGTTTATTTAGCTGAGCATACAATATAAGTTTTCAATGTAACAAATTAATAAAATATCCATTATTTAGTTAGAGTTACATAATGAATTTTGCGACTGACCAACTAATATAATATCTTATATTTACCTTCACAGACAAAGTGTATTTTATAGGCAATGAAATATTTAGTCAGGTCTACAAACTGTATTTTATAGCTTACAAATTGATACACTGTCAATTAAATATATTTGCCAACAAACTGTGTGTTTTTCACACACTGCTATAAGCTTATAGTTAATTAGTATTTTGTGTAAATATACGGTTTAAACTCGTTTTTGTTTTTCTTAATTTAATTTCAAGCCTTATAGTAACTACATATCGTTTAAAATAGTCTTATTTATCATAAAAATCCCAAAATTAATTTACTTGAATAATTTAACTACCAGTATTAATTATCGTCAAGTCTTAGTTGTGTATCTGTAAATTATTACAGAGACAGTATGTACAGAGCCAAGGTAAATTCTATGAGAGAACTTTACCTTAGCTATAAGGCGAAACAGAATGTTAAATCCAAATCATCAAAATAACGAAGACGCCCAAAAACATATTTGTAAGCTGGTTTATTGATAAATTACTATTCGTTCTCCCCAAATAATATCATAAACTTAATACTATAAATATAACTATTCAAGCTGTTAAATTGAATATAACAATTAGTTCAATTAAATTAAACCCAATTAATTTTACACGGTTACTGAAAAATAATAAATTGGAAATAATTAGTTTGGCTAGTAACTTTTGTTCACTATATTCTCAAAATTTTTAAAAAATACATCAAATGTTCTTAATGAGCTATGTACCTAGAAAGACTAAATTAGCCACTTTAGGTAAATAGGGTGCATTAATTTTTCCTTCAACAATTACTTAAAGAAGACTAACGTTGTTTAAAAAAAAGAGTTTAAATACATTTTTATTGAACACCCTTAAACATTGTAAGTGATAGATTTAAAATTAAAGATATAATGGAGAAATAAAATATATTACCTTTTTCAATCACTTTTATTTAATATACTTCATGTTTCGATCCTTAGACCATCTTCAGGTGTATTATAAATTCTTCAACCGAACATAAAAAGATACGAAGTAGAATTTTTTTGCAAATTGATGCATTTTATTTGGTTTAACCAAATAAAAACCAATATTTAGAGCACAATCCAACAGCTTTAGGCAATATTTACAAATTTTCCTAAAAAACACGTATTCAATATCACTGTACGTGTAGGGGTGGGCGGGTGGGTCAATATCACTGTACGTGTATGGGTGGGCGGGTGGGTTAATACCACTGTATGTGTAGGGGTGGGTGGGTGGGTTAGGTTAGGTTAGGTTAGGTTAGTTTATTGCAACAAAATATCTTGAAGGCATCAATAAAATTTTAAACTAGTTAAAACTTATTAACCTGAAAATACATTAGCTAACCAAAACAGTTTATTATTTTATGTATTTTCAGGTTATTAAGTTTTAACTAGTTTAAAATTTTAATGACGCCTTCAAGAAATTTGTTGCATTATACACCTGAAGATGATCTAAGGATCGAAACATGAAGTATATTAAATAAAAGTGATTGAACAAGGTAATATATTTTATTTCTCCATTATTTCAAATCCAGGGCCAATATGATTATTAAAATTAAAGTCTAAATTACACTATATTGCGTAAAACCACATATATTTATCAAATTGAATTTACTATAAAACAAGACACACGTTGCTACTTCTAGTACCACCGTATTTTCCAGATCAGTGATTTTGTATTGTGATGTATTATTGTCAATCTGTCATCCGTCCAAAATGTATCTGTAATAGTTCCCATAATGTTATCTGCTTATAATAGATTCTTGGTGACATTGAAGGGTACTCTGAAATCAAATT
The DNA here is from genome assembly GCA_035578905.1 of Stictocephala bisonia. Classification (NCBI taxonomy): domain Eukaryota; kingdom Metazoa; phylum Arthropoda; class Insecta; order Hemiptera; family Membracidae; genus Stictocephala; species Stictocephala bisonia. The sequence continues at coordinate 453,235 of JAQJVL010000264.1, forward strand.
CTCCTTCCTGGGTTTATATAAGTAAGGCCTGCGCGTTTTTATAGACTTATGGTTTTCTTTTATTTGAATTCAGGAGTTATTTTGAAATTATTTTACACCTTTATGATGTAAATTTAACACTTATAAAAAATAACTATATTTAAGGGAAATAAAGTTTTCTGTGTTGATATAGTATAAAATGTATTTATGAATAAATACGTAAAATAAATAATTCATCATGTCCATTTTCAAGTAAAATAAAGCACCCCTCTTACGTTGAGAACAGTAAAAGTACAACGGCAGAACAATAAAAGGTAAAAGGCACAATAAATAAAGGTGATAAAGTTCCATCACGGAGGTGCTTCTTTCCGGTCCATAATGGATGGTCTAGGGGAGCAGGGTAATATCTGAGAAGGATATTTATCACTTGTCCACTTCGGAATAACCTGGACAAAGGGTGTACATTAAAATTATATGAATATTTAAACTCACATTAATGCTTAAACAAATTTTGTACGGAAAAATAAGTTAAATAATGTTTTTTTTCTTAAAATTGTATATTTGGAAATTCACACTAATTTATTTATTTATAAGACACCCATCGTAGAGATATGGGGAATATGAGGGGCGAATGATTGTTGATGAACGAGTGTAGTCATTGTTACTATCTGAGTTTGATTTAGCTCATAAAGAGCTATTTATTAATAGCCCAACAGCCAGGGCAACTATGGTACCTACAGCTTTACGTGGAATCCGAACCACGTAGTGTTGGTCTGATTTTCAGCTAACTGACAAGTTTGACACTCAGTTCTCATCCCTACACAACATCTGAACCTTGACTACCATCCAACATGGACACCCCAGACTTGTCTAGTAGTGTCCACATCGATGGCAACCATTGAGCGGACGCCGTGTCGGTATTAAGAGGACGGAGCATGGAAACTATCGCCTACAATCTCTCAAACGCTTTGTCCCCAAGTAGCTGGGTTACAGCACCACGCCTAAATGCCACTGTACGTGTAAGGGCGGGCGGGTGGGTCAATGACATATAATATGGGAATGAGACATATAAGTATTACAGATACTGCTATGAGTGCCGACTAAAATATATAATACGAGTAAAAAAAAAAAAATTGACTCGTAGTAAAAATAACTTTAAATTTACCATAATTATTTAAAACTATCAAAGAACGTTATTTAAATCGTTTACGATAGTGAATTTTTGGTAGTAAAGTATTCCTGTACTTATTTTAAAATTTGCTAGACGACCATAGATCCGCGGTACCATGATTCAGAAATATACGTATTTAGTATTACTACTCAATAGAGTATTTTTCCTACCATTACGTTTTCTTTAATTTTTTATCCATCATAAATTTGTATTAATTAATGAATCTATAATGTTTCTATATCCTTTTTTTCAGCGTTTTCTACTTTAAATTATTTTTAACAATAGAAAAACAGTACCTATAAATAATTATAAATAAATAAACGAAGTGAAGTGAATGTCTATTTCCTTTTCCTATAGTTGACATTGCTAGTTTGATCAGCAAGAAAAAGACAAATTTTTACGCTACACTAATTTTTAAAAAAAATTACAAGAAAAAAATTTCTATGTTCACCTTTAACAAATGTTATTTATTTGTAAAATAAAGACATCTTATTATTAAGTTATCTTTGTGGAAATTTGGTTCCTTAACAAAACAAAATTTTACATTATTATTATTATTGTTGTTTTTATTATTATTGGTTGTTTTGTTATATTTCTTATGACGAATATATTTTTATTTATTTACTCCATGGATGTTACAAATATGTCCTAGTTATATCTGTTTGTATCTAACTATTTTATAGAAGATAGAATTAAGTTTATAATCAAGATGAGTGTGTGATAACAAAACAAAATTACAAAACAAAAACATTACTTAGTTACAACCACAACGTAATCTGAAACTTTAAGAGAACTTGAGAATTGTGGAAAAACCAGATTAAAAGTATTAAATCGACTTCACAGTTTAATTTAAAATCATTTTATGCAACTTCTTGACCTCCAGGAATGGGTTTATTTTATTTAAAAGTCAAAGCGAAAAGTCAAATTCTACTGAAGTCAAAAGTGAAAAATAAGATTTGGATACAAAGAATTAGTTTAGGCTAAGATTTTACTACCATCTATATTCTCTATCTTGTTTTAAGGCGAACTAGTTGTAGCAAAGAACTTCTACTTCTATTCCAAGTATTTAGCTGAAGAACCACATAGAACAAAGAAACAGAAGTCGATTTATTATAGTCACAGTGAACGCCTCGGTGGCAGTTATAGGTAGATTAGAACTAACGTGCATCGTAATAAATCCGTAGTAATAATTAGTACGTTTTTCTTTAGAATTTGGGGGAATAAAAGGAGAGACTGACAATATGCTGGCCGGCCCTGCCATTCCCGTGGCAAACTGGAGAACTAACTACTCGACACACATTCAGCGCGCTTTGATGCAACCTCTCCATCTGTTTGTGAGTAATGTGAGGAGTTTTAACATACAAAAATAGTCTTAGTGCTCTTTGCCATACTTGCCAACATATTTGTAACGACAAAAAAGAAATTCTCAAGAACTGTCGCCAAGAGGGCGTAGTCAACGTCAAAGAGACTGCAAGATAAAGGCCAGGAGCTGATGCTTGAGTCGGTTTTTATCTATTTACTGTACCCTCCATAGTTAGTTAACAATTTATTTGTCTGAGTCTAGATTTTATTTCTAATAGATGTAAAACATCGCAACGGAAATGTATGACTAAGAGTGTGCCTAAATTAGACATATTTTCTTCTAATAATATTTATATTCAATAATATTCATAACATTTATACACTCATCAAAAAATATTTTTAATTCAATTAATAATATTTTATAATTTTTATAGACTAATAATATTTTATACTAATAGCCACAAGTGTACACTCATCAAATATACAGTCTTTTATAATAATATTTATATTCAACAATATTTATATAAACTGTACGCTCAAAAAAAGATAGTTATTCTTTTAATGTTTGACATTATTCATATAAACTATTTTTAAACAAAAACAGAACTTATTTGTATTTTATTTGTTGATTAAATGTCCACCATCCGTGGGAAAATTATTTTAACCTAATTCAAAATTCATACTTATAGAACTTTGAATAAAATTTAAGTTTTCAATATTTTAATGGTCTCTTGTTGATGAATTTAACACATTATGTTAAAATAAAAAGACAGCATTTTCAGGTATAAATTATGTCAACAAAACATTTACTCGCTGGAGCAACGTTTCTGGTAAATTTATATTAACTCGTTAAAATTAAAGTGACTCTAACTTACTTCACACGCGTAATTCATGTATGAACATTCACCTCATCCCAAGTAATGTTTAAATGCCCTCCCACCCACTCTACAACGATTGGTGTCCTGGCTCTTCCACAGTTTTCTGTACAATACATAAACGTCGCTGATTGATGGGGATTAAGGACGGGGTTGGCTAAGTACCCCTGTTGAATGTAATATCCGAATCTAGAACAAGCGCAGGATCAGAGATTCATTAGTATTCATTATAAGGACACCGATCGTAGTGGTATGAGATACTATGAGGGGCGGATGAGTGTAGATCAACGAGTGTAGTCATTTTTATTACCAAAGGTCGACTGTTCTTAGAGAGTGCCATTTATTATTAGCCCAATAGCCAGGCCAAATAAGAGATCTATAGTCTCACGTGAAATCCAAACCACATATTCTTGGTCGTATTTTCAAATAATTGACATACAATTGCCGGCGTGGTGGCTCAGTAGCTAAGGCTTCCAACTGTGGAGGGCAAGTTCCAAGGTTCGAATTTTCACCAAGCCAACGGTCGGTAGTTCACTCGTTGAATAAAGTTCACGCACACACTGTGAACTGGCGAGTGAAGTTAAAAAAAATTTTAAAAATAATAAAAATCACTGCACGTGTAAGGGTGGGTAGTTAATTCTCAACATTCAATAAATAAACAGTAACAGTTATTTGAGGACGTAGTTTTTAAATCTCGTTTCCTTCATTTTCATTGTAAAGGCCAAGAAAAATAAATTAGTCGATTTTGTTATAGTTTAAATAAAGTATTGTAATACTTTTAATTTTGTTAAAAGCCTGATACTGCAACATATGGCTTTAGATGCTCGATAATCGTTTGCTTTAGATGCTTGATAATCGTTTGCTTTAGATTCTCGATAATCGTTTGCTTTAGTAGCTCAAAAATCGTTTGCTTTAGTAGCTTGATAATAGTTTGCTTTAGTAGCTCGATAATCGTTTGCTTTAGTAGCTCGATAATCGTTTGCTTTAGATGCTCGATAATAGTTTGCTTTAGTAGCTCAATAATCGTTTGCTTTAGTAGCTCGATAATCGTTTGCTTTAGTAGCTCGATAATCGTTTGCTTTAGTAGCTCGATAATCGTTTGCTTTAGTAGCTCGATAATCGTTTGCTTTAGTAGCTCGAAAATCGTTTGCTTTAGTAGCTCGATAATCGTTTGCTTTAGTAGCTCGATAATCGTTTGCTTTAGAGGCTCGTTCCAAAGACAATACACCCAAATGAACAGTATTTATTATAATTTTCCTTCAAACTTGTTGCTGATAAAAAATATTTTAATTGATTTAAATTACATGTAACTTTCTTTAGTTTATTTCAATTAATAAAAGTGCAGGCATGTATTTTTAAATACAATGTAAATACGTTCATTGTAAGTTTCGCTCGGCCCAAGAATCATATAAGGCACACCAACCAGGAACTATTCAACTTACGACAAGCACGGAAATGAATCTTTTCGTTGCTTTAAACTTTCTGTTAACTAATTAAGAATATATCTCGAAAAATTAGTGTGTTGTAAGTATAAAACAGCTCAATAAAAACAAACTAATTTAATCAAATAACAGAATTAAAATATAAATTGTTCTGTGGTTAAATGCACTAATTTGTCAGCTAAACATTTTATTTGAACTTACATTTTAATTTGTTATATATCCAAACTATGTATTACCATACTTTATAATTTAGAAAACCTTCAAAACGTTTGAAAATTTTGTAGAAATCCAACATCAGATTTTAAATTAAACAAATGAGAGGAAAAACATTTAAAACTTCTATATAACTGGCTTAAGAGCAATCCATTTTACAACATACATGAATTCTTTGAAGCTGCAAAAAAATTTAATTTAATTTTAGTAACTTTTTAGCTCTATGTTTAACATTTATTTTATATCTTATTTATTTTTTTTATTACATTTTTATATTTAGTCGACTTTTCTGTTCTTGACGTTCGCGAATAAAATTATTATTATCAGAAATATGCTGATTTCAAACAAATATAATTGATTATTTTAATGTCTAATATGATTTTTCGACGTCTCATATCGAATATAATTTAGAAATTGAAATGAAATTTCTATGGGTAAAAATATAAAAATTAATATAGAGAGTTTTGTAAAATAACGTTATACTCATGAAAGCCTGATAATTTAATTAATTAAGCTGGAAGTAACAAAAAGTACTGCTGTAACAGATGGGGTTTGAGGCCTTAAAGGGAAATTTTACCTGATCGCCAGGTGTTGTCACATTTCTTTGTTCGTTGATCGAGACGGGGGTGTAAAAACTTGCCAAACTTTGCCGGCTCTTCACCAATAAATCTCTGTCTTTCAACAGAATCGTTTACGATATTGCATTTTATTTTTGTGGTAGCAAATATCCATTTTGACTGATTGCATAGTGCCCGTCAAGGAAATCTGCTAAATATGTTAGTATCCGTTTATTATTTGTACAAACGCGTTGTTTCTGACTACTCAATCTGAGACCAAATTTTAGTGAAAAAAAAGAAACTTACATCTATAATAAAACATAACAAGGTATTTAATAAAATATTTCAACGATAAAAATATACCTTGACATATCACATTGTATTAATGTTGTATTGTTATAACAAATAAAGATTAAATGCATTCCTTTTATTATCTTTATTTTCAGGGGTGATAAGCTGGTTTCTTCCAATCAGAGAAACAGTTGTTGAATAGTTACAAAATTGTACTTTACTTTGTACGGAGTACTGTACTTGGTACTTAAGCTTTGATTTTATTTAAATATTATTTATTGGTATGATTTTTAATTTGTTATTCCTCCTTCTTTTATATTGGTAACTGGCTTTGAAAGCCATGCGATATACACACACGCACGCACGCGCACACACGCACACGCACGCACGCACACACACACACACACACACACACACACACACACACACACACACACACACACACACACACACACACACACACACACACGCACGCACGCACGCACGCACGCACGCACGCGCGCACGCACACACACACACACACACACACACACACACACACACACACACACACACACCTTGAAAAGCAAAAAAAGAAAAATAATAACAAATATACATACATGGTTCCAGTTCCAACACAAGTGTTAAAAAATATTATGAAATAAATATTTATATTAAAACCTCTCATATAATACATAATCTATCAAGAAAATAATTATACGTTTCTTTAGGATGTAGGATAACAGATTTACAAAAGGAATCTTCAGTTTCTTTTACAAAAGAAAAACAAATTCGTTTAAGAATGTCAACCACGTATAGTACATTGACGCGTTTTTTTATTAATACAAATTTAAAGTTGATGCACAGTGAAAACTAGTTCAAAATTCAGGTGCTTTTCGTTCCAAATAGGACAACAATTATTAAAACGTAAATTAATTTTAAAATTCACACGTATCAAGTGCAATTAAACGAGTTGAACATTGGTGTGATTAGATTTTCCACTGGTCTTTTAGTTTCTCAGTAAACAACCTTCAAACTCTGGTATACATAATTACTGCACCGACAGTAAACGTTTTTAATTGCAGATTTATGACTAGTAATACTTAAGGCACTGTCCGTGATTTGGATACAGATATGTGTTGCGGGAATTGCCGAACAATTTGGTGAAGGCACTGTGACGCCCTTCGGAAATGGTCGCTATACGAAAGTTGATCTTAACAGGTTACCTCAAAAACAAACAGTTGAAACAACTTCCATAAAATCCTGATTTTACAACTGTCTAGCAGTAGTAACTACAAATATTTTAAAATACAAGTATTCAATTAAATAACACTATTTGTATTTATAAAATGAGTAATGATTATAAAGCGAATGATAATTCTGATTTAGCATGCATAATAAAATATCTTCAGTGCATTTTAATACTGGTCGGGAAATTTCAATCACGCAGTAAAAGGGAAACTGGGGAACTGATGGGAATTACTGAGGAGGGTTTTTGACAAAAGACGCAGATGACACTCATATTGAAGAGTGTGAAATTGAATCGCCAAGAAAATAGGTATTCAGAATCCAATTGGTTTTGTACGCAATAAACCCTAGTCATAAATAACGGCATTATTGAGCAGGTAACAGGGGAAAATTCTAAGGAAAATAATCTAATTGATGTAAAAAGATTGAGAAGATTTTTATTTGTTATTGCTTTTGAAAATTCAAAGTTTATTGTGTATGTTTTAAAATATTTCAGAATATTGTGATGGATTTTAAATCAATGTTAAAGGAGTTGAAAACAATTCGATGGGCTTCTTATTTTATTATTAAATTAAAATATTCTGCTTTATAACTGTAACTGATCGACGAGTTATCACTGATGTTATAAATTTGTTGCAAATATTTTTGCATTTTAAGAAAGAAAAAAACGTGTTTGATGAAAAATCACATAATATAGCCAAATATAATTGTAGTTTTAATGTAATAAATCGTCATATTTATATTTATAAAATGCTCTTTGAAAGAACAAAGCTATTTATTTAGTAAATTTGAAATAATTATTTTTTGTGATAAATATATTTTAAATTTATTTACGAGTCTCTAACTAGTAATAAAATTATGTGACACAAAAAGATTTATTATACGAGGTAAATTATAAAAAATAATAAAAACGTGTTTAAAGGCTCACAAGAAATAAATATTTGTAAAACAAAATTTACAAGTTTGAGGGGCTAGGACTTAGTAAATCGTCTTATTGTTAGGAAATAACAGTAATCAACAACTGAAACTGGCGCATAAATATAATTAAATATGAAATCATCTGTTAAAATATAACCAGTTATACATTTACTGAATAGAAATTACCATTTTTACGATTTGGTCAAATAGTATGACTCAACTGAAACTGTTCAGTCACCAAACATAAATGTGTAGGCAATGACAGCTGAACATTTTAAATATTGCTCTACGGTTCACTCCTAAGAACACGTGTTAAAGGAACTCCTGCCTGCCTGCGTTAAAAATTTGTGTGAGAAAATACGCTGGATTGCCTGTAAGGTTGGACTTGTTTGGTTTCAATACAAATATATTGTAAATAATTTTTACACAGTAATGTTTATTGTTCACTCCACGATATTATTCGAATAATTTTAAATAAGGACAGCGATTTTCAAGTTTGTGATTACAATGAATATTTAGTTAGTGTAATTAATTCTATTTACATTTTAATATCTGTTTTGTGTAATATGAGTAATGTTTATTTGGTGTAATTTATTTTATTCACTTTTTTATTTAAATTTGTCTTCTTAAATATATCAAAATGAATATTACGTGGTTTAAGAGGTCGTAAAGAAAACGTTTACGACCTCTTAAAAGAGACTTAAACTTAAACTTAATAAAGAAGAAAATAATTTACAAATTCATTGAAGTTTATTTGTAAATCAAAATTATAAAATTTCTTAAAAACTGAGGTTATTCATAATACAGCAAGTAATAATAATTAATTGGTTTACCCTCTAGGCTGGCCAATACCTGACATAAACATATATTTATAATCTTGCTCTTACTGATAAACCAACAGATCCAACCTTAGAGGCAATCCAGTGTAATTTTCACACGCATTCTTAACGTGGTCAGACAAATAAGCTTTTTTTTTATGTTTTCAGTATAAACTTCACTTTAAAGAAACAAATGTATTTACGATTGTATGACTATTGTGAATATTACAATAAACATTAAAAAAAATACTTTGTGGAGAGGAAAAAGTTTGTTGTATTGAACCGTCGACAGGGAACCCATTGAGTGGTAAATGAATCAGCAGACCGGGAAAATGGCTATGGGGGGGTATAGGGTGGATGCGTGAGCCAGGTTTTACCTCAAGATGATACACGACACACAGTCGAAAATTGTGTTGAAGCTGGGAAGGTTTGAGTGCATCTAATAACAGTGACAATATTCGTTAGCACTGCATCTGTCGTAAGATAAGATTAAAAAACACATTTGTTAAGCATATTACAAAAGTATCACTGTTATCTCACACAAAGGAGAATTTATTTTGCGATATTTTTTGCAGATATGTGACTTTAAAGATCTTATACTCAGGATCTACACCAGTACTTTGATTCATTTTTAGGTTAAGTAGCTATTATTTCCATGATATGAAATAATTTTATCATTTAAAGTTAGTCAAAAATAACTTATAATATCACCCATTTGAGTTTCTGAGTTCGATTCCAATCAGTCGTAACAAATTTTGAAAGGGGTCAGCTGATAACCACCGACTATTCATTTGGCATTGGGCTATTAATTAATTACTAGGGTAAACCCCTGCACGCTTCGCGTGCCAACCCCGTCACTCGCTGCGCTCTTGATTATCTGTATAACGTAAAATCACAATATCACATTTATTTACAGTATCTCACTCACATTACTTGCGTTGCTACCTATTTATTAGTATAAATACCCAATAACATTATTTAGCCTATTTCAAACGTGTTCATTTCATTTGTTTCACAGCTTAAGATTAATTAAATAACTAAAATAACTGCATTAGATTACAGTTTAAACCTTCAGGTCCAGAATATAGCGGAGTCCTACAATCGAAAGTGAATAAAACTATGCTGACACCCTTCCCTGGTTAATCATTAGGACAGATCTAACCTCCTCACTATTAAAAACACCTTTGTTTACATTCCAACAGCTTTTGAAATCATTATTTACATTATAACAGCTGTTTGGTTCAGTTCATTTAAATATCTCCCCATATTGTTCTTATGGACAGAAAACGTACTTTGAGGGCTTTCCACACCCTTCAGAGTAAAAATATTGAAAATTCAAGACCTTATTGCACAACTATGAATAAAGGCAAATTTTTGTACACCTCAACCGTTTAAATTGAAATACGGGAGTTGTGTTGACAAAAAACGGCTTCACGTATTATATATAAGGATATTTTACTAAGGAAATTTCGGCTCTATTTTGTAACAATGACTACATTCACTCATCTACGCTGATCACACTAATTCGAAATCCACATTCGCCCATATCTTGAAAGTCTTAAGAATACTATAATACGAAAAAATAAATAAAAATACAGTCAACAAAAAAAGAACTGCTGTAGATTTTAATATAGCTTATTTTCTAACCCATGTAAAATTAACAATGGTCCGACAAGGTTTTAATAATAACAAGTTTTATATAATTTAATAATAAGTCGATCCCATTATGTGGATAGTGACTGTTACTTTTATTTAACTCAATAATTAACTAAATTACACACTACGAAATAATTTCAAAAACTAATTGATAGTTACTATTTTATAACTTGAATTTGAACAACTTTTATTTGCTGTAATAAATGTCACTTAACACACGAGTTTAAGTTCGTTCAATATCTGCCACTGCTCGTGAACAGCTACTGTTAAGCACTTATTACTTTACTGTAACTTCCACTTCAGGCTGAAGACTCACACATCCACTGACATTGACCATTTAGTCGACAGGATGGTGTCTTTTTATAAAGCCGCGTCAGTTCGTGTTGTATATTTAGAGATGATTAGGTTTTGGTGGTATCTAGATCTGTTCGGACACCATGTAAACTCTACTGACTACACATATAAGCAAATTAACTGCCATTCTCGCACCATCTAAGGACTCCTGAATTGGCCTGGAATCTGGAAGTGTGCTAAACCCTTCCACCCCCACCCCCACACAGGGAGAGATACAGTGCTCTTGGTAATTGCTGTGATTCGCGACAATATATACTATATACTAGCTTTTAATGTAGGTCTTGACTTCAAAGTTTGATTGATTAATAACATTTATGTCAGGTACAAGCTTTAAAGTTAAGATCTTGAGTAAACTTGTTACAAACTGGCAATTCAAGTTATGTCAATTTAATGAAGTCATAGAGCATCACTGGATCTATCTAAAACCAACATAAACATATTTAATTGACTTCATAGTAAAATATTATTTTATTGATGTTCCAAATCAAATTGACTATGCCAAACTGTTAAGAGGGGCTTTAAAGCAGCTCCGAGGGGAGGTATTCATCCCTTTTATCCGCTAAATCCCCACTCTCATTTTTCGCTTTACTGACTGATTTTACCAATTCTAACGGTTTATCCCTATTTCTTTGTGACTTCGAGCTTGAAGCGAGGATTTAATATATAATTAAAAGTTTGATATATAAACTGTTTTTATTTATTCTACCTATATCACTTGGTTTGAATGATTAACATTAAATAATGAAATCTCAGATACAGCGACAAAGGGATAAACTCAACGAACACAAGGTTAGCACTAATTTTTTTTTGAAAAGATACTCCAGTTTATGATATATATGAAAAATTAGAATTATAAAAATACTAAACAAGATCAATTACAATATTTATTTATTTTACTTATTCTAACTGTTTAACTTACTTGCTTCACTGCAGTTATAACTAATTACAATGTAGTAGTTTAAATAATTTGTAATTTACTGTGAGAAATGTTAACTTCTTTCATAAAAATGTACTAATTAGAAGAAGTCTTCAAAAAAGCATAATTAGCGTTATTTCAGAGGAAAGTTATAGAACTAGTTGTCGTCCTCTTTTTAAAAAATTACATGTAATGCCTCTACCAAGTATGTATATTTTTGAATTGTTGAATTTTGTTCATAGAAATGACAGCCTTTTCAAACAATTTAGAGTTCAACACTCTTATAACACACGCAATATATCTTCCTTGAGTTATCCAATGCATAATCTTGCACTGTTTGAAAAAAGTCCTCTTTATATGGGAATACGCCTTTACAATAGATTACCAGCAAATGTTAAATCCTTTACAGTACCAAAAACAAGTTTAAGCACTATATTATGGACTTACTGACTGATAGGGCATTTATAGTATTGATGAATTCTTGGAAGACACGACTATATAATTCAGTTTTATATAAATACAATTTATTCAAATTCTGTCGTTTCAGTTAGTTATTATTATATTTAGGATAAGTATTATTATTATTGTTTGACTTAGATTACATAAATTGACAATGCACCTGTTTGTTATTACTCTGTAATATGTTCAAATGTTTATGTGCAATAAAGAACTTTGACTTGACTACTAATGTAATTGGTATTTAAATATACACTCCATATGGTACTAAATATGATATCATTAAAAATAACCATAATGTTCAAACAATAGAGACTAAAGTACAAGTAAACATCACATAACACAAATTTATTACAATGTAAGCACAAAATATATATTACATTACAAGTACAAAATGCACAAATATTATGGTGATCGATTTTGGTGAACCCACTCACCTTCCTCAGACCAGAGAGATTCAGAAAAGAATATTTTTTATGAATACTCTTAGCCTCCATAGAAAATCCTTGCTATTAGAAGAATTCTTGTCTTAGGTTAGTTTTACACCTGTGATATGTCTGATGAACATCGGATGTGTCACGACTAACTAATTAATTCTCATCCAGGTGGTTTCTACTGTGCTACTTCTTTTTGCAGAGATGAACACATAAGAGGTGCTGAGAGAATAGGTTTCTTTGTAAGAGAAAAGTTGGAGGCTAGAGAAATCAATATCCGTGATATTTGCCCGGAACTTAATTTTGAGGCAGCAGCAGTACTTTTGGACAGGTACAAAGTTATTATTGTTCGCTTGAACCATTATTTTGGTTCAAGCACTGAGGATTTTCTCACATCACTTGAAATCCTAATTGTCAGTTATCCAAGTGGAAAAGCTACACCATTATGGCTGGTGTGGACTTAAATTCAGATTTTGATGTTACTATCATCCACTTTGTACTGTAAGTGATTTCATTACCTGGCTAAGACAGTTTAACTGTTATTGCCTAAACTATAAGCCAACCAGGAGCAGGAGTTGCATGGACAATGTTCATTGTCATATTGATAAGGTAGAATGCATTATTGGAGAATTTTGTATTTTCAGGCCCTGACTGCTTGGCTGTATATTGACAATGTTTAGATTGCTATAGTTGAAAATATTAATAATAAGTGCTGGGAGGCCTAGAAAACAGTTAATAGTACATGTAATATTAAGAAAAAATATCCAATTTTAATATCATCTAAGTCTTTAGTTCAGTTCTGTCTTAATTTTGTCTGAGAAGTAAAAAAAAAAAAAAAAAAAAAAAAAAAAAAAAAATTGGAAAGCCCAGTACTACTGCACCAAACTTGCTACAAAATATTGAATATAGCTCTCCATATTCTAATACTAAGCAGAAGACAGTTACAACAAATGACATATTGAAGGCAACTAATAAATTAAGGAAGTCCCGTAGTATAAATATCTATAAATGTCCAGCGTTTTTTTGAAACAGATTATTGGTAGTATTGCAGGGCCTCTTACTGTGTGTGTTAATTCTTTTCTGGAGGAGAGGAATTTTCTCTCAAGAGTTGAAGAGAATTGTAGTGTGTCCTGTTTACAAAAGGGGTTGCAAGTACAAGATGAATAGCTTTTGAATTATCTCACTATTACTTGTGCTTTCCAAATTAATTAGAATTGTAATTTGCAGTTAATTAAATCAACATCTTGAAAATCAAAATATTTAGCCAAATTTAAAATTGATTTCAGAAAGGGAAAAGCAAGTTCAATTGATACACTAGTTTGTAATACTCTTGAAGCTTTTGAAAATGGGTCCTTTACTCAGGTCATTTTTGTGACCTCATCCCACCTATAGGTATCGACAGGATCGTTAATAAGGAACTTATTTTGTTCATAAAAACTGTTCCACACTATGGCCCAGCTAGTATTGGGTGAGAAATTTGATCTACTCAACTGGAAAACAGTACGTAGAGGTGGGTTTCGAGACTTTAAGCAACCGTTCTGACATGGGAGATCCTGGGTAATTAGGAATTGCAGGGTATTCAAGATCTTATTTAATTCTTTAAGTAGTGCCTCCTGTCTTCTTATTTTTGGAGAAGCTATATTGCGCAGTAATTTGAGCCAAGGTAGTGAAGTTGCAATGAGAGTGCCACTTGGCTATATTAAGTTGGACATCAATTGCTTTAGTATGTGCACTATTTAGCCATATGGGAGCACTGTATCCAGCAGCTGAATAAACCAGTGACAAAGCAGTAGTACGCAGGACGTTGGCTCTCTAAGTTGTTCCAGCAACATGATGTAATACATTTGCTCTGGTTTTAATTTAACTGCTGTTTTTTTAAGATGGCTTTTAAACATCAGCGATCGATCTAACCTTGATACCAGATACACCATTTAGAAAGATGTTTAATTTTTGATTAGCTAGTCTTAGTTGGAAGCAGGCTACTTCGGCTTTTCATGGGCCGAAGTACTTAATGGGTTACCATTCAGCTTTCAGGTTCTAAGATATTTTTTGAGGGTTGCAAGATCATTTGTGGGTGTTTCTTCAGTAGCTGTGAAGTCCTTGTGTGGATAACCTAAACCAATATAGTCTGCATTAATAAGTTTTCTAAAATTGGTAATTGGGATGTCAGCTGTATACATCTTGAATAAAACTGGAGCAAGTTCGGACACCTGAGGTAGACCATCCTTCAGCTGTCTAAAAGAGCAACAAAAACAAAGCATTAATCTTTATATATTTGAATTAGCCTCTTATTCCTTAAACAGAATGTCGGAAATGTCATTTAACAGAGACATCCATTCTAATAATACGAGAAACAAAAATAAATTTTGCTCGCTGTCAACTCAGTAAAACTTTGAATAGCCCCACTAATCTGTAAAAAAAAGTGTAAATTAATGCTATACAAAAAAAGCCCCCATGTATATTTCCTTATGTTTTAAATGGAAGGCTAGAAAATAACCCTTTTTATACTTTAAATAGAATTTTTTTAATGTAACGTTGCGAGTTAAGAATTGCATTAATTTACTATCAGTAACTACCTTTTGGTATTGTATTTTATTTTTTTGTCATTTGTAGTTGTTATTTTAATCATAGCAAATTTTAGTAATTACAACTTTATCTAGAATAATAGCTTTTGTTTCATTTTGTATCATCAATTTAATTTGTAATCTAAAGAGTTCTAATCTGTTTTGTGACTTTATTAATGCACGCACTTGCCAAAAACAATAAACAATTTTGAATCTGAATTTTAAGAAAAAACAATATGTTTTTATTGGGGCTTGTTTTATCTCTTAATCGGTCCAGTTCTAAGAAAATCAAAATAAACTATAAGTTATTACCCTCAGGTGTTGTCCGTAAGCTCCCCCATTACTCCCACCTGGGGTGAAGAGGGAGACGTTGGTTATGATAGGGATTGGCTTATTGATTTACTATTTTGGCTAAACTACAAGAGGTAGTTTGGCTGTTGGACTGGGGAGAACGAGGAACACAATATTGATCCCACGGCAAGCTGAGTTACCTTGCAACATTACAGCTGCATAGGTACTTTTATTTATATATTCTTAAGTCGCCGATCATCAAGATTGGGCGAATATGGATTTCAAAATGAGTGCGACAGATATAGATGAGTGAATGTAGTCACTATTACAAACTAAGGCTTACTATTCCTTGGAAAATAAGATTAATTAATAGGTCAATGACAAATGAATAGTCGCAGGTTATCAGCTGATTCCTTAACTATTCTAGTTACAGAATTGCCATACAAAAGGCCTCTACAATCAATTCCTTTGATAATCATGTATACCCTTATCACATTACAAAAAAAGTTTACCCATTACCTTGTTTTTAAACTTACTATTTATTCAAATTAGGCCCATGATTTTTATTTATTTTTTACTGAGTATGTGACTGATAAATTGATGTGGACAAAATATAATTTTAAAACAAGAAATATTTTAAATTTAAATCAGCACAGTAAGAGAACTAAATGATTTAAATTATAATATGTTAAAGATTTATCTTAACCCTTTTAGTGCCGTGACCTTGAACGGCCTCTATGCTGAAAAGTGCCGAGTAATTCTGAGCAAAAATGTAAGGGTTTACAAAAAAAATCATATTAAATTTATTTTTGGTCATAAATCTTTGAAATAAGTTTTGTTTTATTTTATGATTATTATTGCACCTTTTGATTGTAAATTATTTTAAATTATTGTCTTCTAAGTATTTATAAACTAAAAAAAATGTATAAAAGATAAAAATAAAAAATTTGACTTTGAGTCCATAAATGTATATTTCAGTATTTTTTTTAATATTTTCCAGTAATACTGTCTTTTCGTGCATCTAAAACTGAACAAAACCAGTATAACAAATATTACTTTCATGCAAACAATTCCCAATATTTTGCAAAATAAAAATATTTTACAATAGGATAATTTACGGCAAAAACATATAAGTTATGAAAAAAATGTATTCTCTGTATTCTTATAAAAAAAACAAAGTTATAAGAAGTAAATTACTATATTAGGAGCCTATTATATACCTAAAATATGTTGTAACCATAGTAATCATAAAGAATAATATAGAAAATAAATCATTACATACCTTATTGATTGTTCAATTCAGATACTCTCCACCACTTGTAACGTCATCTAAAAGATTCCTCAATAAACTAGAATCATCACAGTTTACTTTATTTCTATCCATTTTACAATAAAAATGATTAAAACTTTGATTTGAAAACACACGCCAACTCCGATCGGCACAATGTAAACAAACAAATAGCGCAACTTTGTAAACTAATGAAACATCGATATATCGAAGAGTACATCGAAACATCGATTGAAACAAGTACTTCAATGCCTTTAGAAGCTGTCTGCATCGTTACTAGCCAGTTAATACAGTAAGATAGTTCTACAATAAATTAAATACGGATCGACACGCTCCGTGTCGACGGCATTTTTAGTACAGAAATGCATCGACACGGAGCATGTCGTGCGGCACTAAAAGGGTTAATATCATTCAAAAACTATGTTCTCATTCATCACAAAATCTCCAGACACATTTTGATAAAATTTGTATTATAGACAAAATAAAGTTAGCTTTTCTATTATAGACACCCTCTAAGAAACAATTTCTCGAAATTGCATTTCTAAGAGATAATAACAGCCCGTAAACATTTCTTCTTTTACATAGGAGTAGTAACATCGGCATTAATTTAGTTCAAACAGCTTACACAAATAACATAAAAATGGCACAAAAGGTGGCTAATTTGGTGTTCACTGTGGAATAATTATTGCACTACTTCGCACCCCCTAAAGTAGACATAGTTATAAGGTTTTCTAAACTATAAAATTTTGTTATTTAGGAGAACTACAAGCTGAGCTTTTATATTTAGATGATAGTTTGGAGAAAACCTCAGAGGAAAAGGTAAGCGAGTGTAGAGAACCACCCCGTAGCAAAGAAGAGCTCTGGAATTTAATAAATTAAATACAAATTTATTAAATTAATTGCAGAATAAAATTACAGTGCACAATTTAATTGTAAATGAACGAATTTAGGAAACTTTAAACTTGATCATGTTGCTTAAATTGATTATGCTAAAATAAAATGACAGGGAGCATTGTGGCACATTAGACTGTGTAGCAATGTGGACTGAAATTATGCCAATAAGTGCGAAAATAGTTTACTAGAAATGCTTGTACAAATAAGCAGACAGTCGAGGATACAGAGAAATTTGACATTTTTAACCACGTCTCCACAAAAATGAAAGAAACAGAGGTCGCATCAATTAGTGTCCAAAATGTTTGTCGAGTAGTTATTTCTCCAGTTTACATATGGATGTCAGGGCCAGCACCTCGTCAGTCTTCCCTTTTATACCATCAGATTCTCAAGAATATACATAGAGATTATTACTACAAATGTATAGAATAGAATAGTTTATTAATAAAAAATTTATATACTATTGGCCCTGATAAGTTTGTATTTATCAGAAGGACCCTTACTATTAGTTTTTACTCACTATTAAAATATTTACTTCAAATTCGCTAATTCTAAACTGCAATCATAGATCTACATAATATATATACCTTATAATAATAGTAATAGTGGTGTGGAAGGGCTATAATAACCTTACAATATTTTGACATTTCTGTAACAGTACTATTTCTATATCTGAAAATTACTTGTAGATATCAGCTAAACTAAACAAAGGAACTAGTACACGGCCTTAGCGGGGTAATTTCCTCTTTTAGTGGAGATTAGTTAAAGTTTCTTTTAATAATTCAGAAATTGACAAAGGATGGATAGCTGTTTAAATTATAAAGATGTACATTAGTAATTTCGTTGAAATCTTTATAATTGCCACTTACGCATTCATTGCAGCCATAACAAAGTAACCTTTGTTTCTTTCTTTTCTGTGATGCCCCATAACTGTCACAAAAGTACAGCAAATCATTGTATTGGTTCAAAGAATTTTTTGAAGGATAGGAGTTATTTAAGTAATATTTTCCTAAGTTAAGTTCATTGACGCTATTTATCATGTATCAAGTATATGCATATTGTAAATAAAAAACGGGTTAGGGTTCGAAGCGAGATCTGTGATATCGTCTGATCAGCATGGATTTATGAGGGGAAGATCGACTGTTTCTAATTTGATCACTCTCCAGGAGGACGTTCTCGCCTCTTTTGAAATGGGTCGCCAGGTGGACTGTATATACTTGGACATGGCAAAGGCCTTTGATAGGATAAATCACGAGCTTCTTCTGTCTAAACTGGAGGCCTTGGGTGTTACTGGATCCCTTCTTCAGTGGTTCAGGAGCTATCTGAGTGATCGTCGTCTCATCGTCCGTTACGCTGGTTCGGTGTCCTTGCCATTTGACGCTACATCTGGAGTTCCCCAGGGCTCTCTCCTTGGGCCTGCTCTCTTCTCCATCTGCATCAACGACTTGGGTGATGTGATCGTCTACTCTACTCTGCTGCTGTTTGCTGATGATGCGAAGGTGTACAGAAGAATTACGTCGCTTCAGGATTGTGCTTCCTTGCAGGCTGATCTGGAGAGGGTGGTGGCATGGTGTTTACGGAACGACATGGACTTGAATGCTCTAAAATGTAATGTTGTCTCCTTTTCCCGGTCAATGACACCGATTTTCTTTGACTACAAGCTGGAGGGAACCATGTTGAATTGCTGCACCTCGATCAAGGATTTGGGAGTGATCTTGACCTCAGCATTCAGTCCCGAGGACCACATAACTGATATTATTAAGAGGGCCAACGCTGCACTGGGATTTCTTGTAAGAACTTCACAGGATGGTTTTTCCCCATGGGCTCTTCGAACACTATGTCCAGCTTGTTCGTCCCCTGTTGGAGTACTGCTCACCAGTATGGTCTCCTTACCTAGTGGGACAGGTTGATCGGATTGAGAGTGTCCAGAGGCGTTTTGTCAGGATTGTTGGTGTGAGTCTTGGATACATCTATGGTGAGATTCCTGTTGAATTTCTGGAGCGTCAGCTTGGTCTTCAGCCCTTGCAGGTCAGGCGCTGGATTGCTGACTTGTTATTCTTCAAGAAAATTATTAATTCATCTCTTGATTCTCCTGATCTTCTGGGAAGTGTCAACTTGAGATGTCCTCGCATTTCCGGTAGACGCTTTCAGATCTTTGAGGCCAATTAACACTCCACTAACTATGGTTTCTACAGCCCAATTTCAAGATTTCATCGGTTGGCCAACAGATTGCCTGACTACATGGATGTCTTCGGTATGTCGGATGCTGTGTTCAAGAGGGAATTGGCCAAACACTTTGCAGGCTTTCAAGCATAGGACACATTACTGATTTTTCTTCTTACATTTATTGTCATTGATAGTATTTATTATTGTTGTTAGCCTTACTCTTCTTTTCTAGAGCTTTTATGTCGAGTATTTATTTAACTAATTTTGTTTTATATACATATAGTTTATTGCTGTATTATATGTTGTATGCTGGTATTTGATTGATGTAAGTTTGCTTGTTCTCCAGTTTGTCTATTAATGTTTATAGTAACTATGTAATACTCTAAATATTGTAGTGTGTATTTTGTTTCAATTACATCTATTGTTTAGTATTTATTTGTTGTCTATTTTGTTATATAGTTATATAATTGTTAGTGTTTATTTTTGTTATTATAGTTATTTCATATATATGCATATGCTGCTGATTGGTTGACTTAAATCTGTTGTTATCTTGGTGTTCTTGTTGGTACATGTATTTCATATTGCTAGTTTGATCTATAAGTATTGTATATATTTTCTGTAAAAATGGTGTAACCGTATATGACAAATAAAATAAAAAAATAAAATAAAATAAAATAAAGAGATTTTGAGTTCATTAGAATAGTGTATAAGAGGCAGAAGGTCTGAATCGTTCCTTTATTTTTAAAACTAAGAGTATTTCCGATATTTGTATTTAAAGTGTTGATTTTATTTTTTTTAAATTAGTGCAAATTTAGGTGTTACGATTGATCAGGCTCAAGGAAGTTATAGTCACACGACATTCTGATATTACAACAAGTTCTAGTAATTAATTTTACGACCTCTAGAAACCAAGAAAGTAATGCTTCAGGGCATCTATGAGAACTTTTTTTTTTTTTCAAAAAGTTAAAATTATAAAATTCATAAAACTTATAGAAAACATTCCTATCAACCAGGTATTCAAATATAAATGTGATAATTAACAGGTTTTTTAGTAATAACAGTTTAAATTTTATCTACAGTGAAAACTAGTTAAAATTCAGGTACTTTTTCGTTCCAACTAAATAAAAATTATTAAAACTTGTAATACAATTTTAAAATGCATATGTCTTAACGTACAGTCAAAGGAGGAAAAAAATGGAGGATTAGATTTTTCGCAGGCTTCTTAGTTCTTTAGAAAACAACCTTGAAACTCGGTTGCACATAGCTTCTGTGACAACAGTACATCTTGTTTTTGACAAGCAGGAGTGAGTCTCTTATGAGGTTTATTCACACTCTAAATTTTACAAATGCGTCTCTTGATACATGTAAAATTTTCTAAAGCCAATTCAGTACTGAGTCTATCATGAAATCCAAACTGTGATTCTGAGAAAAATGTTGTACAACTTAAAAACTGTATTAGTCTTTTTTTCACTAATAACTTTGAGAAAGCAATGAAATAGTGCTATAGTTACCAACTGAGTAAGATAAGCCTTTCTTGAATATTGGAACAACTCTAGCAACTTTCATATTATCAGGAAGTTCCCCGTCCAAAAGGGGCTTATTAAAAATATAAGTTTAATTGGGACAATCTGACACGAGATCTGCTTAACAAATGTTGCAGAAATACCAACATCACCACAAGCCTTATTAGATGATAGTTTAGAAATCAAATCATTAACCTCTTCTTCAGTCACAGAACACCAAAATATTGAGTTAACATTTGATTTAATTTTAAATATATTCTTACATCGTAATATGTCATTTGGCTGCACACCAGATGAAGAAGAGGCCAGCACAGGAGGCACATCTGAAAAATAAAATTAATAAATTCTTCTGCTACTAGATTTTATGTGTCACTACTAACTCATTTACTTTAACTCTAAACTAATTCTAACTAGACTTACTTGTACCACTTGATTCATTAATAATCCTCCATCGACCCTTTGGGTTATTTCGGGTTTTCTAGAATAAGTTACTGTAATAATTGTATTTTCCTGCTTTTATCCATTTACAGATATTTTGTTTAAATTATTATACCTATTTCTAAGTCCAATGTTATTTGGTGTTTGCAGTACTTTTTTCCACAGTTTATATCTATTATTTTATTGCATCAGATAGACCATTAGTCATCCATGGCTTAAGGTGGTTCGGCCGGCATTAGGAACATCTGAATTCCACTTGCATTGCTGGCTGTATGTCTGACTGCAAGTCACTCACACACAAATCAGAAATCAGATTTCTGAATTTAGGAAAATATTCCTCCCCTCCCCATCTATATAATTGCAGGAAGTCGTTGACGCGCGACCCTGCGGGTGCTGTTTCTCGCTGTACGTGAGCGTAGCGAATGGATTGTAACATAACATGCACAAAGTGTAACATAATGAGTATGTAAAGTTAATCAATTTTGTAAATTGTGTGATATTAAAAAGCATAAGATGTCAAACACGACATTGTATTTCTCTTCTAATAAAATTAAAACAAACATAAAATTAATTATTTAAAATCTAATCAGCAATTAAATTACGTAATTAAAAATAACTGATAACCAGTCCTGTCAGGGTCTGTTTTTAAAATTTGGGAATAATCAGGAAAATAGTTTTTTAATTCTGCATGTACCAATAAAGCCCAAATTTGTATCTTTGAGGTAATTTATTTTTAACTATAAACATAATTTTAACCCCAGTGGCAAAAATTTTTGGCCCAATGTAGTTGGTAACGGCTGGCGAATGGTATGCTTTGGCCAACAATTGGTATTATGGTTGGCCAACAAATAAATTCCCAACGTATGGCCAACCATCAACAATGTCGTTGGGCCAACCTATAATAATGTTGTTGGACTAATAGTTTTGAAATACCAGCAGCCAACTGTAAATTTGTGCCCATAAATAAAACCAAAAAAAATATATTGTTCATTTTTTCAAAATTAGATTTTTT
Organism: Stictocephala bisonia; assembly: GCA_035578905.1. Classification (NCBI taxonomy): domain Eukaryota; kingdom Metazoa; phylum Arthropoda; class Insecta; order Hemiptera; family Membracidae; genus Stictocephala; species Stictocephala bisonia. The sequence continues at coordinate 476,017 of JAQJVL010000264.1, forward strand.
GCACTTCAGCAGCCTGAAATATTTTGGTACTGTTACAGTATCCAAAATAAGAATCCGTTCAAATCCCATAATTCCATTGTTATTGGAGAGTGAAATGTAAAATATCGAAATTCAATATCTTATGATTATTTAAATTCAAATTCCATTAAATTGACATAATACTATCATAAATATACCACGACACTATGCCCACTAATAATTCTTGAACTCTTTAACTTTGCAAGATATTATAGAATCCAAAAATTATCTGTAACCATGACAGGAAATAAAATATAAAACTTGTACATTTATACACAGGGTGCGGCAAAATGATCTGATGGGCTCAAAATAAAAATAACACAACAATTAAAAGTAATACAAAAGTTTTAATTGCTTATTACAAAATAGTATCCATGTAAATTAACGAAAATAACGTCAGTTCAACCTGTTCCATCAGTTTAAGATCTGAAGATAACGTCCTTCAAATGGTGTCCTTCTTTGACCAAGCACTCTTATAGTCTTGCACTGAAGCTGTCAAACACCTTCTCTAACGTTGCACGAGACAGATTGGCGATTTCTTGGCTTATGGCTTCCTTCAGTTCATTCAACGTGCGTGGTTTGTTTATGTAAACTCTTGCTTTAAGAAAACCCCACATGAAAAAATCACATATGCTAGGCCAAGCGAGCTGGCCATGCAATGTCCCCAAAACGCGAGATGACTCGGCCACGAAATTTGGTTCTCAAAAAGGCCATAACCTCTTTAGCCGTATGGGAAGTTGCTCCATCCTGCTGGAACCATATCCTCCTACGCAATAAATGATTTCTCTGAAGTTCAGGAACCAGAAAGTTGTTCAACATGATCAGATAACGTTGTGAGTTGACCGAAACTGTTCGACCATCCTCTTCAAAGAAATACGGTCCAATTACACAACTTTTCGATACGCCACACCACGCAGTAACCTTAGGACTATGCAAAGGATGTTAATGCAGTTCTTCAGGATTTTTAGGTGACAAATAACGAAAGTTTTGTTTGTTTACATAACCGTCCAGGTGGAAATGTGCCTCATCGCTCATAATGAGAATTGTTTCATCAGTCATGAGATCAATCATTTGTTCTGCTAATGCTTTCCGCTTTGCATAGTCATTACATAGTCAATTATGTAAACTGCTGAACAATAGCTAACTTGTATGGGTGAAAATGCAGATCAAAATGCAATATCTGTCTTACCGAGCGATCAGACATGTGCAAAGCAGCAGCTTGTTTACGAGCCGGGCGTCGAGGACTTGCTTCCACAGCTTGTCTCACTTGATCGATGTTCTCTGGTGGCGTCCAGGCTAACCTTGGATGGCCTGTCGACTTCCGTTTTAACGCCGAACCGGTAGCTCTGAAGTTACTCACCCATAGTAGAATTGTGTTACGAGTTGGAACTCTTCCTCTTGGACCGACATTAAAACGCCTACGGAACTGCCGCTGAACAGCAACGCAGGAATCGCCACTTTTAAAAAATGCCTCAACAACAAACGTACGATGCTCAGCCGACCACTGCTCCATGGCTACTAAAAAATGTCCACGAGTGGGCTCTGCGAAGCGCATATCCCCACCACCCCCCACTACCTACTCGCTCAACTGTAAGGTAAAGAAAACCATCAGATCATTTTGCCGCACCCTGTATAAAGCCTAAGATACAATCAAATTACACAAACGTTGTACTATCTATTAATAATGTAGAAAAACTCTTTAATTCCATTATTTACAAAAGTTAACCAAACATATGATCAACTGTTAAGAACCTGAAATATTAAGAAACTAGCACAATATATCCGGTAACATTCAACAATAGTCAATGTTGGTATTAATGAGTACCGGTTAGTAATGGAATTAATATAGCCAATAGTAATATTCTAATAAAAAATCTCTTTATTAACAATTAGTTCTTCCGGTGTCAACCGCGTCAAATAGTCTGAGTCTGAGGTCACGTACGCACGACCTCAGAACTTCATACTATCATCATAACAAAGAAGATAGTATGAAGTTGCCAAGAACATGGGGACCAGTTCTTAAAAAGTTAAAGATATCATAGCTTACGTGGAAGTGCGTACGTGACCTCAGACTCGGGTCAAGTTGGCCTACGTGACACATGACAGCTGCGCCATCGCCATATATTGGGCAGAGCGACTGCTGACCTTCAGTCTCAGCCTAACCACTGAGGATGCCACATCGTAGCATGGGCGAAACGTCTGGAACTGTACATATTGTAAATAGTCCTTTGACGCGGTTGACACTGGAAGAACTAGTTGTTAATAATGACTCCAGCCGCTTAAGCTTACGAAATAGGATTAAAAAATCTCTTTACTAAAATTGATCTATTTCCTTTAAAAAATTAATTGTATCTATGCAATATGGGAGCAATGGGTTAGAAATTAAAGAGATATGCGACATGATTATGATTTATTAAAACAAATAGACAAAACATAAAATAAAAGTATATACATAAAAACCTCTTTACCTCAGTGACAAATACTTTGTTAGTTTTATGTTTATCATTTAACATGTTGCAAATACTTACTATCGTTGCACACAAGAAGTTTTTAATCCTCAAACTAGCAATTATTATTTGCCTAACGTGCAGACGTTTGTTATATAATTTATAAAAAAATAGTTATTTACTATAAATCTACTTATATTAGGTATCACTATGTTCATAAATATGTAAGCTATCATATAAGCTATGAATTATATCAAACAGTTTTCCTTTTTTCTTTGAATGTAACATATATGTAAACATTGTAAATGTACAAATCATGAAAAGAGGAGCTCTTAAAACAATGTTACAATAGTAAAATTAAAAATTTGAAACAGCCAAAATATTTTAAATTTCATCTAGTTTCAGGAAATACATACATTATAAATCATATAAGTGAAAATAAATTTACTAGAAATTTAAAACCACAAATACTACATCAGCTGATCATTTGTTATCATGGAAACAGTAATATTATAAAATGTCCAATAGAATTTAGTATACATACCACAGTTTATTTTTGTACAAAAATTTGGCTAAAGGCACACTCTATAAACCTTATCCATACATATAAATGATAAGGTTATTTAAATATATATAGCCATAAAAATAGTTATATACAGAATAATAACCTTTCAGGTTATAACATGTATAAATATTTCATGAGCTAATTTAGCCTTAAGTATATATTTCACTTACATTTCATTTTATATTATTATAATATCGTTAAATACACTCCCTAATATGCAATGATCAACATACAAATAATCTAAAACACATTATTACATAATAAATAATTTCCATGTCCATATATTTACATACAATTAGCAATCTAACTGCAAATCTTTCCTATTTGTAATCATTATATATCAAATGCTCGATGATCAGTGCATATCACTGTAACCGGCAACTAATATTGATTCCATGGAGACCAAAAACGTTGTAGCTTAATATATGTTTAATATAATAATAGATATCTACGGCCGTATCAACAGTGTGCTAGAAGCAAACTCTGCCACTACAGAAACTTAAAACAGTGCACTAAAAGCGCACTCTGCCCGTACGAGAGTTAATATGTAACATTTATATTACAACACTACAAGGCACTTCAATCTCGCTGCAAACCTCATCAGTTCACAGTCGTTTCTTGAGAAAATTGGTAAGCCTGCCACAACACTTCCAATATTTCCCCCAGTAACAGTTGATGAAATTGAAACCCTGACAAAGGAGCTTAAGTCAATAAGTTCTTCTGGTTGGGATGACATCCCTCCCTATATAGTTAAGATCTGCATCAAACACCTAAGCTTGCCCCTGACACATATTATCAATACTTCATTTAAATCGAGTGTTTTCCCTCATCTTTTTAAATTTTCTCGTATAACGCCTCTGTATAAAAAGAAAGGTGATTCATCGTCTGCCGACAATTACAGACCTATTGCAATTCTTCCTGCCTTTTCCAAGCTTTTTGAGCGAGCTATATACAATAGACTTCAGTATTATCTATTAAACTCCAATATAATACACTGCAATCAGTTTGGCTTTCAAAAAAATAAATCTACAACAGATGCTATTTTTCAGTTAACTAAGCAAATTTTTGAAGCTTTCGATGAGAAATTATTTTCAGCTGGAGTATTCTGCGATCTCACAAAAGCATTTGATTCTGTTAGTCACAATCTGTTACTAAAAAAATTAGAGTATTATGGATTACAGGAAAAGACCCACCAGTTACTTCATTCTTATATTGTCAATAGATTTCACTGCACATATATTTCTAATCATCAATCGTCTTATCAGCAAGTTGTGGCCGGAGTTTCTCAGGGTTCCATTCTTGGGCCATTGTTGTTCCTCTTGTAAATTAATGATCTGACTGTCAATGTAAGGAATTCTAGTATAATTCTATTTGCTGATGACACCACAGCATTTTTGAGAAGTAGCGATGGAATCAATCTTGGACATATGCTGGATGACGCCCTGGAGGACATAGACACATGGTTTGGTTCGAATGGTTTAGTGCTGAATAGGGGGAAAACTTTTATTATAAATTTTCACCCAAATTATAGCAACAGTATCAGGGCTCAGGCTAAATATATTAATTCTTCAATTAATCTATCCACATCCGTAAATTTTCTTGGTATCACAGTTGACAAATCACTTACCTGGTCCGAACACATAACCAAGCTTCATTCTAAACTCAACAAAGCTTTTTATGTTTTACTAACACTTTCAAGTTCAATTGATTTATCTTCTCTTAAAGCTGTATATTACGCTTATGTATATTCCCATTTGTCATATGGAATTGTTTTCTGGGGTTGTTCCTCTGAAAGTTTAAAAATATTCCGCGTTCAGAAAAGAATTCTAAGAGCAATGGCTGGTGCTCCGACCACATGTTCATGTCCTAACATATTCAGTAGATTTGAAATACTGCCTTTACCTTGTATCTTCATCCTAAATATTGTGATTTTTGTGAGATTGAATGCTTCACACTTTAGTTCCAAATTAGACGGCCACAGTTACAATACGAGACACAAACATTTACTACAAATACCAGCACAAAAGACATCATCTTTTGAAAAATCTGTGTTATACACAGGAAGTAAATTTTACAATAAACTCCCCCAGAACATAAAAGCCATTACTTCAGACACAAAGTTCAAAGCTGAAGTAACTAAATATTTGAAAACAAAGTTATTTTATAGCACCAATGAATACTTAACATGATTTTGGAGACATAACTTTGCTTTAACCGGTAGCCTTCTTAATTTTTTTAATTTTTCATGTTGTTATATTTATTTTTAAACTTTGACTATAATATGGATTTAGGATGTAATGTGATTAGCATAAGAATAATGTGACAATTCGCCTGTCTAAGGGAAATGCCCTATAAGAGATGTATGCGATGTAATAAATAAATAAGGGAAGCACACAAATGTTGTACCTTGAGCGTTAAAGTCAGGCACTAAGAAACACTTTTTATCCAGATCTGAGGAAGAAATAGTCTTGCTAATGGTTGAAGAATTAACTTTATAAATAACCAACTTTGAAGTTGGTATTTTACTTTGAAGTGGAACAGAGTAGTAATCAGTCCAATTGTGTAGTAATCACGAATCAGCCAGATTTGTGCCAACAGCACAATTATTATTTTCAGAAAAGGGTATATTAACTATCTCTCCATTTCTCTTTAAAATATCACATTTACGAGTAGACATTTTTGTGATTATTGTGCTCAATTAACCTTTTGGCCACCAGTTCCAAAGGCTTATTTGGAGCACGTACCATCTTTTTTATTTTACTCATAAAATTCTCGAAAGGAAAAGCTGAAAAATTATCTAGAGCCCCATAGAGCCCCAAAGTTTTCTACATCACTACATAAATGCACTATACTGTGAAAGTTATAGACTAGAAGCTCTTTGGAGTAAAATTAAGGTACATTTCAAACAAAACAATGAATTAACTGAATAGCATAGTGAGACCCATCCCCCACCCAACCTCCAGTAGATCAGACCACTCCACCGCGTACCCGCAAATAACTGCTCCCGCAACAACCTCCGGATATTCACATCACCCTCCGGAGTCAACATCACCACGTACCCTCAATTCAAAAATTAATTTCTCCTTCACTAGGAGGGCAACATTCTGCAGATAGGCCATGACGAACAGGAAAAAGTTTCAACAGTACAAAAAAAAAAAAAACAACTCCAGGGTCCTTGATGAGTAAAACTCTCAGCCTACTGAGCCACTGCAGACCACTCCAATCCACCCGCGAATTCTACCAAGAACAGTACCCAAGCGGATTGTCTTAAGTTTTTTTTTCTTTAAGAAAGGTTTAGGTTTATTTATATATTTCCACAAGTTTTATTTTTTTTTTCAGCAACCACGTATCACCAAAACCACTAAACGGTCAACTAGACGGTCAACAATGACCTACTAATTGGCAAGAAACACCCGTCAACAGCAATGAGCGAAAATCTCGTTTTTTTACATATTTTTTTAAGGCAACCACGCTCTGCTACCAATTGGGACCCACCTCCCTCCAAAACTGGAAGTCATGCCATACTGGGGGATGGCTCAAAACCAGACAAGCGATAGGATCACAGGCGGCAGTCAGACAGTTAAATCACAACTCGGCAGCTGAGCAAAAAATTATTTATTACAAAAGGAATAAAATAATCATTTAGAAAATCTGGCAGAAGGCCACAATATCAGTACTCAAGATAAACAAGAAACACAAAAATAAACAACTAAACAAAAATTATACACAAAATTAGCAAAAGCTACAAATACCAGAAATGACATTACAGACATGCCTATCTGCATAATTACTAGAAAGATAATATTTAAGAGAATTTACATTGAAAATTTAGAAATTTTAACAAAACTAAATAACCGGCAATTTAGCCCACACCCCATAGGCCAGGGAGTCAGCCGGAATCCCTGGACAGCTCCGAATTGAAGAAAAGTAAAAACGTTATTAAATAATCCCCTTTTGGTGATGTTTAAAAATCAAGCAACTAAAACGAAAATATAGCACGGTACCATTTTATTATGAAATATGAAACAAGAAACGCTACACCGAAAAATACACACAAACAAACTTAACAACTAGGCCTAAACATAAAAATAACTACTTAAATCGTGCCCTATATGTAAATCATTTCTAACAAATAAATAAATCTCTAAAAACATTAACACCAATAAAATCTAAACAAATTAATCAACTTACTTTTAAAGAAATTAGCCAGTCATTGCTGCTGGTTTGGATTGCTGAAGGAGACAAGTAAATAGACTGAACAACCAGACAGTCTGAGAGCTGGAATCACGGAATGATCAGAGGCCTGAGCCAATGGTCACGAAAGTAACATATCGACAGTGCAAGAGCGTGGCAAACCAAAATGAAAAGTAACTAAAAAAAGTTATCAAAAGACTTGGTACATCAAGTTCTCCAATCACTACATTTACAAAATTCACTTGTTAATATGTAAATAGAACAATGCAAAATTAAAAAATGGCTGTAGAGTTCCTGATTGAGAACATTTGCTAAGACGACTGGTCCTAAGTAAAACAAAAACGATCTGAATTCAGTGGCTTTCCAATATTTAAATAATTTTATTGAACAAGATCGTCTTGAAAACTCTATAGGATGATGATTTTTACTTATCAACAAAAGTCGAGTGGACGTGATTTCAACATGACTTGCTCTTAATTTACACATTTTTGGGCCTTTCTCAACCCACATTCGTATTAGTCTTTTAGCTATGCCTAAACAGATTAAATGCATATAATCTAGAGGAACTTGAGTAATTAAACCTATATCAAGCTCCAACAGAACACTTCTTGCTATTTGGTGGTCATCATACACTTCATTCTTAAATGACTTATCAGTTCGTAAAATTAAGTTTTGGTCCTATTGCCAACTTTTTCTGCCTATATATCCCTTCTTGTATACACTTTTCACAACCATTTAGTGAATTGTGTCCAACAATACATTTAACAAAGGATCGAGCTGGTGAATCAGCAATAATGCAGCTCACACGAAAACTGTAATTGTTACCACACACAATGATACAATTCTTTTCTAAATCTAGACACTCTTCAATAAATGGACGCAAAAAGTAATTGGCACAAGCAGGCTTTGACTCACCATAATACAAGTCAACAACAAATGGAGTTTTAAAATTAGCTTGATCCAAAATACATAAAAGAGGCCAAAATGATTTTGTTGTGCTGTTATGTACAGGTAAACCATCAAAATTGACAGTAATAGATATAAAACATTCAGGTAAAATGTTCAAGGATTTGATCTTTTTGTCAATAATTGGATAGTTGTTTTGTGTTAAACCAAGCTATCTGCAAACGATTTTGTTTTAATCCCAAATAAACAAAACCGCCATTCCCACATGTCACAACATTTACTGATTTTGGAGTACTAAGCAAAGTTCTCGAGTCAAGAGGTTTTAAATATGCAACAAATCAGAAAGGGCTGAATGAGTGATATTATGATTTAGGCTCAATTTACGTAACTGCTCATTAACATTGACATTATTCTCAAGTTCACAGTCACTGTTCACACTTAAATCACTCAGAGAACTGTCAGTTGTTGAATTTTGATTGGGACCATCAGTTTCATCATTTCCAGCAATATCTCCTACCGGACAATTAATCATGTGGGAAACAAAATTTAAGGACTGACCCTCCAGCTCTTGTTAAAATTTTTTGTTTGTCCTTACAGCTAATTCATGAAATTTTGTTCTTTTCGATACTAATCTACTGTACACTTTTCTTATTTTAGCATGTGGCGTGACCTCCATTTATTTCATCTTCCTCCTTGCTTCCTCCTGACATCTTTTCCTCCATCCCGATCCTTGGCAAATCTGAACCAGGCAGATATTATTTCGCAGATTTCTGCGTCAGTGGCTTATTGGATATGTCGATTTCTCCTGATAATTCCTGAAACAAATTTTAAAACTAATTTTAAAAAACAAACAGACCAAAATGTTCAATATTTGCTTGTGATTACTGTTATACTTAAAAAGTATAAATATAGAGCAGTCCTAACATGCAATAAAATTAAAACATTTCCAACAATTTTTTATTATTAAAGTAAACTATTTTATGGTGAACAATGCAATAAATTAGTTAAGCAAATCTTAAAACATGATAACAAACTGTAAATCATGATAATGTTTTTAGTTTGTTATCATAGTTTAAGTTAAGTTCACTTATATTATTTGTCAACTAGAAATACATTTTTTAGTCAATAAACAAACATGTTATGGACAAGTTTTTTTTGACACCTAGAAACCATAAAACAAAAAACATGTTTTATCAAGTAAAACAATCCTGTTTCACACTATTGCAATACAGGGACACTCAACATGGGTCTCTGTTTAATTTACTTGCTTGGAGTCGAGTTTAGTTAACCAACATTTTGAATAGCTGAGTTCGGATAACCGGCAGACTACTGAATCTATTTGACTGTCATAGTTATATGTGTAAGAAATAGAAAGCGTTTTAATTACGATATTTAGAAACAATCGCCAATACACAGTTTCTTGCAATTACATTAAGAATAAGAAACATTTTATTATAATTTCCATAACAGGCTGGACAAAGTCAATACAAATCAAGATTTAATTTACAGTAAGCAGTTTAAATCAATATTAAATTGGTGTTACACATAAAACTTACACATAACATACCAATACTAAACACATTCCACATTAACACTATAGTTATCAAATTTCAAACAGATCATTCCATTGATTCCTGATAGATAAGGCATATCATATCTGAGCGGAAGCGTTACAAAGACTATATTGTTTTTTTCTTTGAGGTAGGCTAAGTTACTTTTAGTACTTCTCGACAGAACTGTCTTAGAATTAGGTTTAACATCATTACTACCTGTTATCAATACAGCAAAATCTAACTTTGTCAAATCTTTGGCATGTGTCTCTACATCATGAAGTACATCAACAAATTTAGTACTAGGTCTACTTAAAGTAAATACATTGCATTTATTTTGCAGGTGTCTATCCAATAAAATAGATAGATCTTTAGCGTGACTATCACCCAAAATCAAGATTTTTCTTAAACTAGGACTTGTAAACTTGATTTGTAGCTTTGGAGTTTATAGGAGAAGGTCTGGATTTAGAGCCCATGTTCAGGTCCTTCTGGGCAGATGGTTAATCTCCCATGGTTGTTATTATTTCTTAAACTAGGACTTACTTGATTGTACTTGATTTGGATTTTATAGGAGAAGGTCTGCTGGATTTAGAGCCCATGTTCCGGTCGTTAGTGGTTAATTTGCCATGGTTTTTATTAGTCTTCTATAGTTCTTATTGTTTTTATGGACAGGAGCTGGAGTACTTGAACTTAGGTAAGGCCTATAAGTAGAAAAAGAAGTGTTAGACAAGGGTTTACTACTTCCATTTACACCTAAATCAAACTTGGAGCTATGATAAGAAACAATTTCACTAAGGCTAGCATGTGAGTCCGTGTACGAAAAGTGCTTCAGTGGGCTTTGGCTACTTGGTGGCGTAGTTCTCCTATTACTCCTAAACTAAATAAGTAAGCTTAAGTAAATAACTGTCTTGTAATTTAAACAGTAAACAAGGCATAAGTCAACTTGAATGACGAAAGTAACCACAGACAACAACAATTCTATATACTAAACCTTCTCTTTCATTTACTTTTGAACATGAAAAGTTGTTTCATTTACTTTTAAATCTAAAAAAGTGTATCGATATATACATCTACATTACTAGTACAAACAATGGGAATATTGGATGATTGGTTTGTAGAAGACATTTCTAAAATAATCTCACTAGTATTGGCACTCTCATTTACACTTGTTGGGCTATCAAGACTCACTACCTCCTCATCACCTGACACTGGCGAAGGAAACAGAAGTTCCGGGCGGCATGTTGAGCAGACATCAATAACCAGAGGGTCTTGATTGATGGAATGAGGATTTCGATGTGTGGGTTGTACAGTTTGTTGTGAATGTGATAGTACGGTTTTATGGAGACAACTTAAAACATCTGAATGAGAAAGGCCATGATAAGACTTATTTTTTGAGATATTGTTGCAGATACTAATAAAAATGGAGGCACCAGTTACTATTAGTATCTGAATATCTATTGTCTGAATATCTTAAGGTTGTCAATAAAGAGTTGTGATGAAACATGATCCCTTATAAACCTCATTGGTGAGCAAATTAAAGTTTTAAGATTTCGTTTCTTGAGATCGTTTGACAGTTGTTCAAATCTTAAATTGTAGTTGTTAATTTAATTGTCATAATTCTTGGAATTAAGATATTATTTAGGCTTGGTAACAAGCCCATATACAGATGATCCTTGTCCAGACCTCTGATAAGTCGTTTTGAGCACAATAATCTGAATAGTGAGGGCTTCTAAACTTTTTTTGAAAATTACAGCTACCCCTTGTCTCATGTGTTTTTATTGTCAAAGTCGGATGATATACAATGAGAGAATGCCACTTCTTGATCTTTAGAATATTTTTCAATTAGATCATTCATACTTTCTTTATTCAGTGATTTCAATACCATTTGTCAAGTTTTCAGGTGTGTCCAAAATGGAAGGTGATATTTTAGAAGAAGAAGAATTACTATTTAAAGACTTGGTATATTGGAGAGATAGGACATCAGCAAACTTACCTTAGAAGACCAGTTCACTAACACCAGAGTAGTAGTAACATTCACAAAATAAACACTTAATCTCACAAATTTCAATACCACTGGCATTTTCTTCAGGTGAGTAGAGAGAGAGAGACTCACATGGCTTCCACTATTGCTGGGTAGGTGGCTATGGTGGGGGTGTTTAGTGGTAGGGGTTGTACATCCATAGAGCAACACTCAGGTATAGATGCAGTTTTTCAGTTAGTATATACGAATAACAGTTAGTATATATACGAAAAAAAAATAGATGGTGAAGGGATTGAGGGGAAGTCTATCTTATGTTCGGATTAGGTGGATCACAGGATTTTGTTATCCATTGGTGTGCTAATTCCATCCTTCGGAGTTGGGAACTATTGGCATGGGAAGGAAGGGATCTGATTATTTTAGTGGTGTAACACTGATCAACATTTTGTTTATGGAGAAGAGTATGGATAGAGACAGGTTTTTCAGGATTTCGGACTTTGCAATCATGTATATGGCCATTCATGCATTTTCAAAGGGTGTCACTGGTAAGGCCGATATATTGGGCAAGACAGTGCTGACACTGGAGTTGATGAATTAGACTGGTGGAATCACAGGAGTGGTTTGTACAACCCCCACCATTACCACCTACCCAGCAATAGTGGAAGAGCCATGTCTCTCTCTCTCTCTCCCACCTCTCTATACTCACCTGAAGAAAATGCCAGTGGTACTGAAAATGTGTGAGATTAAGTGTTTATTTTGTGTATGTTACTAATACTCTGGTGTTAGTGAACTTGTCTTCTAAGGTAAGTTTGCTGATGTCCTATCTCTCCAATATACTAATTCCTGGCCTAGTGCCCTTTAACCTAACCTGTTTAAAGACTTGCAATTTCCCTGAACATTAGAGTGTGTACTGTAAAATCATTTGTTCACTTTATTAGCAATAGCGTAAGCCAAACTAGTTTTCCCAACCTTATTTAGATGAAGACCATCACGTGTGAAATAACAACGCTGTCTATTAATTACTTAGTCTATTAAATAGACATTATCAATTCTCCCTGTCAATTCAATAATATAATTGTTTAATACATTTAGATCGATATTACAAGGGTGATTTAATGGTTTGTCATAACGGGTTGGTATTATAGTTATGAAGATTGGTCTAGTCTTGCTTTTGTTTTTAATTTTCTCTTCTAAATGTTAGTAGGCCTAAATATTTTCATAATTACAGTTGAGGCTGTTGTTAGTTCCACCGATAACAACTACAGCTGGCATTTTTCTCTTCAATATATGTTGAGTCAATGACTTGGATTAAGGTGGTATTAGCTTTTAACAAATCCAAAAGTATTTATTTTTCCGCAGCTTAATGTTTCAATTTTATTTGCAACATTTTTGCCTTGACCATCTGAGCAGATAGTTAAATTCAGACTTGGATACATGACATTTGACTCTTTCCTAATTTTTCTTCTATCACTTCTATTTGTGTAGTCAAATGGCTTTACTAATAGTTCTTAGCTTTCTTTTGTTTTTAGTTTTAATACTGAGACCTTGACTTGAGTTAATGAATTTTCCATCTTTCATTGTGTAAGGGTCTTCCTCGCTAAGATTATCTTGAAGAATCTGAAATCTGTTTTTGTTGTAATATCATGTTGAGATAGTTGCTGTTTTGAAGATTTGATGACTTTTGATTTTACTTTAGTCCAACTATTTATACTTCCTTGGGTTTGATCACTTTTGTTAACTAAAATTAATTTAGATTGTTGTTGTGTATCATGTTTTTTATGGCAGCTGAGTAAAAAATATCTTCTTTTAGGGTAGAGTTATTAAATAAAGTGTATGCGAATATAGATTTTTTTTTTAACTAACTGTAGATTTGTCAGAGTAGTTTTTTGAATAGATTCCAAGTTTACTGCATTGTGATTGACAATGTCACCAACCAAGCATTCAACAATCCAACACATACAAGGACTGCAGTCACACAAGTTTGGTTGCTGAGGCGAATCAACAGAGTTGACAGGCACATTTAGTGAAATCAGTGAAACTGCTTGGTCTTCATTTGGATACAAAACTAAATTGGAATATCCACATTACAGAGATTTGTAAGAAACTGTCCAGAGTTGTTTATCTGTTTTGGAAGCTTAAACCCTTGATTGATCCTGATTTTTTGCGTACAGCTTACTTTGGTATTTTCCAGTCCCTCTTGCAATATGGATTAATTCTCTGGGGCCATTCTTCTGATGTGGACAGCATTCTTTTATTGCAGAAAAAAGTTGTTAGAATTCTGGCAGGTAAAAGTCCTAGGGATCACTGCAAACCACTTTTCATTCAACATAGAATACTTACAATCACTAACCTTTACATACTTACTGTGTTGCTTTATACAAAAAATAACCTACATGATTTTCTAACTAGGAACAACATACATGGACATCTAACGAGACAAAACACACTCCTGGACATACGGGTGATTCTCCGTGAAAGGGCAGATTTCATTAATAATATATATTTTTTTTAAAGTCAATTAAATTAAGTCATTATTTTTTTAGGGATTCATCATTAACTACAATATTATAATTTACCAAAGGTTTTATAAAAAAAATTTTTTTCTTCGATTTAAAAAATATTTTAAATTTACTGCAGTAACGGAGTTGAGGGTAAGGTAACGGAGTTGAGATATTCTACACATAATATTTGAATTAATCAAAGTAACTTTATTTATTCCACACAAGTATAATATACTTATATAAGTGTATTATATAAGTGAGTATTATTTACTCTAGTTTAGATTAGAGCTGAATTAATGACAATAAAAACAATAATAATAATACTTATCTAAATACTTGACAGTCAAAAATGATTGCAACCAATTTTAAGACTGTGATTGCATAGATTTTTAAACCTAATTTTCTGTCAAAAACTGCTTCACTCTGGAGTCTATTTCGTTAAAACTCTTAAGTCTAAAGGATTTGCTCGAAACTGGGATTGGTGCATCTTCTATAACACAAAATATTTCCTTTATTTGTATTTCCTGTTTGTCTTCTTTTGTAGGCCAAAATAAGTTGTCTCGTGTTTTGTGCATGAAGGAAACTGTTACACGATTTCCATAGTTTGCTTCCACAATTCCTGAAAACAACATATTATCAGATAATTATGTTAGGCCTAGGCTATAATTAATTTATTTCAAATGAAACTATTTTAATAAAATATTTAGGATCTTATTATTTGAAGCTATTTAACCCAGAGCACCGTAAAAGGCACCTTAACTAAATTAGTTCTTTCTGCAAAACTTAAAATAATATTTGAAATGTTCAAGATTTGCAGTTTTGAAAATAAATAAATAGGTAAATGTACCTGGATACCATGAATCATCATATATTACTGCAACCCAATCACCAATGTTTACAGCTGTTACCAAATCTTGCTTTGAGTTGATATTGTCATCCTCATCTTCACTGTCTGTGTAAACAGTTTTGTACACCTGTTTTCTTGAAGTTGTTGCACATGCTGAAAAGAGCCAGTTAAGAAAAACAAAAGTTTAAAGAGGATCTGTAACACAATAAAAAAATTAGGTAATTTATGAAAATAATTGCTGTTATGGGTTTTACGTTTGTGTTTATGTTGCATACAGTATGTGTTAAGTTATATGTAGGCTACATTGTTTGTCTGATCAATGTAAAAATAGAATCTTCCAGAAAATTACTTTCAATAAATAACCTTAAACTTAAAAGTGAAAGGATACATTCTGTTGAAGGTAGACAGATCTTGCCAAGACCGTAATGTGCACATGCAATGTCTGGTCCGCATTTCAAACATGTCAAAGACCTTGCCTGTAAGTATTCATGAGGCTCAGACCATATTATATGGTGGACTTTCAATGTTCCTTTAAAAGCATCTAGTGTTGGGATCTTCTCATAAAGGGTGATTGAATCTTCATCAATTGGAATGATCTCGATTCCAGGACAAACTTTCTTAACCTCAAGGACAAAACTATCGAAATTTGACATGTCCTTCCCCTGAGCAACAAGTGAGTCGGCAGATCGTTTGATGCAGCCTCCAATTCCATCAGGGGCTCCTTTACCGTGTCCTGCCTCTGAGTAATGCCAATGAATAGTGTTGGCTCCAAACATTTGAGAAAGTTTGGTTTTAATCAAAAAGAACATTTTTTTATTTCGATATTGATTAGTTACACTATCACTTAAAAAATTGACTTCTTTCAGATCAGGTACAATTTCTTTTGTAATTTCAGAAATTGGTTTCAAATGTGCGCATATAGCAGAAGAGTCATGCCTAAGACATGCTGAAACTGTACATAAGCACTTTGACTTTATCAGATTTGTTTCTTTGCACCTGTAATATAAAACGAGGGTGTGAAGAGAAATTTGAGGTTTCGACCCTCCAAAATGGGCTGATTGAATCTCTTTACCGTATTTGCACCCGTAGTTCTCGGAAAAGTCCATGTGTATTAAGACTTGGTTGAGCGTAAGTTGTTCTTTCAAATTTGTAATCATAACATGTTGGTGTTTAATGTTGTTAACATGTACCATGTACTTTAAAATTGATTTTTCCAGTCTTGAAAATGCTTCTTGTTTGGTTGATTTTATAACTTCTTTAACAGTTTTTCTGCATATTTTTTCCTTTCCTTTCACTATAATTTTAGTTTTTTTTTGAAAACCATTGTTCAAAATGAATTTCTTGTTTCAAATCACAATCTAAAATTTCAATTTTGTTGGTTTTGCATCGCTTACATGTTCTCGTCAAACACTCCTCTTTTAAGTGTTCATTTTTGCAGCATAAAGTCTTGCAAATTTCTTTAGCAGAATTCTCTTTTATTATTTTGTTGTGAAACAATTTACTCACTAATAAGTTCATGTTTTCATGGACAGTGCATAGACAGGTATCCTGATCAGTAACTTTTGGCATAACAATCCAAAAGGGCCGCAGTTTACAAAACGAAGCATAACTTAGTTTAAGATCTGAATGTTCAGTTGAAAATATTTTATACAGATTCAACATTGTATCATTGAGATACCTCTTTTGCCGCTTATCTTTCTTTCGTGTGATGGTGTCTTTAGCACCAGGGCACATTCTACTATGCTCATCTTTTTCCAAAAAATTCTTAACACAGTTTGAAATTACTTGAGAACGCTTTATTTTGTTTAAGCTTTCATTTCTGGTAGGTACCGTTGCATGTCTTACCATTTTAAATGATAATGTTTTACTCAGTTCAGTCATGAATCGGTATCTTTTTACCACTTTTCCAGCTACACTTGTGACAACTTTTCTGTATTTATCCTTGTCGTTAAAATTTTCTCTGATTTGCTTTGTTAATACCTCTCCAAACAATAATTTTTTTCTGATTCCTGGTGAAACAGTTTGTCCCTTGGTAAGCTCTTCCACGTTCTTCATTGGAGTATCTTTTTTAACTTTTTGAAGCCGATGTGCCCTCTTTTTGTACTTTTCAACATTCTGTTTGGCCTTTTTTAAACTTTCTTCCAGTTCCTTAATTTTGGCTTTCAATTTTGTTGTATTCCTTCTCCTCCTGTGTCTGTTCATTCTTTCTCTAGTATTACTTACTTCAGGAAGGTTTTCCATTGGAGAAGGAGGAGGAGAGTTTTCATCTAAAATCCTTGCTAATTCTGAATTTTTTTTCTTCTGGTCATAGGTATTTTTACTACTTGTCCGCCACATTTTTCTTTTCTTCCTCTGGTCACGGTTACTCATTTCCTTAATGGATTTTATCTGTCCAGCTTTTTTTCTAGCATGGTAGCGTTCCCTTTCCTTCCTTTTCGCTTCTTCATACAAAGCAGGGTCATTTTTTATAGATTGCCGTAGTCTTTGCATGCTTTCTCTCTTCTTTTTGTTTGTATCATCTTTCCTAGGCCGCTTGGCATTTCCATTAATGTTATTTTTTGCCATTGAAATACCTGGAAAACATGTAATGACTTAGTGCTTAATTTAAAATACCCCTGTTGCAACAGACCTGCGTACTTAGCAAATGGGACACTTCTTTTTGGATTCTCTCCTTTTAAATCCAGTAATTCAGAAAGTAAATTAGGCCTACTTGCTAAGAAAAAAAACTAGGCCTACTATAAAACAATATGCCTATAAAAGATTTCAATATTTGTAAGCAAAATTCATTCAGCTTTTAATTAATAAGACCTACACCGAAATCATTATAAATACTACTATTAAGTTTTATTGAAACAACTTATGAATTGATAATTAGGAATTCACAACAACAATCAGTAAAGATTAAAATTTTGAAAGAAAACTTTTATAGTATTGGTTTGTTTAATGTGCTTTCATTTAACATTCTCAACTCCGTTACACTTTCTCAACTCCGTTACCTGGGTGAGTAACGGAGTTGAGGGTAACGGAGTTGAGGGATTTGTCTTGAATGATGCAGAAAATGGAAGATTCTTAGGTTAGCTGACTATTCCACACCAGAGAAGGTTTAGGTTCCAACTATTATTCACTTGTTTAACTAAGCTATTAATTATTCTAGTTACTTACCTTATAAATTAGGTAACGGAGTTGATGAGTCAAAATTACCATCCAAACTTTGATTAACAAATTTAACAAAACAACACTGTAAACTGATGAGTGGAACACATATCTTCTCACACAACAAATAAAATGGCTGCTTACTCACTAGTGAGTGAAGAAGAAGCACAGTGCTGCTGCCTGTAGGAGATTTTTAGCACTTTTATCAATGGTAACGGAGTTGAGATCATGCTTCAGGACAATCTTAAAAAGCCTCTAACTGCTTTTTTTTATTTTTTTCCTAACTTGATATATACTTAGTAATAAAGCTAATATGTTTTATTATCTGTTGATTTAATTGATATTATAAATAATGTATTAGTTAATTTTAAATTAATGGCAGATGTTTGAAATACTGAGGATGGGACACGTCACGGAGTTGAGGTTTTCATGTTAGAGACAGTTACCATGGCATTAAGAAATTTTTAGATGACAAATAATGAATGTAATTAGTTTTAAGTATACTTTAAGACACTATTGAAAAAAATTATAGAATAATTGGATGAGCCAAATTAATAAAAATTGCTAGGGACTGAAATCTGCCCTTTCACGGAGAATCACCCATACCTCAGCACAGATTGGCAAAATTTGGTAAGTGTTTCAAAATTTACAGTATAAAATTTTTTAACAAGCTGTCTGAGTCTGCTCGTACAGCTGATTTCATTAGTTTTAGAATTTCTATTTTCAATTGGCTAATCAATAACCCTTTCTATAGCATTAGGGAATTTTTGGAAACCCCTGTGAATATAGAATTTAAGTAATCATTAGGCTAGTGAAAGACCGAATTGTTCATGACTACATATTTTGGTATGTTATTTATATTTTTTAATTATTTACTTGTAGTTTTAACACCTATGTACTTAACTTAATATAACATATTATGCATGTAACTTTCTTAGTTTTAACATAAAAATTGACTATGCCTAATTCATGTTACTATGATCTCTGGCAATAAAGTTCTTGATTCTTGATTAGTGACTCAACTGTTTGGTATTTATAAAACTTTTCAGCAACTTTTTAGCTGAAGGTAAATTATAATTCCCAACGAAATCAAAATGGCAAAATTTGTTGTTAAACTTGTTGTTTAGTAAATAGTTCCAATGTGAGCCACTTTCATCATTAAGGATCTCAGCATCATTGACAGGCTAATTAGTATAGTTCTTGAAGGTAATACCTGTACAATAATTCCAGAAGAAATGCATAATCATCTAAGTTCTTTACTGCGTGAACAATTAAAGGGTTTATAATAATAGATGATCTAGTTGATAAATATCTATCATTAATGGCTTGTAGATAAGGTTGAATAGTTAAGTCTGTTAACCAGCTGCTGCTGAACAGTTTCCTTATAATTTTAGTTTTACTATTCAAGGATTCGTCTGTTTGCGTTTCTATAGTCACATTCTTATTATTATTTACTGAAGTAAGGATGTTTACACTTTTATTGTCATTATATTCAACTGTAACTGTATTTTTGCTAAAACAATACTGTTGGCAGATTCTTCAGTTGAAGATTTATTAAGGTCTAAGAATGATGAGTTTGTACTATTATCTTTCTTTTTGGTGATATTAAAATCATCAATATTAATTGAATGATTTTTTTCCCTTATATAAATATCAAGCTCTTTTTTAGAGCGAAAAAATTTTCCCCTTGGTGATTTTATATGAACATCAATCTTGCCTTTCCTAAGACCAGTTTTAGGCATTTTTTCTTCTCTTACCTATCCACATAGTAAACTATTATTTTTGTTTAAAGTCAGTGAGGAACCCATTAGTTCAAAATTAATTCAAATTTAAGTAAATCCTGTGTTAAGACAAAGAATTTATTAGCTTATTTATTTATCTTTTAGTGATATATTGTATATTTTATTCAGATAAGAAAGTTTGTTTTCCAGTCTCAGATTTGAACTGGTAGGGTCAGTCAGCTATGTAAACCAGTTTATTTATCTCTAATCACTCACTTATTAATATACTTACTTGTCATCACAATCTCACAATCCAGTCAAGGACAGGCACAGCAGTTGCAGGTTGAAGTTAAATTATAAGTAGTAACTTAAACTTCATATTTGATTGACTGTTTCACTAATTTGAAAATCAAATAGTACAGTATAAAATATTGTATTTCTTTAGACTTGTGAATACTGGTTTGGTTACATGTTCAGGTAGACATAGAAATTACCAAAATATGCAAGAAATAATAATTTTCGGTATTTGTCATCTTGTTTAGACTCTTCTTATAAAACACCCTAGGTTGATTTTATATAAATGTTTTTTAAAACTGCTTAAAACTTAACTCCTTTAAAAACATATGAACATTTGATATTTAGGTTTACTAGATGATAACTAAAAATTATGAAAAAATAAGACTGTTTTATGTCAACATTTAAAATCTATTTTATCAAATAATTAAAAATATTATTACTGTTGTGGCTCCACTGCAGATAACTTGCCAAAAATCCAATGTTATTACTTAATCGTATAATTATTGCCTACATAAAAGCACACTTGTTGAATCCAAATTCCAAACATAACCTCACCTCAAAACAAAATATATGTTGTTGTGGATATGTCTGCTTGACTGTCTCTAGTACTCTTTGATTCATTGGTTGACACAACGATCTTTCATTGGATGGTGGCAAAACCACACACTTGATGTCACCACTCTCCAAATTATTGACTGAGGGATGTGTTGGTGCATTGTTTAGTAGCAGTATAGCTTTTTTAAGCAGGTTGTTTTTATGTAAAAATGATTCAACAGTTGGGTCAAATTTATTGAAAAACCATTCCTTAAAAATATCGGGACTCATCCACGCACTTCGTAAAGATCGGTACCACAGTTGTAATGATGATAGATCTTAAATGTATTTGAAAGCTCTTGGATTTCGTGATTTTCCTATTTCACACAGTGGAAGTTTGAGTGATCCTGCAATATTACTACGTATGCTAATACAGTACAGACAGGCGGGAGGTGAAGGTCCAGACAGGTGGGGGGTTCGCAGAGCGGTGATAGGCAGGGGACGGATGGAGGGCCCGATATGCCTGCAGTCCTGGAAACATTTGTTACTGCCAGACTTTTCCATGCAACGAGTCTGTCCCATTCTTGCTTATAAATTAAGATGAGTTAATTTTTACCTACGGATCCACCTTAAGAACGTTTCCAGATTGCGTGTGATATGTTTGCTTATGGTTTAGGAGTGTTTAGAATTTGTACAGTATTTAAGAGTATAGAAAAAAAAATATTTAGTGGTCTACATGGTTGTTTTTGTTCAATATAATAATTTCATATTTGTAATATTTGTTATAATATCATATCACTTAGTATAATTATTACTCTCTGTGGAGTTACATGTAATATGGGAAAGAACTGTCAGTAAGTTATCAAGAGAAAAAAGTACATTGTTTAATACCTAACTGTATTAATATTAGGCTAAGTAAAATCCACTGCAGTGTCATTAAATACTGTGTTATGTTTAAATGTTTGTAATAAGTAAAATCCTTGTAGTCAATTACTAACCTTTTAAAAGGTAATGGGCCATAGATAATAACCATTCTAATCGTGAAACGGTAAAAAGTCGTGTTTAGTTAGGCAGTAAAATCGGAGGTTAGTTGTCAAAATGTCAACTACTGGTAATGGTATGGAATTTGTTGAAAAACTAAAGGATATTGAGTCGTATCCTTTGTAGAAGTTCCAAATTAACATAATGTTGAAATCCAGTGATTTAAGTAATATAGTTGAAGGGAGAGAGAAACTAGAAGATGTGACTGAAGCCAATAAGAAAGAATAGGCTAGAAGAGATGCCAAGGCACAAAAGATGATTATAAGTTCGGTTTCCAAGGAGCCAATGCTACATTTATTGAACTATAAAACGTCTAAGGACATGTTTAACAAGTTAGCCAGTATTTATGAACGTGATTCAGAACAGCAGAAATATGGTTTGCTCCAAAAATTCTTCAACTTGAGGTATGTTGCCAATTCAGACATAAGTACATACATAGGTAAAATTGAAAACCTTGCACATAGGCTAAAAACTTTAGATCAGGAAGTAGATGAGAAAACGATCATTAAAAAGATACTAGTAACGTTAATTGAGAACGTTAAATATTTTGTGACAGCATGGGAGTCGATGCCATTATCAGAAAAGACTTACACTACTAACCAACTGCTAGGCTACTTGCAGAAGAAACGAGGAATGGGAATGCTGTAGGGGAAGACAAGAACTTAGCTTTTCAAGGGGTAACGGTTGCTGTTGTTTTAGATTATAATTGTTAAACCTAATTTTATCAGGTTTAACCCTCCAGAGGGCGCATGGGTTTTAGAGACACGAATAGGCGCATCAGTGTTTACGACCGAATTAACTTGTTTACTAAAAAAGAACAGATATTTGATGGAAATGAAGGTAAATAAGTACATTACATAGTATCTGAAATGTTTATTGACATAAAAACATAGCTTACCCTAAAAAAAATACAAAATAAGGTTATGTAACTAAAAAGATAAAACGATTCTTGATAAAAAGATTCTACTGTCACAGATCTGAGGCTCGATCATCTTCACTTTCTTTTCCGTCATTCCCAGCACAAGCCAGACAAAGACGCGTACGGGTATTGACCCATCCACCCACCCATACACGTACGGAGGAGGTATTGACCCACCCGCTCACCCATATGTGTACGGTGGTATTGATGTACAGTGGTACTGACCCACTAACCCACCCATATATGTACAGTGGTACTGACCCACCCACCCACCCATACACGTACGGTGGTACTGATCAATTGTAAAACTATAGGGCATAAAGCAAAAAATTTTAAAAAAGGTGTTAGGCCTAGTAATAACATTAACAATGTAAGAGGTTTTAAATGCATTGCAATTGGTTATGTAGCTAAAGCTTGTGAATATGTAGACCTAGATAATAACCAGAAGTTTAAGGGTCAGTATTCTATTTGTAAGAAAAATAATCATACAAACAAAGATTGTCATTTTAGGAAAAATCAGGTAAACAGTAATACTAAGTTAAGTTAAAATGATGAAAAAGCAGTGTCTTTTGCCATAAATGGTGTAAATATGTAATAAAAACCAAGGCCTGGAATGGGTACCGTAGTTGATTCAGATGCATCAAGTCATATGACAAATTGTGAAAATGTATTATGTAATGTTGAGAATGTTTGATCTGAAGTAGGTGTAGCTTAGGAAAGTGAGGCAATGGTATCATGTTTGAAAGGTGATTTAGATTTTGATGTGTTATTTAACTAATGTGTTATATGTCCCTAACTTAAGTACAAATTTACTGTCAGTTCCAACAATAACAAAGAATGGTGGTAATGTAATATTTACTGGTAATAAAGTAAAAGTAACAAAGAACGGAAAAAATATTTTAGAAGGTTATCAGAATGAAAACGGGTTGTATACTGTTAAGTTATTTGATAAAAAAAAATAGTAGGCCTAAAGTTCAACATAATGCTCAATATACTGAGGGTAATTTAAGTGTTGTAGATCATGAATTACAGTTATGGCATAGGAGAATGGGTCACATTAGCTATGGAAATTTACAAAAGTTACTGTCAATTTCAGAAGGTATTAAAATATGTACCCTTTTTTTCAGAAGGTAAAAAGAGTAATGTTTTTTTCTCAAAACTGATGTAACATGTGAAGCCTGTTTAATATCTAAGCAGACTAGATCACCATTTAACAGTGTCAGAACTAGGCAATTCGACCACTGGAGATAGTTCATACTGATGTTTGTGGACTTATTCATCCAAAAACGCATGATAGCAAGAATTACTTTGTAACATACATTGATGATTACACAAATTTTATAATGGTTTGCCTCATGAAGGAAAAGTATGAAGTGTTTAAAACAGTAAAACAATATACTGCAGAAGTAGAGGCAAAGTGGAATTTAAAAATTCATATACTGAAGTGTGACATTGGAGGAGAATATGTATCTAATAATTTTCAAGGTTGGTGTAAAAACAAGGGTATACTTTTAGAATACTCAGTAGCTTACTTGCCTCAACTTAATTGCAAGTCAGAAAGGATGAACTGATCGCTGCTAAATAAAACCAGAGCTATTTTATTTGATTCCTGCTAAAATAAAGAAATATGGGGAGAAGCGATTAGAACTGCTGCTTACCTTTTGAACAGGAGTCCAACAGTGTCTGTAGAGAACAGACCGGCTGAGAGTTGGAACGGTCAAAAACCAGATCTTTCAAGATTAAAAATATTTGGCAGTAAAGTGTACGCTGGTCAGTCATAAACAACACTTTATTACACTTCAAAACTCTAAAAAAGGTCAATCCAAATAAACAAAATAAAATGACAAATAAGTGGTATAACCAAGATCTGGCTAAAATGAAGGAAACTATTACAATTCCATAAGATATCAAAAAATAATGCTGGGTTAAAACACCATTTTCTAACCCTTAAAAATGAGTACAGACAAGCTATTGCCTCAGCCAAGCTTCTATACAATGAAAGTTACATAAATCAAAGCGATAACAAATGCAAAGCCGCTTGGAAAATTATCAACAACAATTATCTGTTAGATACCAAATGCAATAAAATAAATATCAGTCCTGATATTTTCAATAATTATTTCATCAATTCAGCGTCAGGAATTAAAAAGAACCTTGGTAATCCTTCTCGCATTTCCAGTGAATATCTAGAAAATAATATCAATCATCCACCAAAAGTTTTTCAATGGACAGACATAAAACCTGTTGATGTCATTAAATCAGTCAAAAACCTAAATAACTCAGATAGCTGTGACATATATAGCATATCAAATAACATGATAAAGAAAATAGTCCCTGGCATTGTTATCCCTCTCACTCTTTGTTTTATTGCTAGCCTATTGGTTAGCACTTTTGCTTCAAAGGCACATCTGTTTCATGGATTCAAATCCCGGGAGGTTCTCTTAAATTTACCAAAGGGGTTGGACCGTTGTCCCTCAACATTATTAGAATACAATTTTAAAAATGCTACTGGCATAGACAGTAAGAAGAAAAACAAAAAATTGCTAAAGGACTTAAAAATAGTTAAATTGTTTTCAAGATAATAAGATGCCTAACCCTCTGTGTTTTAAAACTTGCAATCATGCAGATCTGTGCCTCATGAGTGCCAAACGCACGATAGTGCGGATTTATGACCTGCACATTTTATTTATCGGTAAAAATCGCCAAATAATCATGTTAAAATTGTTACCAGTAGCGAGATAGTGAAACTTAATTCAGTACTTAAGTAAGATACTGTACCGATAGCTCCACTTCCCCCTCCCACCTCCCCCCACTACTAGCCATTCTCCGGGAGGACTCGGTCGTATTAGGCTTTGTTCGGCTCACAGGAAACTGTCAGCTGTGTAGCTGTCAACTCCCACTCCCGCCAAAAGTGTTGTTCACTTGTTTCTGTTTATGTGAATTTGATTGATTAAATTTAATAATGTGTATTGAATCAAAGAGGTATGTTTAATTACAATGGTTTATGGATGAGGATATATTATGCTTCCTTTATGTTTATAATATTCATTCACCATAGTAATTGACTGTGTGACCCTCTCTTTTTATGATACTATAAATAGGCCTACTATATGTTCAAGGGTAGATCCTTGTTATTAAATAACTTCTCGTTTACTGTTTTATTTCCATGGTTCATACGTTCTATAATACTTGTTACTTAACATTGTAATTGGATTTTACTGGATATTACTCTTATTATTATACTATATTTACTGGGTGTCTAAAAAGTGGGTACGGCTTAATATTTAATGAACCATAGCAGATAACAACAATAAACTTTCCACAGTGTTATATGGCTATGTAAACTGTTTTTCTTTGACCATGACGTTCCTACCATTGTGGGACTTCCTATAGAGGAAGTCATAGAAATCTTAAATGTAAGCATGGTTCGAGTGTTACCTCATCTTAAAGAGCTTATCAAGTACAGTTGAATGCCGCAATCCACATCTCAACACGACAATCCAGTCAGAAATGGCAGCGTATAATGTACTTCATAATGTGTACCTGATACAGTCCGCCAATTCTGATTTGATAAACATTATGGGATGCGGATTGCAGCATTCAACTCTATTATCTTAGCTCTTTAAAAAGAAAACCCATAGTCAAAAATCTGTTGCCAGTATTGAAAACCCCACATCTGAAGAAACTCAATCAATTGCAATGGAATATTTACTACAGAGTGGATGTTTAGAGATGCTTATGCCTTACTAGATTTGTTTCTCTTGTGCAACCTAGTTCTGTGAAAGATTTTTAATATTAACTAATTGTTTTTGTTTAAAAATTAATACGTTTTGTAAATTTAAAAGGGTCAATCCATATGAAGTGGTCCAGAAGTAATTTGATTGGTTGATGCAACATTATTATTATTTTTCATATTTTTATATCTAAAAGTACCACTCATCAGAAGTACAAAAAGTATGTTAATTAATTTTTAGCATTTTTATTTTACAGATGGCAGCCATTTTGGCTTCGGCAAAACACCTCTTTTAAGTGAATTACGAACTTTGCGGAGAAGCAAATATCTCCTCTTCTATTCATCCTAGAACACTCAAACAAAAACCAATCTCTTAAGAAGAGTCTGAACTTTAATTTAAGTGCTTACAGGTATGTCCTTAAACTTAAGTGTAAGGGCCCAAATATATCTCCAAAGTTTATCATGGATTTTTTTCAAAAATCAATTTTCACACAATTATTTTTTCAGGAAGGCAACAGTTAATTTATTTGTAATTTTTTTATGTGATAGGTATATCGAGGTACTTCTAACTCACAAAGTTTCAAATTGTGGACTAGCATAGTTTTTTAGAAAAATTCTTTTAAAGTCATGAAATTTTCAAAGTTCAATGATTACCTAATATCTTTTTTGGGCATGAAAATAAAGATTTGAAATTTATCCCAGTTTTAGTACTAGAACAGAGGAACAACCTGAAAAAATTTGGTTTTGTGGACTTTATTATTTACCAAAATATATAATGTAGAAAAGTGCCAAAATTAACAAAAAAACAATATCGCTCCAGCTACTTACAATGCTAAACATAGCTAATAATTATGCTTTGTTATGCCTGAAAATATATAAAACATTGACACACGTATAGTTAGACCATTTATTAGTATACAAACTTTTATTTTTATGACTGATGAGCATTGAGTAGATGCAAGATTTCATCACACAAGCATTATTATGTGATGTTGAAGTTGCGCCAGTTGCTGTAGGGGTGTGGTCTTCCTCGAGATATTAATCAAAGTGACCCATGTTTCATAATTTTTGCTGTATTTGAAGGAAGTTCTTGGACCAGCAAAAGTCATTATGCTCTCGATTGACAAATGGAATTTTCCGAGCCATCTGACAGACAGCCGAGTGTTAGTCATACACACGGCAACGGTATCATATTCCTCCAAAGATAACATCACTCTCTTTGATGTTAATAACTCTTTGAAATCCACAGATTTAGACATTTTGAAACACTTACCTTTGTTGTCTGCCAAAAGCACATGTCGATGAAAAGATTGTGTTCCAGGAATTTTGAGGCATTCTTTGAATCAAACTTCAAGTTCTGTTTCATTCTGTTATTTTAAAAGTAAATCTGCCGTTAAAAGCATATAACCTTTTTAACGGCCGATACAATGTTTTTTATATCTTCAATAAGATATTTTTGGAAGGTATGAATTACTGCAGTTTTTGTATTGTCGATGGTTGCTTACTATACAAAGGTTGTGATTTTTAACCAGTCCCGAGTCCTCATCAAAACAAGAGTAAACAAAAGGATGAACTGTAGTCTGCTTATTTACCCAATGCTAATAATATGTATGTTTAGTTTTTGCTCCGAAAACTCTAAAGGGATTGTGTACTTTTATGTTGACAGTGCGGAAATAAAAAAAGGATGAAACAGAACTTGAAGTTCGATTCAAAGATTGCCTCAAAATTCCTGGAACCAGATTTTTTATTGACTTGTGCTTGTAGCAGACAACAAGTTAAGTGCTTCAAAATTTCTAAATCCGTGGACTTCAAAGAGTTTATATGGAGGAACATGGTACCATTGCCTGTTTGTGACAAACAGCGGCGCCTCGGAAAATTCCATCCGTCAATCGAGAGCATAGTGACTGTTTTATTCACTTTTATGAACCTGCTGGTCCAAGAACTTCCTACAAATACAGAAATATGGGTCCCTTTGAGTAATATCTTGAGAAAGATCACACCCCTATAGCAACTGTCGCAACTTCAACATCACATAATGCTTGTGTGATGAAATCTCGCATCTACTCAATGCTCATCAGTCATGAAAATAAAAGTTTGTATGTTAATAAATGGTATAACTATATGTGTGTCATTGTTTTATATATTTTAAGGCATAACAAAGCATAATATTTAGCTATGTTTAGCATTGTAAGTAGCTGGAGCAATATTGTTTTTTGTTAATTTTGGCACTTTTCTACATTATATATCTTGGTAAATAATAAAGTCCACATAACCAAATTTTTTCAGGTTGTTCCTCTGTTCTAGTACTAAAACTGGGATATATTTCAAATTTTTATTTTCATGCCCAAAAAAGATATTAGTCATTGAACTTTGAAAATTTTGAAAATTTCATGATTTCAAAAAATTTTTTCTAAAAAACTATGCTAGTCCATAATTTGAAACTTTGTGAGTTTGAAGTACCTCGATATACCTATCACATAAAAAAATAACAAATAAATTAGCTGTAGCCTTCCTGAAAAAATAATTGTGTGAAAATTGATTTTTGAAAAAAATCCATGATAAACTTTGGAGATATATTTGGGCCCTTACAATATTTTTAAATTGTATACAAATAAGATTTTTGTCTTATTTATGATTAATGTTGTAGTAACAATTTATTTTTCAGAAAATTTTATAACTTTTTACATCATCTAATAATACTACCATATTATTACCAATGTCAAGACACGGGATATATTTCTATCTGAATTGTATGTAGGCCTGCATAAAGCTTATAGCCTATGAATAATTTATTATTAATATGATATTATAAATGACATTGATTTCAATTCAATATTTTAAACATTGTTTATAGAATGTAGTACTTCTTAAATTGCTGTTTTAATCTTCATTTAACTGTCATATTCGTTTTTTATATAATAGCTTACTTTTAATGTGCCGTTAAGGACAGAAAACTAACTGTTTTAGTTTTCTCTGCTTTAAGAATTAAATAGATTGTAAACGTGCATGTCATTCATTCTATCCTACATTTTTGTTAATTGGGTACTTTACTTCCGTTGGATCGATTAGGAGATGTAATCAAATATGTTCTTATTTTCCTTTGCTAATGGACAAGAAACTTTGTTATGCAATTTAATCCATTTAAGGTTTACTACAGAATATGGCCTAATGTGTGAGTAAAGTAGTTTGGTGATTTTGATTTTATTTTGCTTTATATATGATACTTTTTGGTTGATAAGCTTTCTAGGTTCCTTGATGATAAGAATCCCAGCTTCATGTGCTAAAGGTTCTCAGTTCGATCCCAATCAGAGTCAATACATTTTTGAGAAGGATCAACTGATAATCACCGGCTGTTCATTTGTCATTGGGCTATTAATTAATGGCACTTTCTAAGAAATAGTCGGCCTTAGTTTGTAACAATGACTACATTCGCTCATCTACATTCATCACACTCATTTGAAATCCATATTCGCCCATATCTTGACGATCGGCGTCTTATGAATAAATAAATAAATAAATTTTTAAGTTTCAAACATATAAAAGGTTGAAAATACAACACAATTAATTATCTTTAGTTTGTAAGCATTTATAAATTGATTTGTATACCTTTCATTTATTTACACAGTTAACTTTAAAATATTTATTTGCAGTCATTAACAGGTTTCATAAGAATAATAGATTTTAAATTATGTGTGTATTTGTATAAATTGCATGTATAAAATCTATGCATGAATTAATTAGTAATGTTTGTACAGTATAAAGAACAATCATACAAATAAGTTAGAGATATCTAACTCTACCTCTAACTACATTTTGATAAATAAAGTTCATATATTTATTTACTATTTATTTACTAAGCGCTCTAACTTAATATCATAACATATGGTTTGTAATTAAATTTCATTAATAGAAGTACGGTATGATTTTGCATTAGTTCATACAATAATAACAGATACAATTATGTTTTACTATGGGCTTTTTATAATTCCTTAATTTATCAGAAAAAAAACGCTATTCTATACAAGAAACTAAATGTAAAAAATATTTATTGGATTTATCGTAAAGAGCAAAAACAAAACTCCCTTAAACAATATTTGGCGATTTCGCAAATAACCAAAATTAGGAGGGCAGTCGAGGTTTTTGGTTGTACAATAACATAAGGAATGCTGCTATGAGACGACCAAAGCCGAATACGATCGAGCCCTCTCGAAGAAGGGCCAGTTGTGGGGGGGAGTTGAGTTATCGGTATGGTTGCGTGTACTTGAGTATGCTGAGTATTATATTTAGTGGTATTTTGTTTACCCAGCTGTTAGAAAAGAGTTCGCAGCTCAAACGTATTTGGCACCAATCAGGCAAGTTTCAGGTACTGTTGTAGTCTCATTGATTGTTTTTATTTTGTATAATGCATTATAACTTCATATACATTTTTAAGTACTTAACATTTAAAACAAAGTGGCTAATTTGAAATTTGTAGTTTGTTATGTTTAATAAGTGTTCATATAGTGGTCAGTAAAGTAACACTCACAAAAAAAAGAAAGAAACTGGCAGCCTACAACTTCACCAAATTTAAGCAATTCACTCAATATATTATTTTTTATGTTTCTTGTTTGATTGTGAATACATATGCTAGTCCGTGAAATCTTGTGGTATTTTCAGAAAAACATACGGCACTAGGTGGGTAAATAAGTGAGGGTTTTTTTTATGATTATCGTTAGTATCATAGTGGACTAAGAAAGGATTTCTCGGAATTCCATTCCTAAGGGGTAGAAATAGCATCTCAACATGTCCTTTTCCCCATATGAATAATTGAACAGTTTATTTCGAACATCTGATGCATAAAAATATAAACATTATACAAATATAAACATAAATGGGTGTCATAATGCAGATGAGATTAAAAAAATAGGTTTTCAAAACAGAGAAATTCTTTATTTACCTCAAACATAACCCACCCATCCATACACATACGGCGGTATTGATCCACCCACCCACCCATGACAAGTGGTGCTATTGATCAATACCACTGTCCATGTATGGGTATTGGGTACAGTACTAATTTAGAACTGCAACTCTAGAACTGCAATTAAAGTCATTCTACCTCTACAATACTCACAAAAGAGCGCTGGAGGTGTGTGGGTCATTACCATTGTCAGTACGGGGTATAATACTTTCAAACAACAATGTCAGTATTTTGCAGTCTTGCGGTAATTTTACAAATAATAAATGTGACATTACAGATAATCCAGAATGATACTGATTCTTTGCTTCTTCAAGAAGACTTTTTGGATCTTAGTATTTTTGGACTTAGGAAAATACTGGAACAAGATACCATAGCTGTGACTGAAATTGAATTGTGGAGAGCAATTCTTAAATGGGCTGAACATTGTAAAGGTAAGTATTCTTCCATAAAATCTACTTAAAAGTAAGCCATAGATTTTTTTAAAGATGGCTAAGGTAACATCAGGTATATACCTCTTTTTGTTTGTTTATGACAGCATTTTGCTGATCTCAAGTTGGAAGTTCTTACTAACCAATAGTCACTGCAGTTATTTTTGCACGTGCATCCATGCAAAAGTAGAAAAATCCACCAGTCTTCTTGTCAGACAAAACATTGATTTGTTTCGATAGAATTACAGTACAACAACTTGTATTATTTTGTTGCCTTTGTTTTGCATTAACAGCTGTGTTGATTTTCGTCAGACGTGATCGTCAGCTGAGGTTAATTGTTGTTTAATGACTGATGTGATTGATTCTATAGTATGGGAGATAAAAATAAGTAAAATAAAATGTAGTAGGTTGTCAATAAGTGATAATCGCTAAATACGTGTATGACGAGAGTGATGAATCAGACCGCGTATATGGCTTAGTAGTAAAAACTCAAACTGTAGTGTTTTTTTAAAAAGAGCCATAACTTTTTTAATTTTAAACAAAGTATTATGAAATGAATTTCTTTGAATATAACTAAATAGTGTTATTAACTCTGGTCAATGAATGTTTTAGTGCCATTCACAAGGCAACAAAAACATTTTCAAAATTGTTTTGTAAATATATATAAATACATAAAAAGTTGTAATTTTGTTGTCTTTTTTATTTTATTTTATATATTACAGGTAATCTCTTTAGGAAACTAATGAAACTCGAAATAGTACAATTGCTTCATAAATAGAATTTTTATAAATTGTTTAGTAACATATGACAAAATTGACCAAAAGAGCTTGGGCTTCTTGGGTATGTAAATTATGAAAATACTTGGTTTATTTTTAACAACTTTTTAAAAAATGTCTGGGATGGAAGTAGTTATATGTTTTTAAATAACATAATGTATTTTCCAATTTCAGTGCACTGTAGATGTTTTCTTTCATTTTAACTGTCTTGTTCATTACATTACTACTGTGAGTTACCTGTTTTTTTTTATTTTTTTTATTATTATACTGTGTATTTTAATTTTAGTGTAGTCCATTTATTATTTTCAAATTTAATCATGACTTATCTAATCATAATATAGTGTAATTATAAATCATATAAATAGTGTTTCTTTGTTAAGTAAATAAAAAAAATTATGCATTAAAAGCTAGATAGTTGATTTTTAACCCATTTAAGCCTTTTTTAGTTGTTTTTCTCTTAACTAAGAATATACTTAGTCTTATTACAATGATACCTCTAATAATCCATAATCTTCTATAGTCCGACAAGGTCATGGTCCCATATGTGTCATAGGCATTATCGAGTCTTCTGTACCTATAAAATCAATGATAATACTTATCACCAATAATGCAAAAATTTTTTAATTTGTTAATGCTTTACCTGTAATCACATATCACACAATATAGAGAAATATCAAAAAGGTGCCACTTCAGTTATTTCCTAAGCTTAATTTAGTAAAAAAAAAAAAAAAAATAAAAAAAGGAAAGGAAAACAAAAAACCTGGTAAATTGTAGATAGAGATACACTCACATCACAAAAACTGCTTAGCGAAATATCACAGGGCAACTGGTGACTTCCTCTGTCACTAAACAACTCAAATCAAAATAAGATTAATCCTTCAATTTACATACAAAAAGAGTGATTACAGTGCACTACTATTTACAAACAATAAATTCATCACTTTAAAAATAAATTTTACATTGGAGAACAAAATAATGCCCACATAGAAAAAAATCTGTGCGTGGGAAAATACTCAGTTTACCAGGGATGCTGTTTTCCTTTCCTCTCATTCTTTACTAAAATCCCAGGCCTAGTGCCCTAAAATTAACCTCTAAGCTTAATTTAGTAACTTTCTAGTCCATTATTTTGGAGTGTAAATGTTGGGGAGGACTCCTAACTTCATATTTTATTAAAGACAATTTTTTTCTATTTCAATCTTAAGACCCTGATGTAACTTGATTATTATTGTAACAGCGTAGATAGTGTATATTTTTGTAGGTCTTAGATAGGGCTTCCTTTACTATCAGTAATACTCCTAAATCATAAACCAACTATTATATTCATGGTAAATTATTAAGAATAATTCTCTAACTTATTTAATCATAACTACAATACATTTGATTTGATTTTATATTTAGTGGACTTAATTACTTTTTAGTTGTTTCTTTTAACAGTCCTGTCCACTTACTAGCTAATATATAACTAGGGGTGTGCAAGTAGTGATTTTCGAGTTTGAGCCAAGTCGAGTAGTTGGCATTTTTCGAGTATTTTTGAGGGAGTATTTACAGAAAGATTTCCTGTTCACCCAAGACAACTGTAAAAGGCAGACACCATCCTAAGCTAATGTTAAGTTTTGCCAGATTCATAAATATATACATCTAAACTGAACACAATAATTTTGATTTGTTATTTGTTACTGTAACATTTGATAAATAAAACTTTTTACTTCTTGACTTCCTACATTTTTATGTGTCATTGTTTTTTTTTAACCTATTTCCTTAACTCACGACTAATATGATGTGATAAAGTATATTATTAATTGAAACAACATGAATTATGAATATTTCATCTGTTCACTCATATAACAGATTTTCTATGCAAGCCAATTAAAATGTTTCACAGCCGGCCGATATATTTATCTAGTGGTTCCGTTCAAAGTGTACCGCGAAAACGTACAGTAGCTAAGCTTGTTGGCAAAAGCTGCATCCAAAAGATTCTAGAATTCAGGCGTCATCCCCAAATGCAGTCAGTTGCTTTTATAACTGCCTCCTCTCTATAAAAAATTGATTTTGTACACACCATAAAAAGTGGATCTGTGGGAATTTAATTCAGTAATAACAAGGTAACAGTTAACTGGAAATACGCTGTGAATGATGTAATCAAATTTGAAAATCTGGATGACAAAAAGTAGTTCAATCAATCGATGATAACTAATCAGGTTTACTACAAATAAATTTTAAAGCCGCTTAGGATAAATTAGTTTTTTAATTATCATCGCTAATGAATGTGTGCAACTTGAAACTACTTCGATACATGAGGCTATACTGAACAACAGATAAATAATTATTTCATAACGAGAAATTTATGAAAACATGGCGTATTCGATTGAAAACCATAGACGTATTCGGCTAATATTATTCGGTCTAGCCGATATTGGCAACGAGATGCAGTCTGAAATATCAGCTAAATGCCAACTAGTGATACAATGAAGATTGTGGGCAGCTAAATTATAAACATATGAATTAAAAACGAGACGTTTGATAAAGCTTTGGTTCAATAAAAATTATTTTCTGAATCTAAATTCGTCGTATTTTGTTTAGAAATTTTTCTAAAAGACTTTTAAGTCTTCCAACAATATGTTTCTTCCTCACTTGGATTGTTTTGCATTTTACTTTTACATCGACGCAGTAGTAATAATATGAACAGGGAACTGTTCAGTGAGTTTATGAATCAAAATTATCATATTTTACCACCTTTTATACTCCAACTGTGCTATTATCTAACCTATTCAGGAAACCGTTAAAAAATTGGACAGAAAAAAATATTGTATGCACAAATGTTAGACACAGGTGTTAATTTAAACACCTTAGATTGCCACAGTTTTATTTATATATATATCTATTTTTATTCAACGAAAAATAAATCTATAGTATTATGTAACACGCTTCTATAAATAAATAAATATAATTTTATTGTCATTAAACTTTACAGCAATAGACAACGTCAGGTTACAAATATTTACAAATGTACAACAAATATCTGTACAAACAGCAATGTTTCAAATTCCTACACGAAGCAATCATCTTACACTAAGCAATGAAAATTATATTCTACAAATTACATTTAACATTTAAGAATCCACTAACACTGCAGTAAGTTATAAAAAATCAGGTTACAAATATCTGTACATGTTTATAACGAAAAAGACATACATAGGCTACAACTGAGTCAAATTTCTAAACAAAGTAATCATTTCACATAACCCAATTCTGAATTATATATATTACAATTTACATTCGAAAAATTCATCGATACTGTAAAAAGGTGTCACTACGAGCCAATTATATAATTGTTGCTTAAATATTTTCAACGGAGCTACTCTCCATTCAAGGGGCAATTTATTAAACATTTTCATACCTACTATTTCATGACTGTTTAATGATTTAGATAGCCTACAGAAAGGTATATTGATGCATTTATTATTCCTTGTACTATAAGGGTGTATATCCTGCCTACGTTGGTGGGCTGATAAGTTATTCTTTGTATATAAGATAACAGTATAGATGTACAAGTTAACTATAGTTAATATTCTTAAATTAATAAACAAAGGTTTACAGTGGGCAAATTTTTCTGAGTTTGTAATTATCCTAACTACTTTCTTTTGTAGAACCAAAATATCCTGAGCATGTGAGCTATTACCCCAAAGTAAGAGCCCATAAGATATAACACTTTGAAAAAAAGCAAAATAGGCTGATCTTACATATGAAAATGGTCGGCACTGGTGGCGCAGTGCTGTAACCCAGCTACATGGGGACAAAGTGTTTGGGAGATTGTAGGCGATAGGTTGGATGCTCGGTCCTCTTAATACCGACATGGCGTCCGCTTGGTGGTTGCTATCGGCGTGGACACTACTAGAGAAGTCTGGGGTGTCCATGTTGGGTGGTAATCATTGTGCGGATGTTGTGTGGGGGAGATAACTGAGTATCAGGCTTGTCAATTAGCTGAAAATCAGACCAGCACTACGTGGTTCGGATTCCACGTAAAGCTGTAGGTCCCTTAGTTGCCCTGGCTGTTGGGCTATTAATAAATTGCCCTTTCTGAGGAATAGTTGAACTCAGTTAGTAACCAGACTACACTCATCCACACTCATCGTACACTCATAAAACCATTCATATTCGCCTTAAAATACGCACAACGTTGTGTCGGCGTCTCATATGTAAGAATGTACATGATTCTTCAAATTTCTTAACAAGTATGTAACTCTAGACAGCTTAGCACTAATGTGTTTAATGTGAGGTTCCCATGACAATTTACTATCAATAACAACACCTAAAAACTTAACACTGCCTAAACTATTCTCTATTGGTACATCCCTTAAACTAAATAACATTTGTTGAGTTTTACTCTCATTTAGTAAAAAACCATTAGCTCGAAACCAGATTGACACTTGAGATAGTGTGTTTTTTGTCATAGTTTGAAGAGTATTAAAATTTGAACTAGTGTTGAAAATGGTTGTGTCATCAGCATAGAGAATGGAATGAATATTCAAATCATTAATCATTAGGATGAACAACAGAGGTCCCAAAACTGAGCCCTGTGGCACTCCACATTTAATGTCAGCAATTTGAGATTGTTTCTTTCCAATGCAAACTATTTGTTTGCGGTTATTTAAAAATGATTCAAAAATGTTATTAGTTTTGTCATTGACAATGCCATAATGAACTAATTTCTCCAAAAGTGAGTCATGCTCAACACAGTCAAAGGCTCTGCTCAGGTCACAAAAAGTGGCCTGGGCAAAGTCTCCATCCTCATAAGAATTGAGCACTTTTTTAATTAAAGAGTCTAAGGCATGAACAGTAGATTTGGCCTTCCTAAAGCCAAACTGCACATCAGAGAGAATTTTATGATGTTGAATGTATTCACACACCTGATGATAAATTATAGATTCAACCACCTTTGATAAAACTGGTGTCAAAGATATTGGGCGGTAACTAGAGGGACAATTTCTATCCCCTTTCTTATAGAGGGGCACCACCTTGGATACTTTTAAAACCTCAGGGAAGATACCTTCATTTAAACATCTGTTAATACAATGAGTAAGAGGTAAAACTATAGAACCAATTATCTTTTTTAACATATTACTAGAAACATCATAAATATCTAAACTATCAGAAGGCTTAAAATTATATACAGTACTTAAAACTACATCAGGTGTTATCTCTGAGAAAGAAAATTTATTTCTCAAAGGATTATTTACATGGAGTTTTATGAGATCTGACATAGTTTCACAGGGTCTAACAACACTGTTACAAATTTCATTGACTGAATCTACACAAAAATCATTAAACTCATTTGGTGATATAGATATAACCTCTCTTTGTCTGCTTTTGGCAACAGAGTTTATTACACTCTGTACCGGGTCTTGGACCAGTACAGTTTCTTTTTTTCGTTGTTGTCTGCCAGGCTGCCTGAGATTCGTTTTTGCCCTGCGTTTTGCGTACTTTGGTAGCCGTTGGCCCAGTTCCGTTTCGTTCCGGGTTCCAGCAGCTTCGGTCAGGTTGGCCTGGCTGTTCAGTTGTCTTTGGCTCTGCCTGCTGAGATTACTATGTTCGGCTGAGAGACTCCAAAACGTAAGTGTTCTTTTGTAATTTCTAATATTTAATCACCCTTTTGGTAAAAATACTTTTGTGTCATTGAAAATATTAATCGGGCTTAGTTGTGTTTTCAGGGTTTTGTTAAATTTGTATTCTTTGTCTAGATGTTTTTCAGACTAGGTTAAAGCCATGTGCTTCCATGTTACCTTTTACCGTTAATTACCGTTAATGCTTTTTATTTCTGCCTTTATTTTTCAATTGTAATTCTGTATAATGTTTATTGAGCCTTTTTACAGTTGTAGTTACCGATTTACCATATTTTTTGTTCTTTGCCAATAACCTAGCCTAGCTGTGCTCTTTGATTTTCATGTTATAACCTATTGCTCATGTTTCCATAGCCTGGTTTTCAGTTTGTCATTTTTAGTTCATATACGCAATTTATTCTTTGGTAATTTGTTAACTTGTAATTGGTTAAATTGTAAGTTGTTAAATATTCCATAGCCTAAAGTTAAGCTTTCACTGTCTTGTTGCTCCAATCATGTATAAGTTTGTCTCTTCATGTTAAGTTTGGCGAAATCATGCACACTTATATTTAGTGGTTATGTGTAATATTTTGTTGTGATGATGGCTGGACTGTATTTGATGTGCTGTGTGTTGTGCCTTACAGTCCAGGGTCCTTGAGTGGGACTTTCAACCCTCAGCCGGTCGTCCGGGCAATGTTCTACCATCTTCACTGCTAGCCTGGCCTGAGGACCATGTTGGAGCCTGGAGTTGCCCGCTACCCGCCCTACATCTTTGGGGGTAGAAGTCTTCAGTCCTCAGGTCAGTTCTTTCCATCTTTTCCCGGCGGCTGAGCTGGGGGTGATTTATAAGAAAACAAAAAAATATATAAAAACAAAAAGAAGAAAAAAAGTTTGCGGAACTTTTGGTGTGGCCTAGGCCTAAAACTAAAAACCTGGACAGTGAATTATGAAACAGCCATGGGGACTTAATTATTTTTTTTATTAACGAGGGAAAGGCTTTTAAAATACCCAAGATTTTTTTGATGTTAATATTTATTTTATTTATATTTATTGTTATTTATTTTTAATTAGTTTATATTCCTTGTTATTAATTAATTAGTTTTATTTGTTGTTATATCTTTTTAGATTTTATAGTTGTTAGGTCCCTAT
Source organism: Stictocephala bisonia (assembly GCA_035578905.1). Lineage (NCBI taxonomy): Eukaryota > Metazoa > Arthropoda > Insecta > Hemiptera > Membracidae > Stictocephala > Stictocephala bisonia. Next base: position 515,331 of record JAQJVL010000264.1, read on the forward strand.
GGTTAAGTCCTGTTATTATTGATTTATATGCTTAGGCCTAGTTATTGTTATTTATTTTTTTTGTTAAGTGTATTAGGGGGGGGGTTTTGAAGTGAATTTTTACTCGAACGGTACCGTGTTATATTTTCTTTTAAATTATTTAATTTTTAAACTTTCACCAAAAGGGGATTATTGTTCTTTTGCTTAACTTTTAATTCGGAGCTGCCCCGGGATTCCGGCTTACTCCCGGGCCTCGGTGGAATCAAGGGATGTGGGCCAAATTGCCGGTGTAATTGGTGATACCAAAAATTTTATAATTTTCTTCACTTTTAGTTGGGGCCTATTAAATTTTTCTTACGTTTTGGGGTGTCTCAGGCTAGGCTGCAGATAGGCCAGGTAGTTGTTAATTTGTTAATTTTGGTATTTGTAGAGTTTGTGGTATTTATAGCGTTTGTTATTATTGTGTAGTATCTTGGTAATTTTAGTGTGTTGTTATTTATTTAAGTGAAAATTTATATTGTGGCCTTCTGCCTTTTATGTTGGGGCCCTCTGCCGTTTTGATTTATTAGTATTTTCTGGTTTTCATGATAATAAATTAGTTTTGCTCAGCTGCCGAGTTTTATTTTGGACCCTCCAACTGCCACCCGTGATCCCATCGCTCGACTTGGTTTGAGCCATCCCCCCGGTTGGCACGCTTTCCAGCTTTGGTGGGGGGGATGGGTCTCAATTGGTAGCAGAGCGTGGTTGCCTATTAAAAAAAAAAAAATAAAAAAAAAAAAAAAAAAAAAAAAAAAATTTAATTCTTTCTTGGTTGTTGACGGTAAGTGTTTGCCAGTTAGTAGTAGGCCATGGTTGGGCGACCTACCGTCAAGTTGTCTTGGTATTGTAAAAAAAAAAAAAAAAAAAAATAATAAATAAAAATTATTTAAAAGCAAAACAATTAGAAAATCCTAATAAATAATTTAACTAAAAAAAAAAAAAAAAAAAAAAAAAAAAAAAAAAAAAAAAAAAAAAAAAAAAAAAAAACTTAGGCAATCCGCTTGGTTACGTACGTTGAATGGGTTTCATGGGTGGATTGGAGTGGTCGGCAGTGGCTCGGTAGGCTGAGGGTTTAGTTCGTCTTGGACCCTGGAGTTGTCGTTTTTTGTGTACTGTTGAGAATTTTGTTTTGCGAGATGGCCTATCTGCAGAATGTTGCGCTCCTGGTCAAGGAGGAGTTGATTTTCGAATTGAGGTCGCGGGGTGTGACTCCGGAAGGGGATGTTTTGAATCTCCGGAGGTTGCTGCGGGAGCAGTTGTCCGCGGGTACGGCGGTGGATTGGTCTGACCTGCTGGAGGTTGGTGATGAGTTGGGGATTTGTAAACGGAAGGTGGAAGATTGGGAAGGGGTGTTAGAAGATTTGCAGTTGGAACCTCCAGTGGGTCGTGACCGGGCCTGCCGCCTTGCACGTCTGGGTCATCTGCTTGCCCGTTTAAGGCTGGTCAACCGGGCGCCGGGGTTGGAACCGTCGGATAGGGCGTGGATCTTGGAGAGTGTATCTAGGCTTGAGGAGATTTTTCAGGCACTCTCCGGTTCCACGACTCCTACGGGTCTGGGTCAGCGGCCTACTTTTGCTCTGTCGCCTAACGTGTCGAGGCCGCAGGCTGAGACAACGGTTTTCACTGTGCCTGAGGCTCCTTCTGAGCCTGCAGGCGTTTCTGTTGAGGTTGCTTGTGGTTCGGCTCCAGCTGCCGTTCCTACTACTTCTTTGGGTTCACCTGCTCTTCTGCAGCTGAGCTACCGCAAGCTGCCTAACCCTCTCACGCCCATGATCCAGAATCTCCCTGTGATCGATGGGATGGATCCTGAGGAGCTTCTTAAGTTTCTGGTGGCCTTTCTCAGACTTAGTGAGATGCCCGGCATGCAGGCTGGGGACTTGCTTCGTCTGGTGTTCCCTTATTGCAGAGGTCCCGTTGGGGAGTTGCTGAGTTCTGTCTTGGCCAGTGATGCCTCGGTGGACTCGTTCCATCGAGAGTTACTTTCATCGTTTCTTCCCATTCGACTCAGGGAGAGGATGGTCATGGACAGATTTTATCGGTCGCAGGGTAGGGGCGAGTCTCTGGCAGCCTATGTCTCTTCAGTCAAGGAAGCTCGTCAAGCGTTGCGCCTCACCCTTTCTGAAGCTGACACCGTTCGTGTCATCCTGGATGGCATTTCTCCAGAAGAACGGTGCAGATTGGTTTTTGCTGGTGTTCCTTCTACTTTTCGGGAGCTGCATCAGCTGTGCATTGTTTCGCGCAGCGTGCAGTTCTCAGACCAGCAAGGGAGGGATTCTGAGAGTCATCGTGCTCTCCCCACCCGTCGACCGGCTATGTCTTTAGGTGTGAGTCAGCCAGTGGAGGGTCGTGGTTCTCGGCCTCCTGTTCTGTGTTTTGCTTGTGGCCAACCTGGTCACATTCGACGTGACTGTCCACGTGCTCGAGGTCGTGGGGCGGGAAACGCTCAGCGCGGGGGGTTGCCTCCACAGTAGCTCCCCGCGTTGTTGCGACTGACCGTGGCCATTTGCCTCTGACGCGTGCCCATAGCAGGAGTGTCGGGGATTTTTCGGGCCTTGCTGGCATGGCTTCCCTGGGACTTAGTGCGGTCACCTCGGTGTGTCCTGGCGTTTTTGTTTCTTTTGGTGGTACGGTGTGTCGAGCCCTTCTTGATTCTGGTTCGGCATGCTGTATCATCAGCCTTTCTCTTTTTGAGTCCCTTGACGCCTTAGGACTTGTCAGGCACACCGAGCCTTCTTCTATTACTTGCTGGACGGCATCCCAAACTCCTCTACCCATACTTCTAAAGGCGTCATTACATTTTAAAATTGAAGGATTTTCCTGGAGGTGGGGTTTTCTTGTTGCCAAGGACCTGGCGGTTTCTTGTATCCTAGGGGCAGACTTCATTTCCAAAAGTGGTATGGTGCTTGACCTCCAGAAGCGCCAGATATTTTTCAAGTTTAATCGGCGAGTTTTGGTGCCTCTAGTAGGTGATTCTGACTGCCCTCCTGCAGTCAGAGAGGTGGGTTGTGAGCCCGAACAACCCAAGGTGGATCCAGTTGGTCATCTCCCCCCTGAGCAGGCGGAGGCCATTAGGAGGCTGTGTTTGCGGTTTCCTGATGTGCTTACGGCTGAGCTTGGGGTCACTTCTCTTCTGGAGTATGAGATCCACCTCACCGATTCTCAGCCAGTTAGAAGTCATCCGTACAAACTTGCTCCCCCAAAGATGGAGGTTATGAGGGCTATGATTGAGGATCTTCTGAGCAAGGGTGTGATTGAACCGTCTCGTTCTGCTTATGCCAGTCCAGCTTTTCTTGTGCCCAAGCCTAATGGTAAGTCGAGGCTTGTGATGGATTATCGGAGGCTCAACGCTAAGGTCGCTATTGACTCGGTACCTCTGCCTGATTTGCATTCGGCGTTTGATTGGTTCGGTAAGGCTAAGTTTTTCAGTGTTTTCGATTTGAACCAGGCCTACCATCAGATTCCATTGAAGAAGGAATCACGGCCTATGACTAGCTTCTGTGTTCCCTGGAATCTCTATCAGTTCACTAGGGTTCCTATGGGTCTTGCTGTGGGTGCCCAGACTCTTACTCGTCTGCTTGATTCCATCTTCCATGATGTGAAGTTCAAGTTTGTTTTCAATTACCTGGACGATCTTCTTGTCTACAGTGAGACTTTCGGGGAACACATGCAACATCTGGAGGAAGTTCTTAGTCGCCTCAAATCAGCTGGCCTTACCGTCAATCCAGAGAAAGTCACTTTTGCTCGTCCTGAGATTTCTTTTCTGGGTCATCTTATCTCTTCTCGAGGCGTCTGCATAGATCCTGCGAGGACCCAGGGCATTCGGGATTTTCCTCCTCCCAGAGATGCCAAGGGGATTGCCCGTTTTGTGGGGATGGTGAATTTTTACCGTCGCTTCATCCCTAACGTGGCCGAGCTTGCTGCCCCGTTGAACGAGCTGCGAAAGAAAGGTGTCCCTTTTGTGTGGGGCCAAGCTCAGCAGACTGCCTTTGATGCTCTCAAGGAGGCTATCATGCAACCTATCAATCATGCAAGGAGGCTATCATGCATGCTGTCTTACATTTATTTTTGGCTGACTCTATACTAGATAAGTTATATTCTTTTTTAGCCCCATTTATAGCATTTTTATAATACTTTCTAGCTTTTAAATAATTTCATTTAGCAGTCTCTGTTTTATGAACTCTATAAAAATCTAAAACCGATAATAATCTATTCTTCATATTGGCTAGCTTTGGTGTATACCATGGATTTTTTCCCTTTGGCTTCTTAGTTCTATGAGAGACAGGATTTACTTTACATTTATGCTGAGGAATATTGGACTCAAAAATACTTAAGAAAACATGAAAAAATTTATCAAAAACTACACCAGCAGAAAAATGACTATTGTTATTAATCAGCATGTTCCAATCATAATGACTGAGTGAAACCTTAAAATTAAACATTTTTTCCAGGGTTATTGGCCTTGTGATTATTAATTTAGATTCTATTTGTTTGCAATCTTCATGACTCAAATTAGGCATATTGATTTCTAACCAAACTGAATCTTGATCTGAGAATGCAAACAATGCAACATCAGAAAACATTTGACCTCTATCAACATTTGTAAAAATATTGTCCAGACAAGCTGATTCTCTTGTTGATTTGTAGTTTGTAACAGTAAAATTATACTGTCGTAATAGATTTTTAAATTCATTTACATGGTGCGTATCATTAGTTACATCAAAGATAGCATTTATGTCACCACCAACTATTATGCTGTACTTTTTCCACTTAGTCCCGACAAAAAAATTCAATAAATCCTCAATTTTCTCTAAAAATATTATTGGATCACCCTTTGGTGATCTATACAGTAATACAACAACAATTTTTAAATGTTCTAAATATATACCTGTAGCTTCAAAGTGAAACTCAATACACATAAAACCAAGATCCAACTTACTACTACTATTAACAAATTCTTTCTTAATATAAACCGATACACCACCATGAATGTGCTGATCCCTACAAAAACTATTCACTAACTTATAATCATCTAATATATGAAAAGAAATTTCATCTCCCTTACACCAGTGCTCGCTCAAGCATAATGAATCAAACATATTATCCTTTGCAAAATCATTCAGTACAACTTCTTTTCCACTCATACCTTGAACGTTGAGATAGCCTACCTTAAATTTCAAATTTTGTGAATTAACATAACTATTGCAAACATGTGTTTCACTCGTGTTCTGATTTAAATAATTCGACCTAACATTTGTATGAGAACTAGGCCAATTGTGAGAGAACTGAATATTTTTTAAATTTTCACAGCTAGGTTTATTTAAATTTGGCTTACTTCTAAAAAAGAACTATGAGTATACCTAAGAGAGACCGGTTCAGGCACTGGTTCTTGTTTACTGGCTAGCTTATTTACAAATTCCAAAATCTTACTACTAACAAATTTCTTACCTAAAGTATTCAAATGTAAACCATTTCCTGTATGGAATCTTCTTCCAAGCCTACTTATGTCAACAAATGTTACATTATTGAAATGCTTACATACATTGAAAATGTCTCTGTTGGCCTGCTGCACTTCAAAGTTAATGACTGATGTGTCTGGAAGGTCATGTCTGTGAGGCTCTGAGAAAACTAGCAAGTTACTAGCCTTGCGGTTCTGGAGATCTTGAATTCTCTTTCTTAGCGAAGACAGTAGTTCTTTCCTACCATTGCAAGCAATATCATTTGTACCAGCTAGGAAAACAGTTGCATCTGAAGAATCATATTGGGCAGTCTCTGTAACATCTTTGAATTTAGCTCCAGGTTTAATCATACTATAAAACTTATGGTGACTGTCCCTCAAGCCTTTGTATATGTCTCTGCCTTGGCTATCAGCATACAAACAAACATTCAATGACCTAGGCCTAAAATTGTTTTTTGATGATTTATTTTGTCCAGTCTGTTCACTTTGACTTACTTCTTTAATTCTCTTTACTTGATCGTCTACAGTTGTTAGTACCTCAAATTTGTTGTTCAAAGGTGGGAAATCTGCCAAGTTATTAGCATTGAAGTTAGGCCTAAAAGTTTTGTGTTTTAGAGCAACTTTCCAATCATTGTTGACGTTCACAGAATTTCCACTGAGCTTAGGCCTAAGTCTTTCGTTTTCTTCTTTAAGGTGAATAATGTCATCTTTCAGTAACTTAATTACCTGATTCAAACTGGCTATAGTTCCTTCCGAGCTATCCAATGTGGTTTCGTTCAACGTAACGACGCCATTTTCACGATCTTGACATCGGGGACATATCCACTCATCATTTTCGTCTGGTAGATTTTCTTCCGATAATTTAGAACATTTAAAATGGATCCATTTATCACACAGGTCACAGATTATACCATTCTTAACAACTTTATTGCACTTACTACACTTTGTATCTAATAAAACTCTATTTTTAACTGAAACCGATGCGACCGCATCACTGTCAATCGGCGCCATCTTATCTCATCTATCTATAAGGCCATTACCATATTTTATATGATATGATACGGTATTTTCTTACATCAAATCATTGAAATGAAATGAAAAAGTTTTATTTGGTGAGGCAAAGTTAGAACCATTAGGTCCTCTCTTACACTTAACCTCATTTGACCATTTTCTGCTCAGAGTTCAATCGACTCACGAGAAATACTACTTTTTTTTATGGAACTACCATAATTTCAGTTCCAAAAATGGTCCTCTCTTACACTTAACCTCATTTGACGATTTTCTGCTCAAAGTTCAATCGACTCACGAGAAATACTATATACGATAATTTCAGTTCCAAAAAGGAGCTGAACGGTTCCTTGCACATACAACACAACCAAAATGGAGCGATGAACTTTGCCTAGAAAAGGAAAAGATGGGAAGTTCGGTTCTTGGGATTTAAAGTGACCTGTTCTTGGGATCCTTTTGATTGAGCAATGTTATTGATATGAACAAAAGTAGGCATATTTTCCACGGCGTACAGACCATTAAATTTGTGTGGTAACGGTCTTTTTTAACATCTTTATCAGGATCTCTCGTTCCCTTTCTTGGGTAATAAAGACACTAACCAGCACTTCTGTTTTAATCACGCTATTTTAGGTTAGGTTACAACTTACAAGTGACTAGTAGAAGTAGACTAGGTCAACCAAGAACCAACATGTGTGATTGCTACCTTTCCAGCTCTGTTGCTCACTAGTTCGAATCATAATGAAGGAACTCGTTACGTTGACTAGTTCATTTGACTGTTGTTGTGTACTAAGAATTCTTAGGCATATTGTTTAGTTCATAATTACGCATACCAAACTGATAACGTATGATTAAGGGTAAAGTAAAGCACAAGGAAGCGTACAGTATTTTTTTTTAATTTTTTTTATTGTATTATACATCACATTACAGTCTGTTTTTAATCATAGACCCAGTGACTTGTCCATACATACATTTACACACAACAAAATGTTAACAGAAAAATTCATTAAGAGAATAATATGCTTTTTGCAGAAGCCATTGTTTCAGTTCCTTCTTAAAAGTTGAGAAAGTAGTTATGTTTTGGAAGGTATCAGGCAACCTATTAAAAATCTTAGGCCCCAAATAATAAGGAGAATCTTCATACTTGGACAGTCTATGTTGATTTGTTGGTAAACTGTTTTTGTACCTTGTATAATGTTCATGAATATCTTTCTGAGATAAAAAATAGTTTTTATTTTTGAAAGTAAAACAGGCCAATTCCAAAATGTATAGAGAATATAGGGTAAGGATGTTCAAGTCTCTAAATAATGCTCTACAGGGGTAATTAATTGGTTTGTCAGCAAGTATGCGGACAACACGTTTCTGTAATAAAAATATCCGGTCAGTGCCAGTTGAGTTACCCCATACAAGAATGCCATATTTTAATAATGAAAAAAAATAAGCATAATATACCATTGTCTGTACATCCTTAGACGTAACCTTTTTAATCATTCTAATGGAGAAGCAAGCAGAGTTTAATTTTTTCCCAAGTTCATCTAAATGGTCTTTCCAGTTAAGATGTTGATCTATAGTGATGCCAAGAAATTTTACACTATTATTATTCATTTTACACTAGTTATTCATTCATAACTTATTAAACTGTACTCTTAAAACTAAATTAGATGTAAATCTAATATTTTGTTAAAAATAACCTCTCAATCAAACTTCTAGTAGTTTCGGGAAGTTCAAGCTGAGTTTGAGTAGCAAAATACTCGATCAAATACTCGAAGTTTCGAGTACTCACATATCCCTATATATAACATAATTTGATATTTCATTTAGAAACCTAATTAATGATTTTTCTTTTTAGAGATAACCGAGGATGGCACCACTGAGGCAGATAATGGATGAACCACTAAAGTATATAAGATTCTGTACTTTGGACGTAAAGGATTTCTGCAATGAAGTTTGTGCAGCCAAGATACTCACAGATCAAGAGATTGCACTTATTATTAGTTCCATCACAAGGAATACCAAAGTAGACAATTTAACAACTGTCTGCAATATAATTGAAAGTAGAAATTTAACATTAAGGCAATATAAGGCAAATGAGGTAAATACGAGGCGTGTTTTTAAAGTAAGTACCGTTTTTAAATTACGCCGCCGCAGCGCTGCAGTCGCCGTTTAGCGCATGCGCGCCGTGTAGCCACATCTGTTGGGAAGCCACAGACGCCATTACGGAACCATCCGATCGAGTTTACATCTGTTTGCGTGATTTTAAAATGACGCCACCTATTGAGAATCCCACCGACTGCGAAGTGTGTGCTGTAATACGGTTTCTCTGTGCTCAAGGCTTCAAAGCAGTTGACATTCATCACCAAATCAGTGAAGTGTATGTGAAAACATTATGAGTGATGGAATGATTTGGAAATGGGTTAGGGCCTTTAAAGATGGCCGCACAAACATTCATGATGAGGTCGCCTACTTCGTTTCTCATCATGAATGTTTGTGCGGCCATCTTTAAAGGCCCTAACCCATTTCCAAATCATTCCATCACTCATAATGTTTTCACCATACACTTCACTGATTTGGTGATGAATGTCAACTGCTTTGAAGCCTTGAGCATAGAGAAACCGTATTACAGCACGCACTTCGCAGTCGGTGGGATTCTCAATAGGTGGAGTCATTTTAAAATCACGCAAACAGATGTAAACTCGATCGGATGGTTCCGTAATGGCGTCTGTGGCTTCCCAACAGATGTGGCTACACGGCGCGCATGCGCTAAACGGGGACCGCAGCGCTGCGGCGGCGTAATTTAAAAAAGGTACTTACTTTAAAAACACGCCTCGTATGTTGAAAGATAATCCATGTTATAAGATCACTAGCCAAAAAGAGTCATTTATGATTATAACCACTTATGGTTCACCTATGATACTGGAGGCTGCAACTTGGGAGACCAATCTGCATCCTGTATATGGTATTATTATTACACCAGAAGATTTACAATTTCCACGTAAGATAAATATATCACTGAAAAGAATATATGACTGTAGAATGCTCAGTTATGTAATAACAGAACCTTTTGAGTTAGTGATTGATATGAATTTATGTTATAATAAATATTGTAAGGTTCTATTCACAGACAATGGTAATCATTTAAAACTTTTAAGTTTTAGCCAATACAAGCTATCATTTGAATTTCAGAATAATTCTAATTTAATTAGGTGCTATCGAACAAAACCCTTTCTTTCAAATAGAAACAAGATTGATTTACCAGATAAGGGTAGCTATTTTTTGTCTCATTTTAGTAAATTATTTTATAAATCACAATAAAATGTCAATTAAGCTTTGACTATCAATAATTAAAAATATTTTTATAATGTAATAAAAAAAATATTTATATCTTTTATTAACAACTTGACAAACACACATTTATTAGTGTTGTCTGGTATTAGTAATCAATGTATTTACCATTCATACTAGGGGTGTGCGGGCAGCTCGAAATTCGAGTTTTTTTTGAGTTTTAAAAAACTCAAACTTGACTCAAGATTCAAGAAAACTCAAAAAAATCGAGTCGAGTTTTGCCATATCTTTGAGCATAAAAAGACAAAAGCCATAATCAAGACAAAAGTCCCATTTGTATAATAGATTATAAAGATAATCATTTTATGTATGAAATTGTATTTAAAATATAATAATATTGTATTCATAATCTGATATGTTCTTGCGATGTATTCAGATTCATGATTCACGCACACAAGTCTCGATTGTAAGGCCATAGATATTACGGCGAAAGGTATTCTCGTTATTTATAAAGAAGGCACGACCAAATAAGCTGTTCCAAATAGCTATTCATACAAAACGTGATAACTGATCACAAAGAATCAGTTATTAAACTGTTTCAAAACTTTATTACAAAACTACTTTTACTAACATTTGAAATTAACAGTTGCATTCATTTCAGGTCCATACTGTAAAAGTTCATAACAAAAACTATTCTAAGACTGACAATTTGGGACAGATTTAATTAAATCGTGTTCAATCTGTAACATAAACTACGCATGGAACGTAAACTATTGAAATTGAAAAGCTATAATAATTTGAGATAGAATGCCAGAACAGTTTTGTTTTGGTACCGTTACTAATAAAATAACAATTAATGTAGCTACTACCAGTACATCGCCAACTCGACGAGTCCCAATGTAATATGTACTGCTAGCCTTGGATTCGATTTGTATCCATTTTGTTTTTGTTGACGTTTACACTAGAGATGGGAATTACAGTTACTTTGACGATAACCTGTTACGTAATTCTATCATGTTCTGATAACGTGTTATTATAATCTCTTATTTTTGTAACCTGTTACTCTCAACCCGTTGACGTTCCAGACAGTTATTCTGTTTCTTTTATGGCCTGACATTACTTAACGGCTCGTAGTGTCATTACGGCTGGTCTAGATAAAGTTCCAAGTTACCAAAGGTTATGAAGTTGAAGCAGAGATCAATTAAGTATATTATGTTTGGTATGTGGTTGAGGTTATGCCTTATGTTACATTACGATGTCGATAATGAGTTACAATCGTTGGGCTTTGCTTGCCCATTACAGAGTTACCGCTCAAAGTTTGTTCTGTTATCGATAATTTAACTATAAACTGCAAGAGTCTTACGTTTCATTCGTTGTTCAGTTACAGTTTCGCGTACTTCTCAGCTCGCTATATTTACTTCCATTACCATCATGCGTTACAGTTATATAAAGTTCGTTAAAACTTATCATGCATCATGACTGGGAGTTACAAAAATAATTGGGTATTTCGTGTAACCTGTTAAATCTATAACAGGTTTCGTTAAATGACCTGTTATAGATAACGTTTTGTTAAATAACGCCCAATCTCTTGACGACTCAACTTGGCACATGGAACGATGGAAGTACAAATTGTACAATGAAAACCAAAACAAGGTTAACCCTAATCAGTTGGCACGGCAGTTGTTATCGCTAGTTAGTATTGTATTAACATTAATTATTTTGTTTTTGTTAGTAGAAACAAAACATTGTAGTCAATGGTGAAATTGAGGTTAGCTGAAAAGAACATATTATTGTGTGTTTTCATTTTTGAAAATTAAGAGTTAAATACTAGACTAAAAAAAAAAAAAAAAAAAAAGAAAAGAAAACTAGAACTTGAAACTATGTCTAAAACTCGACTCGATTCGAATTCTAAAATAGCTACTCGCACATACATATGTACACCCCTAATACATACATATGTGATTACCATACAGCATTCTAATTTTAGTTGTAATACATTTCTTTATTGAATATTATTGTTATATAATGAGAAACTTTTTAAGTTATGGTCAAATATTTTAAAAGTAATTTTTACACGTAGAATTTTTTAAAATTTTAATACTGCTGAGGAAGTTTTTTAATTCTAATGTTACACAACAAACTTATTTATAGTTTTGTGCACCCATTATTAGTTTTAGAATAGTTTATTTTACCATTAAATTTCATTAATTTGCAAGCCACATAAAATAATTGTTTTTAACCTTAATTTAATATTAAGTTATAAATTGAAAAATGTTCTTTGTGAAAATTGTGACCCAGTTTACATTTAGGTATCTGTGTTAAATGCCAGATGTGATTGGAAATGGTCAGTTTTTATTGATATTTAAATTTTTCCCAACATTTTGATATTTTATTGCCACTTTATCCTTTAATATAGAAGTTTAGAATCATTAAATAGATTCATTCGGCCATGTTTATGGTGTTTACATTTATAGTAACTGTACGAATGTTATCAATAACTATTACTTTATAAAAATGTGACTGCTTCTTTATCATTATTTTTCTAGTTACCATTAGGAGAATGTGTTCTGTTAGAAAATACCTTAAATGATTATTAAAATTATCTTGATTTTAAACATTGTAGCGTTATTTTCATCCCTTGAACTGTAAACCTAAGTTTCAGTCATTTCTAAGAAAGTCTGAGAGTTCTTTGAAATTTGTTAAGTAGTGTTATTTTAATTTGTTTTTTTGTTTGCATTAAAATTAGTAAACTAACGTAATATATTTTTGTTTTAATTATTCAGCTCGCTCCTAGCGAGTAATACTTTTTAATTATTAATAAATTAAATTATTAAGCGTTAAATAATTTAAGTATATTATTTAACGCTTAAGGAGCGTTTTTCATAATATTTAAATCAAAATACTTCTATGCTGGAAGGGGTTGTAGAGTTAAGTAGATCATGTGTATTGGTAGTTGCAAGTGAACTGTAATTATAAAACAATCAACATTATTTACCAACACATAAAAGTCTATTCAGCCCAGAGTGGTGCTACGTGCCTGTTTCAAATCCAGCCCCACAATAAGGTGAAAGATATTATCAGCTGGCTGACAGCTGAAGTCAGGGTGTAAAATGTTAGGTCAAAGGTACAAACTTCTAGCATGTTAATTACATTCCTCTTTATTTTAATTGAACTGAATATGACACATTTCAGATAGTTACAATTTGAATAGTCGTGAGGCCACTGTTCTTTGGTGTAATTAAAATTTTATATGTCCAATTCATTAAGGACGAATATAGTTTATGCATGATGTACTAACTGCGATACAAACATTTGTTGGAAAAGTTTGTATATCCATCTATGGTTAACAAAATGTTTTTCAAACAAACAACAATACCTGATATCACAGATTTTGTTTGTAGCTTTTAAATTATTTAATATTTGTTTAATAATCTGAGCGTATTTAAAATGAAGGCTACAATATTAAATGTGTCGTAAGTAAATTTTAAAAGCAATTGATTGTACGATTGGAATTCTATTTTGATTCTAAACCCATTCTGTCTACTCCAATTAATTATAAATTACAAATTATACATTTACAGAATGTAACTATTCAACCCTCTATCTTAAAGCTGATTGAGAGAAAATATTATTATTATGTTAATTAACCAGTTTTACAAAGTATAATTTATGTTTTTACAGAGATTTGAAGAAAAACTTATCTCAATCTTATCTATACACACTTAAAATAATAAAACTGTTAGTAACTTATGAAAGTAAGTCAAAAATATAAATATCAAATAAATTATGGGTCAATTTTTTATTTATTGGATGGAAGGTTTGTACATAATAATTTATAATACCTGCATTTATAATACCATATATAAATATATATCACAATGACATAATAACAATAGGAAATGTTTTTGTATTAATATAGTGTCTCTATTTTACCAATTCATAATGATTAATAGGACATTTGTTAGGATTTTCAACAAACATAGACTATAAGAGATAAAAATATATTTTAATATAATATAGAATTAAAAATATATACAAACTACTATTGTTGTACACATATTAAAAATATAAATGTGTAATAAATAATGATGATGTTAATTTTGTATTTATATGTTGGAAGGTTTGTATTTCATAAGATAATTTTTGCGTTAAATAAGTAAGTAAATAGGAAGTAATAAGTACTATGTAAATAAATGTCTCAACACAACAACAGTAAATATTTTGATATTGATTTGGGGTTCTCACCTTAGCAATATGGATCGATTATTTGGAAAATATATTATATTTTTAAGAACCATAGACTATAAAAGGTATTAATATGATCTATATTAGTATACTATAGTATTGTACTAACTACTATAAAATAGTGGTTCTGTGAACTAACTGTAGACCCTGACCAAGTTTTTCTTCAAAATCTTTGCTACTGCATGAATAAAAATAATAGCATAGACCAGCTGCCATAATTGTATAAATAGTTGTAAATTTGGATAAATAGTTGCAATTTTGAATTAGAAATAGTTAAAAAAAAGTGACAGGTCACTTTTCGTTGGTACAAGGAATCAGCATACAGAATTTCATGATGATGATGATTCTAGATGTTTGGCTGTAACTAGAATTGCACAAAAAAATAAATACAAATAAAAAAAGGTGAATAGTTGTTTAACAGATAACTGAATAGTCCAGTTAAGTCAAGGACTTTGCTTCACCCAGTTTATTAAAATATTGCATACAATTGTATATATGTTTAAGTTTTGTATAGTTAGTTATTAAACGTAATTGAACTATCATATATTTATATTTTAATAACTAGTGATATATAAATTAAAAAGATAGGTACCCAATTATGTAAAATAGTCACTTAACTAACGTTATACGGATTACCTGTACCTTAACTCTCCGAATTAGGTCTTATCAAATTATGCAAACTACAGCCTAACTCAAGTTTGCTACACACTTCACTAACGCTGCGAAACTCGACTAAGTAGCGGAATAACAAACAAACTCTGTTGATACATCCATAAGGGAAATGTGTCTGTAGTTTGTATGTAAATTTATAGTTCTATGTATAGATGATATTAAATGTTATAAGACAATGTGACTGTTTATCAACATCGTAAGTAAAATGGATGACCTATTTAATATGGATGTATATTTAATAAACCAAATTGAAATATAATAGGTGAAGGTATTGTCTGTTCTGTACAGATGAATATAATATATGTATAGTATGAATGTTAGATAATTTTATATAGAACAGAAACTTCGTCAATTTTTTGGCTGGGTTTTTTCATAGTAGATACATAACCAAGAAACAAGAATATGAATTTCAGCAGAAAAGCTGAAAAAATAAAAAAATGAGGAAAAACTGAAAAACTTTTTTCTGTAAATATAGCAATGTGTGAATATTGCAAATTGTTCAGAATTTGTCCTGATTACAAATATGGCAAGAGTTTTCCAATCAACCCATTGCTAAGAAAGTTAGTGAAAATGCGCCGGTTTCAGTAAGTTTATATTTTGTTAGGACAGGGCTCGGTTGGGTATTGATAGGTTTGAATTAGTAAGGTTGGGTAGGTTACATCCTGTTAGGTTATGTTTTGAGAGATTAGGCTGTTTTTAGATTAGGTTAGAGATTTTGCTAACCTAACCTAATAAAACCTAGCTTATCCTAACCAAACAAATATAACCTAACCTAACAAAACCCAATATAAGTCTATCCTATAAAAACATAACCTTATTGAAACTGGCACATTTCCAGCGCTAACACATTTAATTTACGAAAAAACTCACTACATTCTTGATCAGGACAAAATTCTGCACAATTTGAGTACCCACATCGCTGTATTTATACGAAAAATAATATTTTTCTTTTTCCCTCATTTTTGTATTTTTCCCAGATTTCCACTGAAGAAAACGATTATATTCTTGTCTCTAGTTATGTATCTACTACTGAAAAAATGTTCAGCCAAAAAATCGATAATGCCCCTGTTCGATGTTGTTGACCGAATGTATGCCAACTATTCGGTGTCTCGAACAAGTAACGGATGGTCATTGGCAGTATTTTATTTTCTGCTTGACGTCTTTGGTATAAATTTCCAAATAATGTATGAGAAAACACTTATGGAAAGGATGTTAGAAGAATGTATTGAAAAGATTTATGCTTATCACTTGTGAAAAATCACATCCACTACCACTCTACAATTCTAACACTACCAAAAAAGCTATAGATCAGAATTAGATTCGTCTTGGGTACCTCAACGTCAACCATAAGATAAGAACTGCTCAGAAATAATGCTAGGTAAATACAAAAATAATATTGACACATTGTAATTTATCCAATATTTATTATATACATTTTAAAGAGAATAAAATGTATACTTATAAAAAAAATGAGTACTTATAAAAAAACATACTTTTTTATAAGTACTATTTGTTTTTTTATTGTTGATTGTAAGTGTACAAATAAACCAAATAAACATAAGCATTAGAATATTATATATATTTTTGTGTCTATGTATGTATTATTTATCAAAATAATTATAATTTCAGATGCAAATTTAGTTCCAGATTACTAGGTAAAAAGACAATAAAATGCTGTTTGAACTGCTGAGAAAGTATATTGAAAGACTATTTGAGTGAATTGTGTGAAGACCGTTTTGAACCGTTAAAAAAACACAAAATGTAAATTGTTTTACCTTATCACTGATAACCTCACTATTGACATAATTAACTTTGTAAATAAACTTTTTGCTTTCTCCCATCACAGTTAGCACAGAGAAAGTATTGTGATCGTAAAAAAAAAATTAGTTTACAAGTCCATAAATCCATTTTAGTGTCCCCTGAACCCAAACAAGTGGTTTTTTGAAAAAAAAATTGGTGTCTGTCTGTGTGTATGTGCAGTTTGCTGGAGAACAAACAGATGGATACATTTTAATAACATTTGGTATGTCGGTGTATTTAGCCAGTATACCAATTTTTTTCACTTTTAAAATTTAGTTTTTTTTTTATTTTTATGGGTAAAAAACATACAAAAATGAAATTTTCTCAAAAATGGCTCTAATGATTTTAAATAAAATTTTCAGGAAAGGTGTGAATTACAATTAAAAATATTATAGTAAAGACGGCATGTCTCTAACTTTACTAGTTTTTGTGTTGTGGCAAAAAAACATTTCGTAATCAAGCTGGTAATTTTTCAAAGTTTTGATTTTTAGTGTTTAATATGGGGGAACGTTTGTGCCAATTCTTTGGAACCATTTATTTAATAAACAATACGGAATATTTTATTAATTTCTTTCACAGTACAAAGTTGGGGTAAGAAATTAACCCATGTGAGTTCTTGTACAATAGAGGACAGTGTGAGTGCTCTATTGCTAACGGAGTGTCGCCACTGTATGTTATTAAACTGTGGTTATATAGTGTGATTGGAGTATGAACAGTTGTTTGTGTTGTTAGCTAGGTAATGGAATTGATTTTTATTTACAACCTAAATAAACTATCTTAGAGTGGTTGATAATATACTTAGCGGGTCTTAGCTCCACTCAGCTTCAATATAGGCACAATAGGCGGGAACTTGCTACAGCCTACAGCTTCTTATAACGTGCAAACTTGAAACTGCTGAAGTTCCAGACAAGAACTTGATTATCTCGATCTTGTTGACTATCTCGAGACAGTGCCAAACCATAAACCATTCATTGTGTTTTATAATCTAATACAGTGAATTTATAATCATTTTGTCTTCCGTATTATGTATAGAATTTCTATAATAGTTAAGGCCTGTGGCTTATTAAAGACGTCTAAGATATGTTTTACTTGTACAGAAGCAATACTATAATTATTATTTAAAACACACCAAACAAGCTACCTACTTGGTTTTGTTGTAATTACATGTCAGTCAACATGGTTCATTTCATTTGCACTTTTGTTATAATTTAACTCTTACAAATATATTAAATTTAATTAATTATTTGAGTTCAGGTCTTCGAGTTTGAGAATGTAATGTAAACAAGCAACTTACTTACATTAATGGAATAATTAAATAACTTTTAATTAAATAAGCTACAGTAACTCACTAAAAGTTTAAATTTCTTCCTTGAAATTCCCGAATATTTTGAATTTACATTGCACCTGAACGTTCATAAACAGCTTTACTTCTTCATTTTTTTTACTGAACAGCACTCATAAGAAACACATTAGGTTAATGTTTTAGTTTTTTTGACTGGGTCGTATTCAAAGGTGTGTGAATTCAAATTATAATAAAACACTTGTGAGGCATTAGTATTAAACGATGGTTACAAGCTTGAGAACGAGTATTCGGTGAGAGCAGTAATATAAAATTAAGGAGAAAACATATTATTTAACTAAAATTATTTAAATTATTCTTGGATTATAAATATCCAGACCTAAAGCGCATATGAAGTATTCAATTCGTGTTTTATTCTCTCACTAATAAATATGTGTCCTAACATTGCTGCAAATTTTCTCTCACTAATGAATATGCATCCCAAGACTACTGTGTTTTGTTCTCTCACAAATAAATCTGCGACCCAACAGATCGTGTTTTGTTCTCTTTTTAATACATTTGTAACCTGACAGATTCTATTTTGTTCTTTCACTAATAAATCTGTGACCCAACAGATCGTGTTTTGTTCTCTCACTAATAAATCTGTGACCCAACAGATTGTGTTTTGTTCTCTCACTAATAAATCTGTGACCCAACAGATCGTGTTTTGTTCTCTCACTAATAAATCTGTGACCCAACAGATTGTGTTTTGTTCTCTCACTAATAAATCTGTGACCCAACAGATCGTGTTTTGTTCTCTCACTAATAAATCTGTGACCCAACAGATTGTGTTTTGTTCTCTCACTAATAAATCTGTGACCCAACAGATCGTGTTTTGTTCTCTCACTAATAAATCTGTGACCCAACAGATTGTGTTTTGTTCTCTCACTAATAAATCTGTGACCCAACAGATCGTGTTTTGTTCTCTCACTAATAAATCTGTGACCCAACAGATTGTGTTTTGTTCTCTCACTAATAAATCTGCGACTTAACAGATTGTGTTTTGTTCTCATATTAATACATTTGTAACCCATCAGATTCTATTTTGTTCTCTCACTAATAAATCTGTGACCAAACAGCGTGTTTTGTTCTCTCACTTATAAATCTGTGACCCAACTGATCCTGTTTTGTTCTCTGACTAATAAATCTGTGATCTAACCAGATTGTGTTTTTTTTCTATCTCCAATACATTTACGACCCAATAGCATTATGTCGCCTTCGCGGAGTGTTGAGAATTCGTTGTCGCTGTTGCATCATTCAAGCACTATCCAGAATGACATTTTACAATCCATGTAAAACCTTTAATAGATCCTTTTATTTTTATTTTACCCTATTAACCACTACTTAGATCATTTTACCTAATAAACTAACACGAACAAAGTTTTATGAATTAATGGAAATTATGTTGTAATTAATAGAATAGAATTATTGGAAATGCTATTTGTAAGGTCATATATTGAATTATTTTGACATGAAACATATTTAGCTGTACAGTTGTTTCAATGTAGTAGAGAACAAATTGAAATATTCTCCTTTGAAAATGATAAGGTGAGGACAATATTATAAATACATATTGTATAGCCGAACCAAGTCTAATTGCAGCTTTTCCAGATTCTTTAAAAGTAAAACTGCTAACAAAAGGTATCTAATAAATACTATTAGTTAAACCCATTCAGATTACTAGCCAAAAATAATCAAAATCAATAATTTTATTACTACAATAAGAAAGTTCTTTATATTTGTCTTTTTATTTATTAAAATTTTGATTAAATACTCTTTTATAGAACTCTGTTAGGAAATTAATTTTACAAAATTACTTTGATAGTTTTTCGAGCTAAGAATGTTATTGTAAAAACATATTAGGAAAACCTGTTGTGTAAAGTGTGTAATTTATTTCATTTACTTTTTACATTACATTTTTATTACATAAAGTAAGTAATAGCTGTTTTCATAAACAAACAATCATCTGGCCAGAGTAATAAACTCATAGGACAGGATTTTGATTTAATATGCAAATAAATCAGCTGGTCACAGTAGCACTTTTCCAGCATTGAGACTTATTTTCATTTGTGAAATGAAGTTAGGCCAGAAAATGCTTGAAATGCCCTTTTCCTGTTTACAATCTTAAGAAATAAATATATAAATTACAAATTAATCCATTCTCTACTTTTCAAGTTTTGTGTAGGCAAACAAAAGAAATTTTATATACAGGGTGTAACTGAAATACTTGGACAAACTTCAGGAGGTTTTTCCTAGGGTAAAAAAAAACCAAGTTCTTATAAACATATGTCCTAATATGCACAGTTTTCTGTCTGTCTGTCCGTCAGTGTTTTTTAGATTATATTTTTATCTCAGCTACCATAAACGGTAAGTGTTGAAATTTGGCACATATACTATACTAGTAATATTGTATTACAGAAAAAATAAAAATAATATTTGTTGTAAAATTAAAAAAATGGTGGCTAGTGAAAAACTTTGACGTTAAATTCCTTGAAAACTACATCCTGTATAGAAAAGGCACAAAAGTGATAAATCGTAGAACATTTTACTACAAACTAAATACCTTAATTATTAAAAACAAACAAGAAATGCATAATTTGTGGTATTTTCTTTAATCTAGTTAAGATTAAAGAAAATACCACAAATTATGCATTTCTTGTTTTTCTTTTTATTGTTTTATGCATTGTTTTCTTTTTATTTCTTTTTATGCATTTGTGGTATTTTCTTTAATCTAGTTAAGATTAAAGAAAATACCACAAATTATGCATTTCTTGTTTTTTTTCAATAAGTAAGGCATTTAGTTTGTAATAAAATGTTCTACGATTTATCACTTTTGTGCCTTTTCTATACAGGGTGTAGTTTTCAAGGAATTGAACGTCAAAGTTTTTCACTAGCCACCATTGTGAAATTTTCCAACAAATATTTTTTAAAATTTTTTCTGTAATAGGATATTACTAGTATAGCATATGTGCCAAATTTCAACACTACCTTTTGTGGTTACTGAGAAAAAACTATAATGTAAAAACCACACACGGACAGACAGACAGAAGATGGTGCATATTAGGACATATGTTTAGAAGAACTTTTTGGTTTGTTTTGACCCCAGGAACAATTAACTGAAGTTTGCCCAAATATTTCAGTTACACCCTGTATATTAGCAGCCATATAATCATTATACAGTAGATGTGAATCAAACGAGCATTGTTAAATATAATTAATGGTTTTACATGATATTAACATTTATAGTTTGTTTAGTATAATGGAAAAAATCGTATCTTATGTAGAGGTAACATCATTATTTTGAATTTCCAAACTAGCTCAATATATTAACTTATATGTAACATCAATATATTAGCTTTAAAACTAGCTACTCTCTAAACAGAGTTTAAAACCGCGACTATCTATCACAAACCCACAGACGGTGATATTGGAACTTGCCTTTGGTGTGGTCCCACTACAGTTTAAAACCGCGTCTATCTATAGCTTATCACAAACCCACAGACGGTGATATTGGAGCTTGCCTTTGGTGTGGTCCCACTACAGTTTTAAACCGCGTCTATCTATAGCTTATCACAAACCCACAGACGGTGATATTGGAACTTGCCTTTGGTGTGGTCCCACTACAGTTTAAAACCGCGTCTATCTATAGCTTATCACAAACCCACAGATGGTGATATTGGAACTTGCCTTTGGTGTGGTCCCACTACAGTTTTAAACCGCGTCTATCTATAGCTTATCACAAACCCACAACCGCGTCTATCTATAGCTTATCACAAACCCACAGATGGTGATATTGGAACTTGCCTTTGGTGTGGTCCCACTACAGTTTTAAACCGCGTCTATCTATAGCTTATCACAAACCCACAGTCGGTGATATTGGAACTTGCCTTTGGTGTGGTTCTACTACAGTTTCATTTATTTTATGTATTGGGATACCTACATTAACCATTATACAGCCACAACGTCTCTAACAAGTTCTGGTTTTGTAAAAATATTTAATCTCAGAATCTGAATTCTCCAGCTTTAGATTCCAGCTAATTTATATCTAAATAGCTATCAAATATAACGTAATTTGTTTTAACAGAGTAATGCATGAAATGAGTCAAATACATTATTCAAATTAGCTTCAATTAACTAATAAACCTTATAAATAGTTAATGTCTATTATTGTACAAGAAGTCCCCAACGCTGTACCTACATTTCCCCAAAATGTACGATTTTATTCTTCCAACAAATTATGAGTTTATTTTAATTTCTTTAATCTGGTCTGGAAGAGCATTAAAAAATCGAATAGCGCTGTATTATAAGACATTTTGAAAGAACGCAGTTTTATGCCTTGGTTTACTGGAGTTAAATACATTTCTAGTGTCGTCGTCATGGTTTGATCTAATAAATGAGTATTTCCTATTGCAAATGTTAAACAGTTGAAAATATGTAACGATGGGAAGGGAAGAGTGTTGAATGTCTTAGATATTTGTTTACAAGAAAAGCGAGGTTATTTTTAATGTCCGTTTTTGAAGTTTGAATACTAGTTGAATCGTTTAATCCTTTCGCTCTCCCAAATTGCCACTCTGTAACTAAGGTGAGAATAAACCACCCCATAGTAAGCCGTAAGAAGTAGAGAAAAATCACCAAAAGCTGCAAGTTTTCTGATTAAAAACACCGGAACTAACCCTCTTGCAAACGTAATGTATATGGTTGTGGAAATTTAATTTTTCATCTTCTATTAAACCTAAAAACGTTATTAAACTGGTGGGTTTTAAATTAAAGTTTTCAAAATTTAACAAAAAACGATCGTTGTCTGTTTGATTTCGAATTGTGAAGTCAATCATCTGAGATTTAGTGGAATTCATCGACAACAGGTTAGAACCGAACCAGTCCAACTCAACTTTGTTTCCCTCAGTGCCTTGTCTTTCAGTTTCAGATGAGAAGGAATGGATACTACAATGGAGGAATCGTCAGCAAATAAACAAACATGAACAGATTGTATACTCGTGGGCAAAACGTTTTCATACAACACGAACATAAGAGGATGAAGTACTGAACCCTGAGGTACGCCGACACTAACCTGTGATTTTTTTAGCTTATGAATTGAATAACTATTTTGATCAATAAACGACAACTGAACCTCTTGCTTCCTGCCTCGAATATAAGATAAAAGCTGGGACCCGTACTCCAAGACGCCAGTGCCTTGTCCAGAAGACGGCCATGATTTACTAGGTCGAATGCTTTAGAAAAGTAAAAAATATTTCAAAACTAGGTTGTTTTGTATCCAAAAATTCGACTTAGACAGAACTTTGGATTGTGGCTTTGGCAAACCTCGGCTTACTTGCATTTTTATTATCTTGCCTTAGTAATGAGTTTCCGAAACTTGTATTAGTGGAATAAAATCCACAAAATATTATCTTACTTGAACAAGATTGGTCAGTAGGATAGTTGTTAGACTCCAAGTTAAGATTTGACGTAGTTAAAATAACTTTTGAAAGAGATATTTTGATAACCACCTACTGTCATTTATGGTTTGGTTTAATTAATGATACTTTCTAAGGAAGATACGGCCTTCGAAAGTCGAAAAGGTATTGTGCCTCTTTCACATAATTACTTTGTAACAACACGGCGTAAATACCGTGAAGCAGATACAGGCCTGTGTTGCGGATCTCATCATAGACTCAGTGAAGGCGCTGCGGAACATAGATTAAACCTCCGTTTCCAGTATCTGTAATAAAGACTACAATAATTAATCACATTTATTCAAAATACACAATATCTTAATTATGAGTGTCTTAAAAATAAATATAAAAAATAATAAAATTAAAAACAAGTAATTTTGTCAGGAAAAGAGGAACAAGTATTCTGTTAGTGAATTTATTTTAGTAAGAAAAGCAGTCTTTTTAATTATCGTATTATGTTATTTTTACGTTTCTTTTAGCGACATGCCAATGGCCCTGACCGGAGTTTTCCGAAGTCGTACGTAGTATAACAGCACATCGAACGTGGCTGTTCCTTGGATGGCTGAGGGATCTCGTCCTTGCGTACAGCCCGCCTGGCTGGGGTCACTGGCGATGGTCCCCAGGTCAAATGTTAGAGAGCTTCTTGGACCTAACTCCATCTATTAAGGGGGTGCGGGCGGCGTTAGGGACAACTAAACTCCGATAGAGCTGTCGCTTTAACTGGAGCAGACGGAGGCATGTGAGTGTGCGTGCGTATTTCAAGGCTCCCCACTATTTTCTCACTTTACTGCCCCTTCCTTCAAACTCTTCGAATCTGAACGCTTTGTCGGCCCTTCCGATTTTCGTTTTGGTTTTAACAATATAGAGATTGTGTTCTGTTCATACCGATTTTCTTACGCGACAATCCACAGCGGGAATTTCCACACAGTTTGCAAACTTTCTACTGAAAACTGAAAATATTGTTTAAATATTTTTCTGCATGTTTATAATCTAAAAAAGACAGACGGACAGAAAACTATGCATACTAAGACATATGCTTATAGGAACTTTTTGTTTTTGTTTTTTTTTTTACCCTAGGAACAACCTCCTGAAGTTTGTCCAAGTATTTCAGTTACATCCTGTATATAAATCAATTCCTTTTGTTTGACTACACAAGACTTGAACAGTTAGGAATGGATTAATTTGTAATTTATATATTTAGTTATTAAGATTGTAAACGGCAACAGGGCATTTCAAGTATTTCCCGGCCTACCTTCATTTCACAAATGAAAATAAGTCTCAGTGCTGGAAAAGTGCTACTATGACCAGCTGATTTATTTGCATATTATATCAAAATCCTGTCCTATGAGTTTATTACTATGGCCAGATGATTGTTTGTTTATGAAAACATCTGTTACTTACTTTATTTAATAAAAATGTAATGTAAAAAGTAAATCAAAATTATAATGTTGGGATTATTAATATTACATAATCAGATAAAATGTGTCAACAAAAATATGAACTAGATACTGTACACATTTTATTTCGCAACGCTATAAAAGTTTGAAACAGATCGACGGGTGATATGTGTTATTTCAGTTTGGTAAACAATACTTTATTTCTATTAAGACAAATATTTTGTCATGAAAAGCTTACCAATATCGAGGAAAATTAATATTAATAAACTAATTATGAATAGGAAATTATTATGACCACAGTTATTTTGTATGATTTATTAATTAAGACAATTATAAGCATGAATAGGCTACAGTATTAAATACATAAAAATTCATTTATTTAAGGATACACACATTTGTTACGCCTGGGTAACCCTCTGACCTTAGGAAGTTACACAGCAATAAGGTAGAACTGATAAATATAAAAGCATGTATTTTTATAAGTTGGAATTAATGTCCTATCAGATTTAAAAAGACAAAATTACTTAGAGAATTTATATTTTAAACATTGTGGTCAAACTCAAATAATGTATTTAAACGTGGAGAAAACACAAAAACAACAAATTATGAATGTGGATGGAAAAATAGTTTAGGAATTATTCCAAGCGAGGAACTTTGTTATGATTCGTTTTGTCGTCTGGCAGATGTTACGCATTTATACATTAAGGTATTTATTTATTTATTTATTTCAGATTTACATGACATCTGATTATTATTATTATTAATTATTATTATAATTATTAGTATTAATTCAGTTTTTAATTTTTCTATAAAATAATTGGTTTTATTAGGTTAGTTAAATATTTTACAAGACATTTTTAACAATGAATGTAGATAGCCCCTACTAAAATTTTTATACAGCACAAGTATAAGATAATAAATTTGTTAATTAGTTAACGATTTCGCTAAAGCAAGTTTACCATTTTTTGTGAAGTCTCCCGATCTATAGAGGAAAGTGGTTAGCAGTTTCGATCACTGATACAACTTTTTGTATTTATATTTATTTACCAAACTTTCTTTTTTGTGAAGTCTTCATTTGTAAAAAATACAGTACAAGTAAACGTCACACAACACAAATTTGTTACAATATAAGCACAAAATGCACAAATATATTACAATACAAGTACAAAATGCACGAATATTATGGTAATCGATTTCGGTGAACAACGCTCACCTTCCTCAGACCAGAGGGATTCACAAAAGAATAGAATTTAAAAAAACTATTTGTAATATAAGCACTGAACAAGGTATATGCAATTATACACTGATTTTCGTACTTTCAATAAAATAATTCATTAGCAATAAATTACAAATAGTGAAGATTAAAATTCATAACAGATATATTTGTGCGAAACTTGATGATCTCAATATTCTTACAATTTCGGAGTGACTAGGTTCCGGTTCCGCCTTAGTTCACATCAGTCCCATATTTCTGGAACATAGAACTCACACCTTAAACGTCACGTACAAAGTCATATTACAGTAATTATCGAGCACATTCTTCATTAATTCACCATAATTACTGTTTTAACAAAAGAAAAAAGGCATTAACAAAATAAAAGGTAGTTTCAAAATGTTCTCAAAAGTGACAAGACCAAAGGAGTTTATTTAGATACATTTCTCATTATACTTGTGAAAAAATAAAACAAATATAATTCCTAGCTCGAAGATTTATTTAAGTAAATACATAATTATATTATAAAGAGCAATATTAATATAAGAGTTCTGTAACAATATATTTTGCTTATAGCGTTTGATTAATTACCTAACATTATAGAATCTTCTGTAAAATAGAAAATATTTGCTGAATAAATGTCATTTTTAAAGGAAGGAACTGTTAAATCACATCAAGGATATTAAAAAGCCTTATCAGGAAGTAAAAGGTTAGATCTATTTGGACAAATAAATTTAGAAAATCTAAATGAATAACACTAACAATGTAAAGGTTTGCAGTATGCTGATGAATCACATTGACTACAACAATTATGATTGTAACAAAACAGTATAGCAGCAGCATAAAAATTAACCAAATATAAAGAAAAGCAGAGTTTAAAAATATTTCTGGGTAAGGAAAATATCGTGCAACTAGTATCGTGAGGAAGAATATATCTAAATCTATATTAAATAAAATGTGGAAATTTTGGTCACCTTTGCAGCCTGACAATCCCATGCAAGCAGAATAAAACAGAGCATAAAATAAGTGACTACAACAAGCACACTCAGCTTAAACTAATCTAATAGTACGGTATACACTTACTGTAGAACATTAACAACCACATAATTCCTACAACTAAGGAACATCTCTGTAAGCCTCAGAAAACCAGTTTAATCTAACCTTAGTTAAAATTAAATATTTTTTAAATTAAAATACATGAATTCATTTCGAGAAAAACAATTTATGATTATTTATAAGTAATTAGCATTGCCATTAGCTGCTTTTTTTTAAATACAAGTTATGAATCTTCCAAACAGGCTTAGCCTGGGAGGTAGCTCCTTTATTTCTCAAATTAACATTATTAAGTGTATGTATTTACTGTTGTATTGTTATGTATTGTTGTACGTTTTTATGAGAAATAAAGCTTATTTATTTATTTATTATCTTTAAGGAAGTCTCTATAGGTTGGGTTTGAAAACTGTACATCGAACAGTAGACTAAGTTCTTCAAATTATTTTCTTGAAATAGCTTGTAGATTAATAGTGCTATATTACAAGCAGCAATTCAAAGTAAATACTGAGAATATATTACTAATAATATATTTAACATTGTACGGGAATAACTCTTATGTCTTAAGCACGATCACGAAGAAGTGGCATTGGGTTATACCGGTAAGGATCATGATCATCCTCCACTGAAGTTTCCATTTTTACGGGTCGTCCACACAGCCTCCACCATTTATGTCCATCCCTAAATGTTACCTCTCCCTCCGTTTATCCACATCCTTCCTCACTTGGTCCGAATGCATGAAAATCGCGCCCTGTGTAAATCGCGCCCCATCAAAAATCTGGGTAAATCGCGCCCTGTCTACCTGAACCTCTGAGTCACGGGCCGCGAGTGTCACTTGACAGCCGTTTCATAAGGGGAATGACCGAGAATGGCCCACCTCCTGGTTTATCCCTGGTAGCTTTCTCTTTAGTCTTTTAACCTAACCTAACCTATGAATGGATAAAGTGCGAAGGGTTAATATTGTGCTAATTGACGTTGACGAGGGTTGACGTGACGACGCATGGGGCGCGATTTTCACAGGGCGCGATTTACAGGTCCTCTCAATATTCCTCTCGGCCTACTTCCTCTTTCCTCTTTCTTCTAGGATATCCTCGGGATCTATTATTCCCCATTCTGTCCACATGCCCCAAACCACTTTATCCTTCTTCTTTCCACTGTCTATTGTAACGGCATCACTTTCAACCTTTTCCCTGGCTATTTCGTTCCTTATTTTATATCTCCTGCTAATCTTCTCTATTGCTAGCTTCTTACAAATCTCATTTCTGCTGCATGTAATATGCTAATGAGATTAAAATATTCATGCATCCAATCAATATAATACTATTGGTTGATAATATATTTTGTATATAAATATCATCATTTTCTTTTCAAAACTTCAGTTACATGACATTTATTTTACAAGGTTGAAAAACTGTCCACTGTTGCATATTCTACTTCCTTTAAGAGTTTCCATTACTAAACTCTTGATTGTTATTTTACTCACTATATAGCATAGTTTATCTACCTTTTCAGGCCATTCCCATTAATTGATACAAAGAGAAATACTTTACTGTGAGTTCTTTTTAATCAATAATGGTATTTGTTTTGCTGAACCCATTACTATTATTCGAGTAATAATTTACAGCATCTGTTAATACTGATCATAACTACAAAATCTCAAAAATCACTAGAAAAGTTTTGCAAAAAATATGGGTATGATACAATTGTTTGACTGTCTCATATTTAAATTTCATTGTTTAACTAAATATTTATTATTGGTTTTTACGGAAATTAGGTTTTATGGCTTGATGTTTTATTAATTTAAAATTATGTTTCTAAATATGTATCGGTTAGATATAAAAAAAAAACAGATTTGATGTTTTTGTGTTGATTTTTAAATAAACTTAACAGCAAGATTATAATGAAAACTTCATCACCTCTTAAAATTTAGTTAAATCTTTTACATGTTAGATTATGCAAGTCTTTTACATTATTGTTCTATGCAAATCAGAAACCGGTTTCATCTAATCTGTTGTAAAATAAATGGTTGCAATGAATAGGCACAAACTTTCCCTCATATTAAACACTAAAAAAAAAAAATTAAATTACCAGTTTGATTCCCAAATATATTTTGTTGCCATATCACAAAAACTAGTCAAGGTAGAAACATACCGTTTCTACTAAAATATTTTGAAATGTAATTCACATCTTTCCTAAAAATTTAATTAAAATCGTTAAAGCCGTTTTTTAGAAAATTCAATTTTTTATATTTTTGCCCGTAAAAATAAAAAACTAACAATTCAAAAAAGTGAAAACTATCTGGAGATATTGACTTAATTCACCGGCACACCGAATTTCATTAAAATTGATCCATCCGTTTGGTCCCCATGGAACTGCAAATACGCACAGACAGACACATACGGACAAACACCATATTTTTTCCGAAATGCCACTTTTTTGGGTTCAGGGGACCCTAAAATAGATTTTTAGACTAACTTTAACAAACATTTTTTTTTGCCGATCACAACACTTTCTGTATGCTTACGCATATGGGAGAAAGTAAAAACTCAATTTTATCTAATTTACTTTTCTCAACTTCATTACAACAGGTTTTATAGTGGTTTGAAAAATAGCAAACACTAATCACTTATGGGTATGGTAGCTATTTGGTAAAACATCTTGTGAATAAGGGTGTTATGGCAATTAGTCAATGAAGATAGGCGATGGATAAATATGCTTATGGAAGAGCCCTCTCCCAACCCCATCCTATGACACAACGATCCTACTCGCCTCGAACGTACGTATTGACAGACCCTCCCACACACTCATCGGGCGTCATGATGGACGGCTCTCCTTATTGTAAGTTACAACGTCATGTTAAAATGTTCGTAAATTCTTTATCTTTCCAATAACGAATAACGTATATCTAGAGGTGATTCGTAGAGATGTCCCAAGACTAACGCCATGAATAATATTGTGACAGTAGCACAATCTATAGTTCTAAAATAACATTCTTACTGAAAGAGCAGAGTTATTGAAATAAAAAAATTAAAAAAAAAAAAAACTAAGAGTGAAGTTTTAGAATATTCCTACCTGCTCTGTGTTTTTGAACCACTTGCAGCTTTTATCAATATTCGATTTGCTAAATTTCGGGGATACGTTTCTTCTTATAAACTTGCAATTGTTTCCTCTAAAACTGTTGTCGTAATTAAAAAAAGGGGAATATTAAAAATACTGTAACTTTCCTCCTAAAAGCTTAGAGGGGGTATTTATTATTTGTACATTGTTTTATGGCCCACTCATTAGAACCAATATATGTGCCTCTCTTAAACTGCGTTCTTCAATAATATCTACATATAAAATGAAACAAACAAAACTGAAACACACCCTATTGCTCACCCATACACATATTGACCGACAAACCCAACCATACACGTACTCTGGTTTAGACCTGACCACCCTCCAATTCACGTACGTAGTTGGGTATTGACCCAACTACCCACTCAGTACTTACAACGGTATTAATTATTGAAAACATTTTACTATATTTATATTGTTTAATTTTAGATGAACATTTTTAACATATATCAATTGGAGTTATAAAAGATAGTAAAAAGAGATGGATATAGGGGCGTTGTTCAGACTGATTTAACAATGGTACTCGTATTAAGAGACCATAAAAAGTGTTTTGGATTAAAGACGCATTTCCTTCTTCAATACCATTAATTTCCGTTAAGTGAAGCATAAAATTAACTCTACTTTTATCTCGAAAGAGCAATGCTATTTGAAATGTATCTTTCAACACCAGCTGGAATAAAAAACCTTTTAATACAAGTTGAAGAGAGTTAGAATCCTATCGTCATGAAGTGAACGCATCAACTATATCTATATATAAAAGGCAAAACCCTTACTCACTCGTCACTAATTCTCCAACTCCCCATGTAGGTAGAGAGCTGACGTTTTGTACACTGTTTTTTTATGTCACAAATAGGACAGCGAAAGTATTTTCATCTTGATTAAATACTTCTAAAAGGTAGATACCACC
The DNA here is from genome assembly GCA_035578905.1 of Stictocephala bisonia. Classification (NCBI taxonomy): domain Eukaryota; kingdom Metazoa; phylum Arthropoda; class Insecta; order Hemiptera; family Membracidae; genus Stictocephala; species Stictocephala bisonia. The sequence goes on from JAQJVL010000264.1 coordinate 546,281, forward strand.
CCTTAGAGATTGTTCCATAAGGATAACATTGGGATGATTTTAGTAAAATAATAACAGCTGTTTTAAAAATAAATAAACATGTTTATTTTGTATGTCTGACATCATGGAGTTTATGCATTATGAGTTTAATCTTCATCTGTTAAGCAAAAATAAATTAAATGAACAAGTTTGAAATAGGCTAAGTAATACCATTGGGTATTTATTCTAATAAATAGGTAGCAATTCTTACATATGAGACTCCGACACAACGTTGTTGGTATTTTAAGGCGAATATAATGCAAGTTGTGTGAGTGAGATAGTATAAATTAGTGCAACGTTGTGATTTTACACTATACTTTGTCTACTACTATTCTTTGTCAAAAGTCAGATGCCGAGGCCAAAGGCCGAGGTGTATTGTTAGCAGCAAGCGTTGAGATTGACACGCGAAGCGTGCAGGGGTGTTCCCTAGTCAATTATAAAAGAAAAACGTGAGATTATAATCGTTAAAGAAAGTGATATAATTGTGCCTCATGATTAAATTTAATATTTGGCAAGATAGAAACGCAGAATTAGAGTGTTCAAGTCTGAATTGATAATTGTTCTGCAATCCTCCAAAAGGTCTACTAACTCTTAGAGTGAAAGATGACTTCATGTAAGCATGCCCGTACCGTACTGGTACTGATTCACTTTGTACTACACACATTAACATAGCTCCTAGAGTGTGAATTGAATTTAGAATATCTTTCTGGACAGATCTACATACTTCACAAACTTTAATTGCCCTGTTGTATCTCTAAAACATAGATATTTCAATTGAAATTAATTTAAAATTTCAATCAGGCAGAAGTTAAATTATATGCTGTTGATGTTTCAGGAACGCGGTGGGGACAGTAAAAACCTAAGGATAACAAATCTATAGTATAATTATTTATTGACTGGACTTCAGAGCGCTCTTACAGAGAATGCTGACACTAATAGGAGTTTGATAATGCTATGACGGTGTAAGCCAGCTGCAACTATAGCAACGTATTTAGGCCTAAGTCTTACATTGTTGCCTCGTTTCAAACCTGTAAATAACCAACTTGCTTGACATTGTGAATTTGAGCGTGAGTAAACATATTATAATCCTGGAATTTGTAATCGTTTTTAATGTCTTTATAATATTTGTTTCCTATTGCTTATAGATTGTTCTTCTCTCTTTATTTATATATTTTTCCATTGTATTATTGATTGTTTGAACCAATTAAAAGTAACTCTTCAAGCGTATTTATACAAGAAGTAATTATTGTGTGCCGAATGTCAAACACAGCAATCTTGGCAACACTGTGTGGCAGAGCTACACTGAAATGCCGCTAAACGTCTGGAAATGTTCATTAAATAAAGTATTATAAGGTCTTGCACACTAAAAAAGTGTATATGAGATTTACTGTGAACCTTAAAAGTTGTTTAGGGAAAATAACTAAGTGTCAGGCTTATCAGTTAGCTAAACATCAGACCAACACTACGTGGTTCGGATTCCACGTAAATCTGTAGATCCCTTAGTTTAGAGCTATTAATAAAAAATAACTATTTCTGAGGAACAGTTGACCTTAGTTGGTAACAATGACTACACTCGTTCATCTACTTCGCACCTAATATTCGCCCGTATCTGGACGATTGGCGTCTTAGTACGGAATAACGAATTTATAACATTTAAACTGACATTGATCTTAGGCTGAAAATGCAATGTAAATATTGCTGTTTTTGTATTAAAAGCACTTTATAGTGGAGAAAAGGTATTTAAATATACTTCTAAAAGTAAATAAAAGATAAAAGCATGCATTTAAAATCTGGTAATTTGAATTAGCCATGCTCTAAATATTCGTTTTTCTGATTTTTAACTGGAACAGGAAAAGTATAGATATTTTTGCAGCTATGGTGGGGGTGTGGGGCAAAAAGGATACTATTACAACTCAAAAGACCACCCTGCTCATTATAACTCCTTATGTTGTAAATATCTACCAAGTTATTAAACCTAAATGGTACCAGATAACTAGCACACACTTTCTCCCTTTCCCCAAACTCTCCACTGCACAGAACAGTAATGTCAATCACGCACTAATTTTTACATTTTTTCTTTTATGATTAACATTTTATGTCGGCACTGGTGGCGCAGTGCTGTAACCCAGCTACATGGGGACAAAGTGTTTGGGAGATTGTAGGCGATAGGTTGGATGCTCGGTCCTCTTAATACCGACATGGCGTCCGCTTGGTGGTTGCTATCGGCGTGGACACTACTAGAGAAGTCTGGTGTGTCCATGTTGGGTGGTAATCATTGTGCGGATGTTGTGTGGGGGAGATAACTGAGTATCAGGCTTGTCAATTAGCTGAAAATCAGACCAGCACTACGTGGTTCGGATTCCACGTAAAGCTGTAGGTCCCTTAGTTGCCCTGGCTGTTGGGCTATTAATAAATTGCCCTTTCTGAGGAATAGTTGAACTCAGTTAGTAACCAGACTACACTCATCCACACTCATCCTACACTCATAAAACCATTCATATTCGCCTTAAAATACGCACAACGTTGTGTCGGCGTCTCATATGTAAGAATGAATTTAATTGTAATTATTTAAAAAAACGGAACGGGTTATCAACTACCCAACCAACGCTAAAAAAATCACCATTAAACATTATAATAATATGTGAAAGTTTGCTTCAAGTCACAGGTTAATGTTGAATATGAATATATTGTTGAATTGAACTAAAATCGAAGGATGTAAAAAACACACCTAAATAAAAACAGATGTTCAATTAATTAAATTTCCGAGGAATGTACAGACGAAACACTTGTTTTATTTAAATAAAAATAATCTTAAAAAACAGCTGTTCAATTAATCACATAACCAGATTTCATGTAAAAAATCTTCACACATACGGACAGACTCAACAAATTAAAAAAAATTACTTTTTCGGGTTCAGGGGGGCCTAAAATGGCTTTTTAGACCAATTTGTAAAAGGTTTAAATAGTCACAAAATCCAGGTACCTGTTATTGAAAAAAGTAATTTACAATTTTTTATATTTTTAAGTTTGTATGCGTGTAGGTTTAATGTAAGCCTGCAGTCAGGCAGTACTTATTAAAAAACTGGTCGAATATTCACGAAAGTCCAATTTTAAAGGAAGAACAGAAGTTAATTTCACTCCTGTAAGTGGTAAGCCACATGTGGTTCATATTGATTCAGTTTGGATTGAACAGCTGAGCGATTGGTCGAGGTTACTTTATACGTCAACAAGACAGATACATCACATGTGACAGGCGAGTTTACCTCATGTGATGATATTGACTGCGGGTATAACGGTGACATGACATTGGCAGGTTCCATCATTTTATGGATTATTTGTTTTTTCTTTTTTCCTGACACTAATATCAATGCATCACAATTGTATACAGATAACTAAACAAAGTACGCAGAGTTAATTACTTTTAGTGCTAACCTGAAAATATTAACTGTCTGTAGTGTTGAGAAATACCTTATATCACAAAATACAATGGAAGGTATACTTCGATAATATTTCAGTTCTTCATCACTACCTCGTATTTATATTAAAAACCCGAAAATGATAAAATTATTCCTCCGCTTATAAGTAAACAATTTAATCTTGAGTGAATATGTTTTCTGTAAAAAAAAGTGGTATCTAATTAATATGTACACAATTGCTATTAATTGTCAATTACAATTTTTGGAACCAACCAACAAAGGGTAATCACCAACGTACGTGTATGTGTGGGTGGAAGGTCTATCACCAACGTACGTTTATGTGTGGGTGGAAGGTATATCACCAACGTACGTTTATGTGTGGGTGGAAGGTCTATCACCAACGTACGTTTATGTGTGAGTGGAAGGTCTATCACCAACGTACGTGTATGTGTGGGTGGAAGGTCTATCACCAACGTACGTTTATGTGTGGGTGGAAGGTCTATCACCAACGTACGTTTATGTGTGGGTGGAAGGTCTATCACCAACGTACGTTTATGTGTGGGTGGAAGGTCTATCACCAACGTACGTGTATGTGTGGGTGGAAGGTCTATTACCAACGTACGTTTATGTGTGGGTGGAAGGTCTATCACCAACGTACGTGTATGTTTGGGTGGAAGGTCTATCACCAACGTACGTTTATGTGTGGGTGGAAGGTCTATCACCAACGTACGTGTATGTGTGGGTAGAAGGTCTATCACCAACGTACGTGTATGTGTGGGTGGAAGGTATATCACCAACGTACGTTTATGTGTGGGTGGAAGGTCTATCACCAACGTACGTGTATGTGTGGGTGGAAGGTCTATCACCAACGTACGTGTATGTGTGGGTGGAAGGTCTATCACCAACGTACGTGTATGTGTGGGTGGAAGGTCTATCACCAACGTACGTGTATGTGTGGGTGGAAGGTCTATCACCAACGTACGTTTATGTGTGGGTGGAAGGTCTATCACCAACGTACGTTTATGTGTGCGTGGAAGGGTTAGCACCAACTTACGTGTATACACATACAGATGGAAGGATCATCAGCAACTTGTGTTTATGGGAGAGTGGTAGGGTCATCACCAACTTATCTGTATGGGTGGGTGAAAGGTATATTACCAACGTACGTTTATGTGTGGGTGGAAGGTCTATCACCAACGTACGTTTATGTGTGCGTGGAAGGGTTAGCACCAACTTACGTGTATACACATACAGATGGAAGGATCATCAGCAACTTGTTTGTATGGGAGAGTGGTAGGGTCATCACCAACTTATCTGTATGGGTGGGTGAAAGGTATATTACCAACGTACGTTTATGTGTGGGTGGAAGGGTTAGCACCAACTTACGTGTATGTGTGGGTGGAAGGGTTAGCACCAACTTACGTGTATACACATACAGATGGAAGGATCATCAGCAACTTGTGTGTATGGGAGAGTGGTAGGGTCATCACCAACTTATCTGTAAATGGTGTGTGGTGAAAGGTTATCACCAACGTACGTTTATGTGTGGGTGGAAGGTCTATCACCCAACGTACGTTTATGTGTGGCGTGGAAGGTTATCACCAATACTTAGTGTATACACCTACAGATGGTAAGGATCTATCAGCAACTGTGTGTATGGTGAGAGTGGTAGGGTCATCACCAACTTATTGTATGTGTGGGTGGAAGGTCTATCACCAACGTACGTTTATGTGTGCGTGGAAGGGTTAGCACCAACTTACGTGTATACACATACAGATGGAAGGATCATCAGCAACTTGTGTGTATGGGAGAGTTGTAGGGTCATCACCAACTTATCTGTATGGGTGGGTGGAAGGTCTATCACCAACGTACGTTTATGTGTGGGTGGAAGGTCTATCACCAACGTACGTGTATGTGTGGGTGGAAGGTCTATCACCAACGTACGTGTATGTGTGGGTGGAAGGTCTATCACCAACGTACGTTATGTGTGGGTGGAAGGTTATCACCAACGTACGTTTATGTGTGCGTGGAAGGGTTAGCACCAACTTACGTGTATACACATACAGATGGAAGGATCATCAGCAACTTGTGTGTATGGGAGAGTAGTAGGGCCATCACCAACTTATCTGTATGGGTGGGTGAAAGGTATATTACCAACGTACATTTATGTGTGGGTGGAAGGTCTATCACCAACGTACGTTTATGTGTGGGTGGAAGGGTTAGCACCAACTTACGTGTATGTGTGGGTGGAAGGGTTAGCACCAACTTACGTGTATGTGTGGGTGGAAGGGTTAGCACCAACTTACGTGTATGTGTGGGTGGAAGGTCTATCACCAACGTACGTTTATGTGTGCGTGGAAGGGTTAGCACCAACTTACGTGTATACACATACAGATGAAAGGATCATCAGCAACTTGTGTGTATGGGAGAGTTGTAGGGTCATCACCAACTTATCTGTATGGGTGGGTGGAAGGTCTATCACCAACGTACGTTTATGTGTGGGTGGAAGGTCTATCACCAACGTACGTTATTTGTGGGTGGAAGGGTTAGCACCAACGTACGTGTATGTGTGGGTGGAAGGTCTATCACAAACGTAGGTTTATGTGTGGGTAGAAGGGTTAGCACCAACGTTCGTGTATACACATACAGGTGGAAGGATCATCAGCAACTTGTGTGTATGGGAGAGTGGTAGGGTCATCACCAACTTATCTGTATGGGTGGGTGGAAGGTCTATCACCAACGTACGTTCATGTGCGGGTGGAAGGGTTAGCACCAACATACGTTTATGTGTGGGTAGAAGGGTTAGCACCAACTTTCATACGTATACACATACAGGTGGAAGGATCATTAGCAACTTGTATGTATGGGAGAGAGGTAGGGTCATCACCAACTTATCTGTATGGGTGGGTGGAAGGTCCATCACCAACGTACGTGTATGTGTGGATGGAAGGTCCATCACCAACGTACGTTTATGTGTGAGTGGAAGGGTTAGCACCAACGTACGTTTATTTGTAGGTGGAAGGATCATCACCAACTTATCTGTATTGGTGTTTAATTAACTAAGTTCGGTATTTAATATTACCACAATAAGCAGTAATATCTTTGTTCATTGATATTGAATGATAAATTTAAATTAATTATGCAGTTTAATTTAAGTTTGTAAAAAATAAATTTTTAACTGATAACACTGTTAATGGGGTCAACTTTTTCTAAACTTTTGCTTTTTAGTACTGTACTTTTAAGCCTGATTATTCATTATTATTATTGCCCCCCATAACACTATTACTTATTTTTTATACTACTTGTAATAAATTTGCATTAGAATACAGCAAGTTAATTGTAAAATATGTTTTACCACAATGTTCGATTTATTTTATGCTTTAAATTTCATATTTTAAACCATTATGGGAAGCAAAAAACTTTATAATAATTTTAAAACTAAGAACAGATAATACCTCCATCTACTACCACCAATATCAAAGGAGATTGGTCCGGTGTAGCTGAGCTTTGAGTTTATAGGGTTCCCTTGCAAATGTCGAATTACTGTAAGTGTTAGTTAATTATAATAGCTGGTTCATGGACTTAATAACTTAGGTATTAGGTAACGTTTGGAACTTAGTCCATCTTCTTGGTCATTCTATAAACTTTCTAATTTGTTTATAATATCAAAATAAAATAAAATATTTTGTAAATAAAGATATACAAACTATAATACGTTCCATATTCATGAGTAGGTTCGTTATGAATTTGTTTAAAGTTTTCTTATTTTTTCAAAAATTATTTATGAACTACAAAGATTTTTACGTACTTTTTGTAGTCCATATATATTTAAACCTTTTCTTAATATGTAATTTTGTCACCTTCATTCATATAATTTAAGAATTTTTAATTTTATTTTATATATTTGTAATAATGGTTTTTAAGAGAGGACATGAAAAGCAAAATTGGCAAGACTTAAAAATCTCGTTAATAATATGACCGTCTGGAGATTCGGGAAGTGAGAGAGTGACTGACGTCTGGGATTTACAAGTGTCAGTTCCGCCATCCAATTATAGAGAGCCTTAGAGAGGCTTTACTGGAAATGGCGAGCAAAGTGTTTCTTTGAATCATGAATGTTTGGTAACAATGATCATTATTTTAACCATTAAACATTTTAAGTAAATAAGTACATTTTAAACATTTTTATATATTTATTAGTCAGGAAATTTCATATAACATATAGGAAAAATACCAATGTACAAGTATGGGCGGGCGGGTGGGTATATACTAATGTACAAGTATGGGCGGGCGGGTGGGTAAATACCACTGTACGTGTATGGGCGGACTGGTGTGTTGATACCAATGTACTTGTACGGGCGGACTGGTGTGGCAATACCAATGTACGTGTATGGCTGGGTGGGTAGGTAAATACCACTGTACGTGTATGGGCGGACTGGTGTGTCAATACCAATGTACGCGTATGGGCGGGCGGGTAGTTAAATACCACTGTTCGTGTAGGGGTGGGAGGGTGGGTAAATACCACTGTACGTGTATTGGCGGACTGGTGTGTTAATACCACTGTACCTGTATGGGCGGGCGGGTAGGTAAATACCAATGTACGTGTATGGGTGAACTGGTGTGTCAATACCACTGTACGTGTATGGGTTGGCGGGTGGGTCAATGAGCAAGCACTGGGTATATTGAGCAAGCACGGTGAAATGAGGTGAGATAGATCTTTCCAAGAGAGGGATAAAAAATCGTGAAGTACCACGCCGATCTTCAAGATATTATGGGCGAATATGGATTTCGAATACTGTACTGAAGACTGTAAATAAATGAATTTAGTAATTGTTACAAACTAAGGTGTCAATAGAAAGTGTCATTAATTAATAACCAAAATTCAAATGAACAGCTGGTGGTTATCAGCTGATCCCTTTCAAAATGTGTTACGACTCTGATTGGGTTTATGTACAAAGGTTCATAAACTAAAGGTTCTCAGTACAAACTGAGAACCTTTAGTTTATGAAGCTGGGATTTAACCAACTACGCTACCGACCAATATAAAAAAAAAACCAACAAACTGTTTATCCTAAATGCTATTCAAGCGTATGAAAGTACATTAAACAAGTGTGATTAAAAAAATAAAATTTCATAACGTTTTTACTGTATACATCTAAATTAGTTTCTTATTCTTTAATTCGGTGGACTTTTCCAACGATTCAGTGTTATTTTTAACTACACTTCGTCTTATGAGGTATGTAACTCTTCTCGTTCTCAAGTAACCTAAATTAACTTACGTTTATATTAAAAATTAAAAAAAGGAATGACCTGAAGAACAGGCCTTGTCATAGTTACGTTTTACAAAATTACAACCTATTATAAATAATTCTACTTAAAAAATACACACACATAAATTCTAAATAAATACATAAAATTATAAATTCCTAAACTTAGGAAGTAAATAAATATGTCAGGAGTATTAAGATTAAATAATTTTATATTGAACTATAGTAAACCATTCCAATTACGATGATTTATTTTATACAATAATATAAAAATTTGAACTAAAACGTAAATTTTTAGCAGGGAAATATATGAGTTCTACCTAAATGAGAAGACAAACTCACCTTATATCAGAGAATGGAAAATAAAGGAGGTTAATTTTAACGTAATTTTCTTATAAGAAGAGGAGTAAAAAGTAGTGTATATAATCTATAAAATAACGTCTTTATAAATACTTTAAAGAAAATAAGGAAAAACAAGAAAAACACTTTGGAATAAAGCAAATCCCCTCGTATATTCAAAGGGGAAAATCACTTAGTTCAATATGGTGAAAATCTGCATTTGACAGTAATTGGCTTAAGTTGCTCATTTTAAAAGCCCTCAATAAATCAGCTTACTGCCGAGTCTGGTGTAGAACTAAGTTCCGTTTTAGCACATTTGTCTATAAAATACTTTAAAATCATATTATTATTAAAATTTGCGATGCGGACATAGCTTGTGCGTATTTTAGGGTAAATATGAATGATAAATTGGGTGTAGGATGAGTGGGGACGACATGTTTAGTTTGGTTAGTAGTTAAGGTCAAATGTACCTTAGCTTACGTAAAGTTGTAGGTCCCTTAGTTGCTCTAATGGACCTACAATTTTACGTGGAATACGAACCACGTAGTATTGTTCTGTATGTCAGTCGGATACTCCTCTCCTTTCGATACACAACATGATGGGACCCTGACTGCCACCCAAAACGAACATCCCAGACTTCTTTAGTAGCGTCCACGCCGATGGCAACAATTGAGCGGGAGCCATGTTTCCTAATAGAGGACCGAGCATACCTATAGTATCTACAACACTGTGACCCCACTTGTGTCTGCTATTAATTATTATGTTATTGTATTAGAAAAACACAATTTAATTGTATTAATAATTATTGCTAATATACTTTGCAATTTTAGTAAAAGAATTAAGAATCATTAAAATTATTTACTTATTTTATTGCATGCTGCTAAGGACTCTAAACGTAGAAGAGTAGACTACTAATTCAAACTGCAAAGTATGCAATTTATAAATGTTGGTTAGAGGCTACTTTAAAAAAAGTGTATTATTGACAGCATTTAAGATTTAAAGTTGAGAGCAACGCAACTTGATAGGTTAATTTAAGACAAGACGTGATTGATGTAGGAGAAGTGTACGCCTTTCGATGTTTATCTCGCCTCATAAATAACACATTGATGTATTGACGGAAAAGAGCCGAAAGGTCTAAGAGCAGTATAAATAATTCGTTCTTTATTTCATCTCATAATTGACACATTGACTACGCTATTTATGTATTGACGGGAAAGATGGAGAGGTGTAAGATAAGTTAAAACCATTCGATGTTAACTTATCTCCAAATAACACACTGACTGCGCCATTGATGTATTGACGGGAAAGATCAAGATTTGTAAGATAAGTTAAAATCGTAGGACGTTTTCTTATCTCCAAATAACACACTGACTGTGCCATTGATGTATTAACGGGAAAGACCGAGATTTGTAAGATAAGTTTAAATTATTCGATGTTATCATATCTCCAAATAACACACTGACTGTACCATTGATGTATTGGCGGGAAAGACCGAGATTAGTAAGATAAGTTAAAATCGTACGATATTATCTTATCTCCAAATAACACACTGACTGCACCATTGATGTATTAACGGGAAAGACCGAGATTTGTAAGATAAGTTTAAATTATTCGATGTTATCTTATCTCCAAATAACACACTGACTGCGCCATGGATGTAATGACGGGAAATATCGAGAGGTGTAAGATAAATTAAAATCATTCGATGTTATCTTATCTCCAAATAACACACTGACTGTGCCATTGATGTATTGAGGGGAAAGATCGAGAGGTGTAAGATAAGTATAAATCATTCGATCTGTATCTCATCTTATAAATAAAAAACTGTTTACTTGCGTTATTGATGTATTTAAGGAAAAGGGTTTAGGGTCAGGGAAGGAAAGGAGTTTAGGGTCGGGGAAGGAAAGGAGGCTAGGTTCGGGGAAGGTTAGGAGTCTAGGGTCGGGGAAGGAAAGGAGTCTAGGGTCGGGGAAGGATGTTTCCTGATGGATCTCTTTATTAGTACATGCTGTACTAATAAAGAGTACAGCATGTACTACTTTCAGCACTCATACATTGTTTACGTTACAGTAAAATTTGATGAAACACAATGAAAAATTTAACAATAAAAATGCTAAAATATTAAAATAATAATTATGTAAAGTCAATATAGTAATATTTGTGAACTACCTGATGACGTTAGGAGCTTCATTAGACATTTTAATAGCATAGTATTGATATCGAAATACCTCACAAAACAAAGTTTTAAAAATGGTTTAAAATTATTTTTGATTTAACGATCAAACTAAATATTTACGTGCTTAATTCATTACCTAAACCACACTACTTTTTAATATAGTTGGCTTTTATTTTTGTACATTGTTTCTGATGAGAAATGAGAATTATAGTTATTATTATATTTGGAATCTCGTATCCTTCAACAGCAAGAAGGATGTGTGTTTAAAACAGTTGCGAACTCTTAAGTGCTTGCTGCCTCTTAGTCCCAGATCCAATGAGTTATTACTGAAAACGTAAACTTAACAGCCAAGTCCCCTATACCTTTAAGGCAGACATGATTTTGCACGTTCAAAATGTAAACTTGCATAACATTCATGTTGTAACATGCATGATCAGTTAACTTCCTTGAGTGACCGTCTCGGGGCAATACAGTTGTTATTATAATCAACACCTGTAGCATGGCTGTTGATATTATTGATATTATCTAAATGTTTTCAATTAAAAAAGTTATTTATAACAGAAGTAAAGGAAAAAATAGTAAAAATGGTAATACTTATCATTCAAGGGTTTAGTCAATTAATTAGGATGAATAATTTTGCTACCATGGATATATTAGAGGAAAGAACTGATAAACAGTTTTAAAGTTATTAAAAAATTACAAATATAAATTTTTGTTATTGGACTGTAAACTAATATAACAAACCCAAAAAAATCTATTTTATTTTTTTTCTTGATCTTACGATGTTATCGTGATTAAGGTGATAAATAACAAATAATATTACTTATGAATAATGTAGTTGAAAGCGTAAAAAATATCCTCACATTCACGAGTGGGATTTTTAAAAATTAACAACAGCAGAAAGTTAGTTTAATGCAGGTATAAGACATTCAAAATAATTAAATTTGTAATGGTAAATAGTTATCATTCGTGCTTCGAAAGGCTAAAAGCAAGAAACATTTTTCTGTAAACAACTTTTCGCTCTATATAAAACTCGCTAAATAGTACATTATATGGCTGAGTTATTTACGTAAAATAAATAAATTATTTTTCAATACAAGATTGCGTAAGTAGAATTTTATTTCTTGTTTTCAAATTTAACAGTAAAAAATAATTAATAACACACACATATATATATATATATATATATATATATATATATATATATATATATATATATATATATATATATATACATATATAATAGTAATGTTATTTAATTTGAGCGCTAATACTTCGGCTAAACTCGGTGACGCTCGGCTCATCTCGGCACCGATTGTTGCTTTCTACCTAGTATGGTTGTACTCGTGCGCATGCGTTAGACACTAAGCTCAGTCTCAACTCGTGTAGTTTATTTGCATTTAGTGTTGTTTATTGTGTTTGTTGTGGTTGGTGTTCTGAAACGTTTCTGTTTTTTATCAACGTATTGGGTGAGTTAATTCTCTTATAGGTTGCTTTGTTCACTTAAGTTATAAAACTATTCCAATCATGAAGATATTCTGTAACTAATTATATGCAAAACATAACAGTTCAGAAAGCTAACCTCTAAACCCAGATGGCAATCTGAATTTTAAATTTACACTTTGCAGTTAATTGTATATGAGCATATTAAAATAACAGTCGTACTGCTATGTTCTTATGTCTGGTACGATAGAGTTGCAGAAAACTGTCTAACACAGATCACGTCATTTTGTAGTTTTCCATTGGATACCAGATAACCCCAAAGACCTGGAAATTTAATGGACAATCTATCTATAATCTAATAACCTCAATTTGTCTTTATCTTAATACACATCCCAGTGATGAACTTTTGAAGATTTTGTTCTCTTTAAGTCCGATACACATACAAAATAAATATTATCCTACAATGAAAGATCAACTAATTATTTAACTTAGTAATATTTATGTTCTTATTTCTGTTTAACCCATTATTAAATCACAAGCAAATACACCCTAAGAGGCTAAAGAATATATTCAATTTTTCAAAATCTTCATAAAGCTATTTGTAGAAATTATTCTCCAGTAGAAAATATGCTAACTATTCACTTTCTAGACCCCCCCTTAATTCACAAATAAATTAGTGAAAATGGACTTATATTCACACGGAAGCCTGTTTTGAAGAACGGAAAACTGGATTTTACCCAAAATGGCAAAAATAGTTTGCTTACAGTTAATTTAAAAACTATATTTTCAAAACATAACCCTAACATAACTCAAAATATCCATTACAACTTTACGCGTTAAAATCAAGTAATTCACACCAAAGATCACACACCTGCCATCTCTTCTGTAAAAGGTTCACAGATTTGTATTTTGTGATTAATCGTTGCTCGTATTACTAAAGTAAATATAGCTTTGTTGTGCGATCCACCGCGAAAGTAATTTTTGCGTGTTTTCTTGTGGATGATTGTTATAGAATAAATTGGGTTTTTTTTTATAAAAGCTCACGTCATAGGCCTAATAATAAAAGTTGTGAAAATCTAGCACAATATCGAACATTAAAATATACTTAAGTTAGTTTATCCAAATGTTTCATTGAAAACGAGAGTTAAAATTATATATTTAAGGATAATGACCAATACAAGTGAACGTCACACATAAAACATTTGCTACAATATAAGTACAACATGTACAAATACAGTGTTATGGTGATCTATTTCGTTAAACCGAAGTTTACCTTCCTCAGACCAGAAAGATTTACAAAGGAATGAGAATTGGCTTCCTTAAAAAAACACAACGCCCGTCTAAATGAAGTAAATATCACATTTAGGACCGGTTAGGACCTCGGAAGACTATTCGTTGTTCATGATTGTTTAATGTAATGCAGGGATGTTATAATCTGGTTAAAATTACAAAACAAAATCCTTTAAGCACTGTTACACGCCTATTAGGGGTATAAAGTATTCTTATTGAATTTAAAATACCCCTAAAGATTCATTTTTATTTGATTTTATCTGAAAAAGTAACGTACAGTTTTTTTATAAATAAACAATCATCTGATTACAACAATAAACTTGTAGGATATGGTTCGGATATAATATACACATAAATCAGCTGATCACAGTAGAAATTTTTCAGCACTGACATTTCGTTTTCATTTGTGAAATATAGGTAGCTCGGGAAATGTTTGAAGAGCCCTCTCCCCGTTCACAATTTTAGAAACTAAATATATAAAAACACTCTAATTTATAAATATGCAGTGTTGTGTAGAAATATCAAGTGAATCCATTCACTACTTTCCGAGTTTCGCGAACACAAACATTAGGAAGTTTGATTGTATCAATTTTATTTATAGAGTAAATCAGCTGTTTAATATGAACTTTTAAATTAGATTGTACAGAGGAAACGTCAGGCCAGTTTTAATAATTTTATTACAATACATAAGTGTAAGGATTTATTCAGCTCTGAATAAATATTTTCTGGCAAATATTACAACCATTTCTTGGGTAATGCCTATTTTAAATGGTTAAAACTAGTAAAAACACCTTGGAACTCTCTAAAAAGAAATTAGATTGAATCTTGTCAACTTAATTGAATAAGTAAGCCAACAATTACACTTTGATTGATACAAGAAATAATTTATAATGATTTCCTTTGGTCTCTAGAAAGTCAATAATGGTCCGTGATGTTGATTATTAACTTTGTGTTTTAATAACACTAACTTATCTTGTACTTAATACATATTTATACTTACAATTCACTTTATCATCTATATGACTCATTTACTGTGGAATATACTAGTGTTATTAAAATGATTAACAAAAAATAGGAACCTCTCTCTCTCTCCAGTGTGAAAAGTGGTCCAGTTGTAAAACAGCACGATCTCTTCCTTAAGTTGACTTTCACCTTTAGACGTCTTCTTTTAACTTCTACCTTTACATTGTGTGACTGAATTTATAGCATCTGCTAGAACAATAAATTGTGTACATCCATAGTTTTTTTGTCATACTATGTTGACATTTCCAGTTACTTGTGTTGTTGATAAAGTAAAAAATAAAGAATTTTAAAGGAAATATTTAAAATTGTCAAAATGTAACAACACCTTGATATTTAAATGCATAGAAATCATGCTACGTCATCTAACACATTCAAAATTTGTTAAATCAAGAAGATGAATGAAGTTCAAATTCTACTTTACTTTCATAGCTACAATTAATTTGAAATTTATTTTATAACATTTTCAAAATCATATCAAACTAACATTTAGAAGACTAAATTGATTTAACATTTAGGAACACATGTTTATATTTAATTTGAAATTTACCTTTTTTTTTAAAAAAATATTTGTGAAGAGTTTCATGATGAAAGCATTGCTATCAAAAAGCTTCGCGAATAAAGTTTTAATTGTTAGTTTATAATTAATTATGTTTGACTTGACCATGTTATGAAGTAGCACATTAGATTGTCCTGATTACAGTTAATTAAATAATAAATAAAAATAGTTTTGTGTATTCCTAAAAATTAATTAACATAAAAATGTGTCTTGCCAAACAGAAATGTCTACGTAATTTGGAAACTGACAAACTGTAGGAAATATAAGAAAAATAAAAAATTCAACTTAAACTTTTTGAGGTTTTAAGATATAATATATATATAATATTTTATATTAATACATACATTAAGGAACTTAGAGAAATAAATAGATATTTGAAAACAAATCCAATGGTACAGCCTGAAATAAGGGACTCTGCACGTAGTTTGAATGTAGCAGAGGAAATTATATTTTGGAAAGTTTTCTGTTTCGTGTGGAATGGGTTGGTATGCCAGTGTTATGACAACGTTCACTCAGTTGTCCACGGCAGATGTCACACATTTCACACAGTTCACTAAAAAGTTCAGTGTTCAACAGTGTACTTCGTAAGTGCAAATTTTTAAAGCAACAATTTCTCCTGTGAAATGGCTGGTATGGTGGCCAGCCTTATTGTTTACTAAAGTTTAATTTTATTGAATGATTCGGCTCATCACAGCGCTCTCACAGCATATTATGGAACTACGTGGAGTTTGAAAATGCTACAACCAGTGGCGTGACGATGTAAGCCAGCCGCAACCATAGCAACGAATTAAGTTTGCGATGATGCCACGAATACGTTTTTATAACCTACAGTACTTGTTTGATATTTTGAATTTAAGTGTGAGTAAACATATTTTCATTATTGTTACATTTATTTCCTATTGTCTATACCGATTATTATTATTTCATTATTTTTTACATTATTCCATTGTTTAAGCCCATTTAAAATACATCTTCAAGTGGATTAATAACACAGCAAGTACAGTAATTATTATGGTTTGTCGAATATCAAACGCAGTTCTCTTTGGCAGCACTGTGTCAGAGGTACACTGTATAGGAATTGAACAGCAACAGATGTATAACAATGGAAATTCATTAAACACAGAATAAACTGTAATACATAAAAAAATCCTATTCTTAGTTGGGTAAAACCTCTTTTACTTGTAGACAGGTATTGACCATTTATAAGGGTAAAACGTTTTAGAGTCATTTTCAAACATTCTATAATCATTTCTATAAAATGACTGCATTTAATAAACAAATTAAATTTAAGCTAAAAATGGATTAGTATTAAAAACTTATGAACAGTCTTCAGTATTATTGTTATATTTAATGAAAATAAAGTTCAGATGACAGGAGAAATTGTAAATTGCCTAATCTAACCTAACCTGGCCAGTTCTAACCTAACAAAACTTAACACAGCAGAACTTAACCTTACATAAAATACCACAACGTAACTTAATGCACCGTAACGTTTACACACTTAATAGTATTATACCTATGCTAACATAACCTGGCCTAATGTAACCTAACCTAACCTGTAATTTAGTCTTATATTGATACCTTTCTATAGTTACAATACTATTCCTTTACAATAATATTCCTTAACTTAAACTGATTCCAGAAAAAGAGTCATATACAGGCGGTCATTGACCAGCAGTGTAGTATATAGTATAGTTTTTTGTGTAGTTACAAAAATAACTGAACGGCTGTATAAAAGAACATACATCTTACTGAAAAAAAAAACTGTTTAATTTTCTTTTACAGCAAGAAAAACATGAACATGTATTTTATATTCGTAAATCCCATTAATTAGTCTAAACACATTTAACGATATTGATATGGTTCTAAAGGGGCCTAAATAAACTACATTCCTATGAATATGAGATGAAAAAGTCATAAACAATCCCTCTACGTAAAGGATACCTTAGCCATTAGCTCTTTAAAAGGACATATTACGCACAGGTGTTGCCTAGTGGAGTTTCACAAGTTCAAGCGCCCTTGTCAGAACATATTAATGGCAGACAAGACCGTAAATACTGACAGCTTTAGTGCGTAGCAAACTTCCCTTATAAAGTTAGATAAATGTAGTATTTTTAAGTTATAATTTCATTTTTAGCTTAACTTACATTTCATATAGCTATTATTTTACGTATGCTTTTTAATCCGAAATGTCTCTACCACTTCATAACCAACAATCAATATCGCTAGTTAATTTGATCAATTAAATATTCATAGAATTAATATGATTTTATTCATTTTTACATGGAAATAGTAAGGTCGATTAAATAATTGGCTCCATCCACCCATACACGTGCAGTGGTGGTGACCCATCCACACAACCATACACGCACAATGGTAATTATCCACCCACCAACACATGCTTATTTATGATGATGACCCATCTACACATCTATATACGTACAGTGATGGTAACCCATCCACACATGTATACACGCACGATGGTAATGAAACATCAATACGTGTGGACCCATCCACCCACTCATACACGCACAATGGTGAAGTCCCACTCACACGGATGGACCCACCCACCCAAACCTGCACAGTAGTTTTGACCAGTTTATTATCATGATGACCTTTGCGATTTTCAATTTCACTTTATAAAAAAACACTGTATAATAATTAATTTAAACTGAACGCGAGTTAAATTGAACAGTCTGCCTAATGGTAGGCATAATCGGCTTCGGTTTGGTTATCAATTATTGGAGAGTCTCACGGGATTGGCATCTGTGTTGGGTGGGAGGGGGGGGTGTACTGACCGAAAGAGGGTGTAATAATTTTGGCATACAAAGTATTAATTGTTGTATGCAAGATAATAGTTTATAGTTTTGGTGAACAATTACATTATTGCATAAACAAAGTTATAACTTACTTTTAGTACTCCTTGTTAATACTGATTTTTCTCTTACGATGGTAAAGTTGTAAGAGAAACTTTATAGTTCTAACTTATTATTTTTAGCCTTTTTGTAACGTTTTTTCTGAAGCAAATTCGAAACTGTACATTTCTGCTACGTATTTGTTCTTTTCAATCCCCTTGGAATGTATTTTGCAATGTAACATTATGAATATTATCATATTTTCATAATACGTGACATGTTTTTAAGGAACAGGCCACTAACAGCTTAGAGGTTAACATTTCTGCTCCCAATGCAAGGGGCCACGGGTTCAATTCTCGTGATGTCCACTCAGTAATTTTCCAAAGGGAGGGCGTTTTTCCTTAACAATTTTTGTGTTCTTTCGTCTAAAATGCTGCTAGCGTAATAAGAAAAAAGAGAAAAAAGAAATATATAGAAGGAATCCTCATTATATTTACCACGAAGTCAAAACCGACACAGCGTTAAACAGAGTTATTTTGAACATTTCATTAAAGTGCTCACGTTTAATTGAATAATATTATGCTTGTTTATCATTAGGGGGACAACAAACAATTCTGTATTGTGACATTTTACTCTATATTTATGACAAATGATCACCGACCAAAACGCCGTTCACGTCAGTTACCATTACCAAAATATTATTTACTTTCACACAGTGTTATGATAATGTATCGTTCATATTGTAGGTCCAAAATGTAATATTATAAATTACCAATATTTTCATGAGTTTTGTTACTTTTCAGAATTATTTGTCCTTAAGTGTGCTCGAAAGTGTTTGATGGAAAAAATAGAAAACATCTTTTTGGACATATGGCTACTTAAAGTGGCTAGTTTGGATTTTCTAAGTACATAACTCACTAAGAAACCGTGCTATATATTTTATTAAAAATTTGAGAATATAGTGAATGAAATATAGTAACTAATCTACTTTTGACAGTTCCCTTCACCATAAGTACCAATATTAAAAAAGTGGCAATTCAAAACAAGGCTATTTTTTATTGAACGTATTAAAGTGGGTTATTATGAATAGCTTTCTCCTCCGTATTATTAAAAAAAGTAATTGATAATGACATGTTATGATAAACTAATGATTTTCCTCATATATAACAGCAATATTATAGTTTATTTATGCACTTTTAAACGTGTAAATCAGGTCAAATTTCCTTTCAAACTAACTAAGGTACTTAGAACTATATATAAGGGTAAGGCTACAAAATAAATGAGCCTATTGGTCTTCTAAACAAGTTTTTAAAACTTTTATTCAACATATTATTATATTGCATTTGTATGGCTGATCATGATTGCTGTTAGCTTTTAACTTGATATGCTTTGTACAGCTCCCAAGAACTTATTCGACGTTTTAAAACACCAATAAATATTGTATAACGCTATGGGATTTACTTTTGCACAATTAATTTTTCAAGAAATGATGTGGTAGTAAAAATAATTATATTACGACTCTTAAGCCTCATGCCATGCAAAAGGATTCAACATTTATAAGTTTAATTGATTATTTGAAAGTGTTTATTATTGGTACAAAGTATGAGGTGCGAGAGATATTTGAGAGGAAACAATTATAAACATAAAATTAACTTGTTCTTGGAAATAATAAGGTTAACGTACCTTTGTCGTCTTCAGCTACAAAATATTTTATTGGATTACCGGTTTCAGAGTAAGAAATCTATGGTCACATCCACTGTACGTTGTCAAAACATTAAAAACATGGTACAAAATTTACATATTTACAAAATAAAAATAAAACACATGATAACACTGCCAGCTGGTTTGAACAGAATTATTCTTGGAAATACAGGGAGGCTGAGTTTGAGAAAAGTTTTAAGTGGTTTTTATTTATTCAAAGCACTTTATGATGTAAGACCTTACAACTTTCTTTTGTAGATGTGCGACTACGTTTTGTGTTGTAGTACGTATCGTATTGCATTATTTTAATGTTATTGTATTATTGAAAAATTAAATTTTAAAATTTTAACTTAAATGAGTAAAACAACAGTGTTTTAAAGATCTAGAAGTAATAATTTTATCTCATGTCTATGGATTTTAATATCTATTACGTAACGCATGAAGTTTGTTTACTATGTTTTAGGTTATGTTATGAGAGTTAGTTATGTCTTGGTTAATAATCTATCATAGACGGAATAAAATGACAGAATAAAAAGTTTTGGGAAGTGATCCTTACTCATAATAATATAAAAAGTCCACTATAACTTTGTTTACGTGGTAGGCATTCCAAATGGATCCCCTACCCACCCAATGTACGATTTGACAGGTGGGCGGGCCCCTATCAGACGCGAAGTGTTATGTAAGGATCCCAATAACTAAAATAACCTTAGAATACTTCAATGTATTCTACCATGTACGTGTGTGTTAATGTGTAAATATCGATTGATCTCTCGTCACAGAGCTAGATCCAGTTTTCGTAACCGTTTAACCAGCTTATCCCCCTGAAAAGAATGAAATGGACAATCATTAACTATGTGATCAATAGTTTGAATTTCGACTCCGCAATCACATGACTGATCATTAACCATTTCCCACTTATATTTCCTGTACTTGAATCTTCCCACACCCTATGTGAAAACGATTTAATACAGTCCATTCCTCAAGAGGAAGGTCATTCCACCGATGACGGTCATAGGGTCCGATATCAGAAACGTATTTCGATAGTCACACATATCCTAAGGAAACGCCCAGTTACTCTATGGTGAACATTTGTTCGAGATTAACTGACAAGCTATTCTCGATTGAACGAATCTCACGACTTGAAGCGCGCGTAGTGGCGTTTTAATGAAGCGCTGACGCGCGGTGTTGCCAAGAGCACTCTGCGTCTGGTAATCTACTACAATCTATAAACAAAAAGAAATACAAATGTACAAGAGAGTATAAACAATAAGAACATCCGCAATCATACAATGTTCACTCAAGGACAATTTATATATCCACATAACAGAAGCAGGTTGTCAGAAAAGTCCAGAAAGAGAACTGAAATATGTGACAACCATGCAAAGTGTTAAGGAGTTGCTATGGTTACGGCTGGCTAATATCATCACGTCATTGGTCGTAGCAGTCAATACATCATAGTAGTTTCAGCACTTGCTATAGGAGTGATCTGAAGTCAAGCCGGGAGAGTCAATAAATGGACTATAGCCGACGAGATGGTCATCTAGAGAAGAGGTGGCCTAGAGATCACAAATCAAGACGGAGAAAAGTATGTGAAGGAAGCTAACGTATCCTTAACAATTCTTTAGTAAAAAGTGTACACCTAAGAATGAATTTGGCCTTTATTTCTCCCCCCCCCCTCCCACCAATATGAATAACTGTAGTTTCCTCCCTCACTTCACATCACATGTGATATTAATAAATTATTCAACAACCCCGTTTACGACAAAATCTTAGTAACATTAGTGTTGTGACCATGTCTATGAATATAGGTATGAAATATAATCTGTTAAGCATATAAATTACCAATTTGGATCCCTTGTGAATAAGAGTCTTTGATTGAAAAATAAACGACCATAACGATACTAGACAACTAAACGAGGCCATAACAACATTCCATCCTGGCTCTTCAATATTCCCAATTTGAAACACAACACTCTGTGACAATCGTGAAACAATTTTCCTGTTTACATTCAAATGATGTAATTTTACACTCATGTTCACTCTATCCTTTATTTGTTGAATCAAAGTAGGAATTTGTTGTTTTATTTTCCTAATTAGATTAGATATTGTACAACTTAATTTACTTTACTTCATTGTATAACGGGGATTTTATTTCTTCAATTTGTTGGAGACAAAATTCTAACAATTTTGAATAATCTAAAGAATGTCAAATAGTGTAAAAAGTGTAAAAAATCTCACCAAATAAGAAAAATGTCAAAAATCTTTAAAAGCATCAAAACAAAAACAAACTTTTAAAATTCAAAATATTAAAAAAATCATACAACATAAAAAATTCTAGAAATCGAAAAATATGAAAAAAATTGAAATCGTCAAAGAAACTTATTGAATCTTAACAATCTCAAGAAATCGCCAATTTATCAATAGTCTCAAGAATGTATAGAATGTATCCAATAGAATTGGAGATTTTGTTAGATCTTTTACATTCTTGAGACTGTTGATAAATTGGCGATTTCTTGAGATTGTTAAGATTCAATAAGTTTCTTTGACGATTTCAATTTTTTTATTGAATTAATCATACTAACACACAGACTGTTCCACTTTATTTTGTATGATTGAGTGACATCAGATTCTTGTATACCGTGTCATACACTTACAATTAGTACCCAGTAGTATTCGGTATATAATTATTAAAACTGCAATTTAACCTCATACAATATTTTTACGATTCCGTATTTTTAACAAATTGAAATCTTGATGTGCCAAGAGGATAAGATATGATAACAAAAATCATAAAGTTAACATTGTAAAGATGAAACCCATACACAATAAATAAATTATAGTATTGCATTCATTGTTTGTATTACATACACAAATGAAATAACGTAGCTATATTGTTATTTATATATTTTCTCGCAAGCTCAAATACAATCTCTTACATGCAATGTATATTAATCTTTCTAACCTAAAGGCTATTTGAAAGATGAGCTTTATATTTAACAAGATATTTAATAAATTATGGATTGCTTGTATAATTAATAATTACAACTTGTTTTAAAAACAATTAGTATATATAGTTATGTAATATTTTTATTTTTATAACATATTTTTATATTTTGAAGATTTTGTGTTGATTGATGGGAACATTAAAAAAAATATAAATTGTATAAAATGAAAATTGTTACTTTAAACTCAATACAACTGTAAGAATCAAAATTAAGAGCATTCATTATTATTTGTAGAAAAACAAATATTAGATATAAATATACAATAACAAGTTAACAACATTTACATACTATATGTAAATTACAACACTTATACACTATAGAAAAAAATTATTACAAATATATAATGTACAGAAAATCAACAATTGTGAAATGAAACAAAGAATAACAACATATATATATATATATATATATATATATATATATATATATATATATATATATATATATATATATATATATATATATATATATATATATATATATATAAACAAAAAATAATAAGCAATCCATAATGGCTCAAACAATAACAAAACAAACTCAACAGCAACAACAAAAGTATTTGAAAAAATTTATAAACAGTTAATTATATACCCAAAAAAACTCCTTGGTTTTTGTTTATTAAAAAAAACCACAAAAAACATTTTTATTGCTACGTTTTATGTTTATAAGAAATCACAAAAAAATAATCCTGAAATAAAATTAAAAAATAATACAGGATTGCCCAAAAGGTATCCCAGAAGATCCATTTTAAATTTGTTTATGAGTTTTGCCCGTTTGTATACTAAGCTAAAACTACTACAAATGTAGAAATGGTAAAAAAATGCTTAAAATGTGAAGCTAAACACATACACTAATGTGAGAAAACATATTGTCATATGTTTTCTTTATAATTAAGCGTCCATAAAAATAAATACATCGTAAACATAAAGAATACATCACGTTGAATAAGACTCCCAAGTTTTACGTTAGAGGGCTTTCAAAATTGCGTGACTCTCATAACAAACAATGTTTTCAACATTCACAGTAGGACAGCAATTAATGTGCTGGTCTCCTAAAAATAAAAACTGTTGAAGCTAAATATATTTTTTAACTTCCTTGCTTGAAAAATGTTCAATTTTTTATCTTTCTATATAATTGGTTATACATGAGAATTTATTAAGGTATCTTTGGAATTTGTTAGTAATACAGTAATGAAAAAGTTAGATTCGGTACTCAATGTTTTTTTCACATATTTATAATTAGTATTTTTTTACATTATTTTATGTATTGATAGATGAAATAAATAACTGTCTGATATATAAAAACAAATCACTATATTTAAAAATATATATACAAGAAAATTTAATTTAAATAGGAAATTTCAACTGAATCTTTATTTACTATTGTAGTAGGCTTTTAGCAATTGAATAGCCTAAATAAAAAGCCTAAATAAAATAGCTATTCACCGCACCAGAATAGGCCGGTGTGGTGGTTCAGGCATTCAACTACGGAGAGCGATGTCCAAGGTTCGAATCCCCATACTGAGCTAACAGTCGATACTCTCACAGGCCTGCAGGACCATGTGAACTGGTAATGAATTTTTCCTACAGAAAAAAATAACATGAATGAACAACCTTCCATAAAACACGAAATATTCAGAGGGGGAAAAAGCTTTTGATGTGTAAAGCAAATAACTCTTTCGTGCTCTGGTATTTATAGTAAAACTTATATTTAGAGAATTTACAACCACATCTTTATTGCTTGTTTAAAAAAATGAATGTCATGAAAGTGGAAAAAACTATATTTAAAAAAATTTTTCTACCTACGCTAGGGATATTTTAAACCTAGTCTACAAACGTTTATCCGAAACTCTTTTTTAAGCAAATTTTAAGAGAAACTCCCAAGATTTTAACCTGTCAACTCATCAACTAATAAAAAATAATTGAATAGATCGGTGACGTATGACTGCTTGTAAATTATATTGGGCATGTACATTTTGTATTATTATTGTTATTATTATGTATTTATTCTTCTACAATACATTTTTTTCTTCAATAAGTTTTGAGAGAAAATATGGAGAAATGCTGTAAGTATGCCGCAAGTGAAGAATGTTTATTTTTTAAATGTCTAAACATAACAAATAGTTACTACCATCGCACCAATTGAGACAACTTGCGCCTGTATTTTGTATTACAAGGACAAATGATTCCTACTCAAGAATACAAAGCATATGACAATATCTCTCACCAACTCATGATGCGTTTTCTTCGAAAATTTGTCAAAGAAGCAATAACAGAGTGCCCTTTGACATTTTACGTTATTGTTTATTTGTCTTTAAATATAGTATATATAACTTTAACATTGAATTGAACAAGCAAAAAAACATTTAAAAATAATTCAGTGACGAGTATCTGAGTTCAGTAATTTAGCAACTGATTAGAATATTTATCATTTCTCTTTTTGTAAGAACGTGTAAATTTAACCACATAAAATATCAGTTTTAGAACAAGTTATAACAGAAATTAAATTATGTCATGAATCATGAAACATATAAATAGTTTTCCAATGTAAAAAGTGACAATGCATCACCTAAGAAGCACTAAAGTAATTACAATATTATAAATAATCGTAAAATATTTCAGTTATTTAATATTTTTGTAGAATACCTCATTTAACACAAAAATAACCAGGTGGTTTTATAGTATTATTTATTTTTACTTAAATTTTGGGAATCCAGTGGCCGAGTGGTCTAAGGTGTCAGGATTTTGACCTGAGTTAGACACAGCGCAGGTTCGAATCCCAGCCTGGACTGTTACTTTTTACCAGTAATGTTCACCTTGTACTCTACGTCATACTCTTCTTGCATCATCAAACTGCTCTGATTTTAGTTTTATACCCGTGAAAATATTTAAATAGATTACAAATGTCGTTAAATTAAATGAATGTTTATCCTAAAAGTTATTTATAATCTTTTATAATCTTATAATCAGTTACGTTAAATATAATCTTTTACAGTTCAGATTTTATTTTATGGACCAAATCAAATAACTTATATAAACTAGAAGGACAAACATAAAGATGCTTGCATGTTCAAACTCAGACATCCCTAACTGGTACAAAAATGATGTCTGACCTAAAGGTAGTTTCCAGGCTAGGCCGTAGGCCGAGCTTGCCTCACGAGCGTAGCGAGTAAGGACGGGGTTGACATGCGAAGCGTGCGGAGGTGTCCCCTAGTCTCCACAAAAACTCACAAAGATATTGTGTAGGTTAGGTTAGGTTAGGTTAGTTACAGGCAAGTCCTTTCATTACAAATGAAGCTAATAACATCATGTTCTTGTAAATATATAAGTAGTTTATGTAGTTATTGGCATAGAAAAAGTTTGGGTTTGGTGGGCAGCTGAAGAAAATTGACTCAAAACAATACTAAATTTTCTTGGAATGAATATCAAATATTTATCCAAATTTTTCTATTACTATTATGATATATAATTATGTTTCTCATTATCATAACATCTTTGTAGAAATCATATAAATGTTAGTCTGTTACAATCTTATTATTTTGATTTAGGTTCACAAATAAAATATTGTATAACTTAATTTAAAGAAAATATCTTGTTTTTAATGTTGACATTGTTTTGTATGATAGACGCTGTAGGTGACGATTTGTTACTATCTAGATGATAGACTCACATTTTTTCGTGTGCTTTTACAGAGAATATTATTATCTAATGCAACTCTTTGATAAGTGACCAGTAAATATTCCACGATTATATACTGTAGACTATAGCCTGTATATATAATAGAAATTAAAATTTATTTTTGACCTATGTTCAACACGTGCCTATTCATTGCATATTGCATTGAATATAAAGTTCAAAAGTCTTGTTTTATAATCATTCGTGGAATAATGTATGAAGAACTGTAAAGGGCAAACAGTTCCCACCCTTATACAGGGCATTTTGGGTGATTCATTCGTCCACACAAACTATGAAAATATTTTTAAAATATAAATAAAAAATGCACTCGCCAGTGAACTTTAGCAACTCCAAGAATGATCATTTTGTCAAATAGTTTTTATATTAGAGGTTTATATTACCTTAAATTCCGTCAAGTAGCCCATAATGTAAACGTCTAATATAATTAGACAGTGGTCTGGAGTTAATACATTATGAAAATAGTTTTTGTTTTGTAAGTCTCAACTAAAGCGGTTTACTAGAATATGTAGAGTGCGTGTTGTAGCAATGACCTATTTATGTAGATTGAGTAAATTGATCAGTAAGATGATAATTGGGTTTTCTTAGCTATAATTGGTATCATGTTGGTGAATTGAGATAACGGGGCCATATTAATGGACATATTACACAGTATGTTTAAGCAAACAACGACCCTTTGTTTTAGTTATATGTAATGAGATAAACTGTATAATATACACACAGTTTATTACAGTGTTAAAGTATGTACGATATATGGAATTCAACAAAACCTACATCCTTGCCCTTGGCTATAAAAGGGTTCATGAATAATCCGCCACGGGCAGAGAGGCAATGATCCCCAGGGAACACTAGGTAGTAGAAATGCCAGCCTTGCTTCCAGCACTCCATAATGAATGCATTCTTTGTTTATTGGTAGTATCACTACAACAGTAGGTGGTCGGAATGCCAGTCCTTGCTTCTGGCAATGCATATTGAATGTTTAATTTGTTAATTGGTAGTACCACAACAACAGTAGGTGGTCGGAATGGTAGTCCTTGCTTCTGGAAATGCATAATGAATGCTTGCTTTGTTTATTGGTAGTATCACTGCAACAGTAGGTGGTCGGAATGCCAGTCCTTGCTTTTGGCAATGAATAATGAATGCATTACTTGTTTATTGGTAGTAGCATTACAAGAAAACTATATGGCTTCTGTTTATTTGGAAATCGATTCAAGACTTCATGATCTAAGCCAATGTATAGTTTAATATTTTATCTGATTTTTCTCATTCGGAATATTTTCCTGTCTTTTTTCTAAATAAAAAGGAGAGGCCGATCTTCTCTTTATCGTGCAAAATTCATACTCTAACCTATTATTAGCCTTATTAATCTGCGTAGTGAACTTATTAGACAAAGTAAGGAAGAGAACTCATTACACAAAAGGGAGAGAACTTATTAAACAAAGTAAGGGAGAGAACTCTTTACACAAAAGGGAGAGAACTTGTTAAACAAAGTAAGGGAGAGAACTCATTAGACAAAGTAAGGGAGAGAACTCATTAGACAAAGTAAAGGGGAGAACTAGTTAAGTACAAGGTGAATATTACTTTTAAACTAACATTCAAGGGTAGGATTAGAACCTGCGCTATCCATAACTTAGGCACTGAGCTGACTTCTTATGCACCTCGACTACTGGCTATTTTTTGGCAGGTCTTTCAAACATTTTAAAAACAATTTTGTTGAGTGAATTTTTCGGATTATTTATGAAGAACAGAGAAAGCAGAAAAAGACAAACGTACACACTCTATTTAATTAGAAATATATGACATAGTTACGTTATTAATTTTGAACCGAATGAATATTTTTGCTGCAATTTTTTGCTAAATTGTCACTTTACTTTTTAATGAATGGACTTTTTGTGATTTTTTGTTATGTTATAGTTACTACCCTAAACATCGTAATGCGTATCACTTTAATATCGCAGCAGTGTCATTTTGAAATATACGCTACAAAATTTGACAATTGAGCCTGTCCTAGCACTACTCATACAGCAATGTGACTTGTATATGTCTTAGCTTATTAGCTTAGTCTTGTATATTACTTAGCTATAAAACATCGGTTATCATAACACGGACAATAATAAATATGAGCGAAATGTAAAGTGATAAATATCCATAAACAATTTACAGTGGTTCTGACCGGAGGGTTTCGGCGTCATAACGATATAACGGAGTCAATCAACTTCAGGCGTGGTTGTCCCTTGGATAGATGACCATCTGAGCGATCCCATCCTTGCACGCAACCCGCCTGCCCGGTCACTGGTGGTGGTTTGGAAGTCACCCTAAGCCGTTGGTCCCCAGGTTAAGTGTTAGAGAGGGCTTCTTAGCCCTAACTTCACCTTGGTAAATAAGACTTCTTTTAATCTAAGACTTAATTTCAAACTATATACTGAATATCTTATCATAAATACACCACGTGTTATAGAACTTATGTAATGCAAAAGTGAAGTATCCATATCATCATATAGTGATGGATATAGCTATAAAACAAATGCAATCTGGAATTCATTACGTTAGTCTTATCAAGTTATCATATATAGAAACAAAATGTCTAACTAATCGTCAAATCATGTATCATATGTGTCCAAATAAGATGAATATCACATAATTACGTTGACATTTGTAATTATTACAGATTTATTACACATTTAAAGTAACTATAGCAACGTAATAACAATGATACTTTGTTTACCGTTATTGTTTAAATTTGCTAAGGTAATATTTACTTGTAAACATACAACCAGGGGCCATACAATGTGACAATATTTCGCGGGTTGGTTCATTACATATAATGAACCTTTTGACATGTTCACTTGTCACCCCACTAATGAAGAGTGTGGTACCCAACGTACCCCGTATTGGCTCTCTAACCGTCATTGATTCAATTTCCATAATCACATTCCTGAACCACTTTGAATAATTTGTACCATTAGCTCCAATAAGTTGATCCTTTGAATCGTAATTGAAAATACAAATGAAGGCAAAATTAAATTATTATATTTGTAAAAATTATATTTTGTCCTTCAGTCATCAGTATTTTCAGTAAATGGTGAATGGGAGGGTAATCAACGTCGTACGTATGTGTGGGTGGGAGGTTCCATACAACCGTTCTTCAACGCCATACATGTGGGGGAAGTGGGAGGGACTGAAGGAGCTATGTATACAGTGAAATGATGTTTTAAATATACAAGGTGGAATAAAAATATGGAAACGTTTTCACAACAACCTTAACTGTTTTCATGATAATTTAATTTTTTTCAATAATTGTCTTCCATAAAGTATCATTTTTGGTCAGAAAAATAACGGAGAAATAATATTGTTCACATTAGTTACTTTGAAATTCAAATGAATGCTACTATGGAAAAGATAAACCTTTCGAAGTCTGGTTTGCGTCAATAATTTCTCTTGAATAAACCTTCCATTCGATACCAATCTCGACTTAGTCTTACGTTGAAGATTTTCGGTCAACTCCTCGTGAATGTCGCTAATGAATACTGTCAAAAAGTATTTTCTTTGAAACCATGACCATGTACAAGATTTCACTTTTACAAGTGAAGTCATACAAAAGTTGTGGAAGAGTTTCAAACATTTTTTCCTACTCTGTATGTTACCAAAACCATTTGAATACGTTGGAATAATGTCGTGTATAAAACCTTACTGAGCATGGAAGTAGATGAAGAAACATTTTTTGAAATTAAATAAAATCAGCAGGCGTTAAAATCTAACTATAAAGTCAACAGTATAATCATATTTGGATGGTGCAAATTTGTCTGAAACCAATATACTTCATAAAGAAATATTATTGAAATGTTGGAGATAATTTATATCTACCTTCTCATATTTTCTGTTTGGAGATTGTTTAACAAAAAGTTAAAACAATTATATTACCAAAAAGATATTCAAAGGTCATAAAGTTCAAAGTATATTTATAATATACGTTTGTAAACATAGCTTGTAAAGTATTATTTAGAAAAAAGTTTGGAAACAATTCTGGTGTTATAAGGAATCAAAATTCTTTTTAAACATAACATTAATGTAAAGTCAGCCACTTTGAATAATGTTGCTGGATTTAGTTTTACTGATCTCCCGTCACAGAACTAAATCCATGTTTTGTAACCATTCAACCACTGCTTCTCCGGTTGAATGAAGACCAGCTAATCCCCACTGAAAATAACGTAATACGCAGTTATTAACTATGTGATCCATAGTTTGAACTTCGACTCCACTATCACATGACTAATGCTTTGCAATTCACCACTCATATAACCATTAGTCACATCTTCACGCGCCAGTGCAAAAGCGACATAGCAATATTGTAAAGCCAATAAACATTTATTCGGAATTATACACAAATAAAAATTACTTTTTTTTAGGGTCAAAGTACCTATACAAAAAATATACACAATAAAACGCTGTTCAAACTTAGAAGTCAAAATGGTAAGGGCATGTAAATTATATAGAAAACTCTAACAGAAATTCCAATCGGCGTTCAATAAATTCACTTCGATGAGGTTACAACATTGTTGGCTTGTGTTGTTGTGGTTTGCTTTGAACGAATCCTTCAAAATTCCAATTTAGTTAACGATCGTGAGATTAAAGCTTCCGCAAGGCTTGTTAGCAACAAAACATATGACAACGTGTCATAGGTTTCCGCTAACTTTGCTCACAGAGAACAGCTCAGCCTCACTTCTCAAACCACCCCAACTCACTAAACTAGAAGATTATTTCTTCTCACCTTTTCTTATTAACACTATTACTTTTTTGATTATTTTGACGTCACTCCTTGATTACGTTCAATTGTTGAAATGAAATGAAAATGAAATGAAAATTGTCTTTATTAGGCGGAGTTAGGACTGTCCCACCCTCCCACCCATGTACGTACAGTGGTACTTTCCCACCCTCCCACCCATACACGTACAGTGGTACTGTCCCACCCTCCCACCCATGTACGTACAGTGGTACTCAACCTTATTTCCAAAAATATGTTGTTTTTTTTAACTATATGAAGTATATACAGTAAATTTTACACTTTTTTTTAAATATCAACTTGTATATCCTAAAACAAAACAATAACTTATATCTAACATTTCATTGATAAAAATGGCAAAAGAACATTACTGATATCAAAATAATAAAGACATAAATCAATATTCAGAAATTAATTATTTCTAATGTCATACATTCCACAAACATACAAATCACTCATGAACCACAGCCCACGCAACCCCCACCCACCCCTACCAGCCCCGCAGAAGCCGGTCCTTTACCTCCAACCCGAAACGAGCGCGCTTATCAATGGTCCTGATGTTATCAGGGAGCAAATTCCATAAACGACAAGCAGAAACGGTAAAAGAGTTGCTATAGAGAGTGGTGTAATGAATAGGCACTGATAGTAGGGAGGCTCCCTGACGTGTATTTCTGGTACTGATTTCGGAGATGAACTTGAAACGCTCGGACAAGTATTCAGGAGATCTAGTGTTTAAAATATTAAACACAAGAATAAGGATGTGGTATTCACGAAATTGTTTTAGTTTGAGCATCTTTAACTGTTTGAAGAATGGATAAACATGATCATCCAGTCGTAAATTGAATATAAATCTAATGCAGAAGTTCTGTGTTCTTTGAAGCCTGCCCGAGAGCTTAACAGTCATGTCATTGATCACCACGTCACAGTAGTTGAAGTGAGGCAGAACCAGAGTTTTTACTAGCATCACTTTCACAGAAAATGGCAGATAGGAAGCACATCATTTAAGACTATGAATGCCAGCAAACACCCTACTGCATACCAACGTAACATGATCAGTCCAACCCAAAGTTTTAGTCATAGTAAGTCCTAGATTCTTTACACTGTCGGAGTAGTCGAGAGTATTGTCATTTAGTCTCAGTCTAGGGAAATCAGTGAAATTGATTTGTCGAAGTAGTCTAGAATGTCCAATAAGGATAGTCTTGGTTTTATTATCATTTAACATTAGTCCATGTCTCTGAGCCCAAGCAGATATTGCAGCAATATCAAGGTTCATTTGTGAAACCGCTCGGTGGGACACAGCAATAGGGAAATGTTGGTAAATCTGTAAGTCATCAGCGTACAAGTGATATTTAGAGAATCATATGTCAGATGTTACATCATCAATGTAAAGTGAGAAAAGTAGAGGTCCCAGAACGGATCCCTGTGGCACACCTCTGATCACAGGTTTCCATCCGGACGTGCCCTCTCCAGTACGCACACACTGGCGACGACCCGACAAGTAGGACCCGACCCAGTCCACACAGTTATCAGAAAACCCGTATTTTTTAAGTTTCATAAGGAGTAAAGAATAGTAAATGCAGTCAAAAGCTTTAGAGAAGTCAAAAAGTGTTAGTATTGAAAGATTACTCTTGTCCATTGCATGCCGTATATCATCGGTGATTTTCATAAGGGCTGTTGTAGTGCTGTGATTAGGGCGGAAGCCAGATTGAAAGTTAGATATTAGTTTACTGTTTGAAAGATAATCATACATTTGCTTATGCACAATTCTCTCGAGGCATTTGGACAGGGCGGGAAGAATACTTATTGGCCTTAAATCAGAGGGAGATAAAGGATTTGAAGTTTTAGGCAAAGGTTGAACAATAGCAGACTTCCAGGCGCTAGGGAAAATAGCTGATATTAAAGAAAAATTAAATATTGCTGTAATGATTGGTAGTGTAACGGGTAGGGTAAGTTTGATCAATTTTATTGGAATACTATCAGCTCCGACTGCGTTACTAGTTGTCCAATTCAAGGCTTTTAGCACTTCTTCATCAGTAGCCAAACGGAATGAAAATTTATGGAAAGGCCTAGGAAAGGGAGAACTGGTTAGTTTATTAACGTAAATTTTGGCTTTTGATAAATCAATAGGAATATTAGTGAAATAATCATTAATAACATCAAGGTCGATGTTGATGGAAACAGTAGGGTTTGACTTCCCAATCCCCAGCTCCTTAACTTTTGTCCAGAGTGATTTAGTAGACTTTTTCTTGTCAGATAATGATCGGTAATAATGTCTTATTTTAGAGTTACGGATCTGTTGCTGGGTTTGGTTTCTTAATCTCTTATATGCATCCCAATCATGGGCACATTTAGATCTTTTTGCCTTGCGGAAGCATGCATCTCGTTGCTTTTGCATTCTACGTATTTGATCTGTGATCCAGGGTGCAGGCTTTTTTGTAATCCTTTTTTTTTATTAGTGGATCATGTAGATCAAGAAGATAGTTCATAAATATGTTGAACTTATTGACCATTGTGTCAATATTGGTAAGTTGAAGAATATCATTACATTGTACAATTGTTGTAGTATTTTGTCTTTTAAAAATGTATTTTTCATCGTAAGTAAAATAAAGGTATATTTTTTGTTAGTAAATAAAGATATTATATGAATAAAGGGTTATTCATTTACTATTGTGAATTTTCTGTTTTGACAGTTTTATAGAGTATATTGTGTTATTTTTGACAGGTTGTAAATTTTTATTTTTATTTTACTTTATTAACAGTGTTGACAGAATGTTCGAGGTCTCTTTCTCAATAACATCATAAGGCTGTTACTTTTTGCATTTAAATGAAATAAGTTACTTCTTTATTTATCTATCTGGAGTCGATATTTTCTAAATCATATTTTTTTGTTTTTAGTAAAAGAAGAGGCTGATGTCCTTTTTAACTCCTCTCCGCCAATTCCCCATACACTATTAATCTGTGTGGGGAGAGATTATCAGACAGTAAGGGGGCGAACCAGTGCAATGTGAATATTACTGAGAAAAACGTCCAGTCTATAACAGGATTTGAAGAGTTTTTCCGGTAACTTAGGATCAAAGTCCTGGTGCCTTACTGCTCTTCTAATATGAAATTACTTGATTTGTAATGAAATATTCTTTCATCATATTCAGTGTTTGGTGTATTGTCTCTGACTTAAAGATTATTGGTGGCTCAAGAATTAAAGCCTTTCTGACACTTCAACAGCTTTCCTTAAACGAGCAAAACTCGTAGCTGTAATTGTTGCTGCTGCTTCAGAGTTCCCAAGAATGTGGCTTATCTTGAGGACCAAACTCCTCATCACTCACGGACTCCCACCATTATTGTTTCTATCAACCTAGTTTTTCGAAGATGCATCCATGCATTAGTTGTAGATGACGTCATCCTAGGTAAACAGGTTTATGTCATCAGTCAGAAGTATTGAGGGAGCTCTCAGACCTTCCTGAGGTAAGACCAAATGAGGGACTGTAAAAGAATTTAAAAAGTTCATGTCCACTCCTAAATCTCCACTCATTTTACAGGATACCTCTCAGCTTACCTGGTCCAGGGGTTTACCCTCTAACCCACCCATACACGTACATGAGTAACCGATGAACTAAATCTAATGAAATTGATAAAATGTTTAACGAATGAAAATTTATTATTTTTGAGTTTTTAATCAGCAAGGATGAATTTAAAATTGAGGGAACTCTAGAAAAAGTATATTAATGTCAATTAGAAAATATTTTAGTAATCATCCCAAAACTTAAAGAGTTCCAAGTGACAAACTGTTATAATTCGTTGAGTTGATTAAATATGTTACACATTTATTCTTTCTACAAATAATCCAAATTCGATTTTGCTCCTTACAGATAAGTTGTTTTAATAGATTTGCTAAATGTACAACATACATTAAAAGAAATATATATATATGAAAAAATACTTATAACAATAATGATAAATAAATACCACAGAATATTTGATTAATGCAATAAATAGATTCGAACCCACCGTACATGTTTTTGCAGATTTTATTTTATTAATATTTTTTTCCATATATTGGTTGTTTGAATATTGTGCCTAAATTGTTCTTATTCTCTCCCTTAAGATCATCAGTAGAAAGTTTTGTTCTGCCACATCATCAGTAGAAAAATGGCTGCCTGGCGTTTCAACAGAAAAGTGCAGTTAACACAACTATCAGGTAACCATTGTTTGTTTAGTGATAATTAGACTAGTTATTAATTGTTTATTTATTTATTTTTTTTTGTCAGGAGCTTTGGTCAAACTTATGGTGCTTTAAACAAATCTGTACACATGTGTACATGAGGTCTAAATGCATTGTTTAGAATAAATTGATTATAATAAATAACATTTGGTAAAATCTAACAATTTAAAAAACTTTTGATAATTATATTATAGAATATCGGGAAAATCTGCAGGACTGATGAATAACTGCTACAACTCAATAGACAACAGTGATTTTGAAGTTGAGGTCTTGGATGCTGACTCGAATGTTAATACCATTGACGATGTAAGCAACCAACCAGTTGATTATAGCGACATGTAAAGTTCGGATGATGAAGACAGGCCCTAAATTAAGTAATCGAAGACGTTCCAGCTCTTAGTTCAGGTGAGGATAGCTCTGCAGAAGTTCCAGTTGGAGGGGATGAAGGTTCTCCAGACCTTTCTTATCTGTTGTTTAGTACCATTAATTTTTATAAAAAACAAACGAATTTGGTTTGTTTTGTAACATTAATTATAATTATGAAGATAAAAGTTACTTTTTCAGGAAATTATGTGTTTATTTTATTTTGTGTACGTGTGTACATTGGGACTCAATTGATGTAAACTACCACGTACCTATAAATTAGGTTCTTGATACCTAATTTAAACACATGTGGACATACTCATATTACTCTGGTGGAGAAACTAAACTATTAGTACGAGGTTGTTAATTTAGCTAAAGAAAATACAAAACAAGCAATAGTTTTTTTATTTGTACACGAATATGTGGCCTGGGTTTGAAGAGGATCTAGATAATTTATATCATGGAAATTGAGTTTAATGAAACAGATTAGCTCTCTTTCAGTAAAAGAATTTTAAAATGAAATCATTCTCAATTTACATATAAAAAATTAAAATACATAAATGAACCCCCTAGAAGATTTTTATCACTACGACGGTATTATCACAGACTACTCTTTACTTAATCCCTGTTATCACTGTAACATAAAGGTAATGTATCAACATTCCTTAACAGTGTTCTGTACATGGTGTTTTTGAGTAACTACTTTGCGTTGTGAACTCTTGTGTGAATGAGATCAAATTTGTTCATAGAAGGCTGTTAAAAGTAGTACCCATGACCACCGAAGAGAAATAGAGAGGCGTATCTCCCTCTCTACGTGTGAACACCGAAGAGAAATAGAGAGGCGGATCTCCCTCTCTACGTCTGAACACTGAAGAGAAATAGAGAGGCGGATCTCCTTCTCTACGTGTAAACACCGAAGAGAAATAGAGAGGCGGATCTCCCTCTCTACGTCTGAACACTGAAGAGAAATAGAGATACGGATCTCCCTCTCTACGTATAAGCACCGAAGAGAAATAGAGAGGCGGATCTCCTTCTCTACGTGTAAACACCGAAGAGAAATAGAGAGGCGGATATCCTTCTCTACGTGTAAACACCGAAGAGAAATAGAGAGGCGGATTTCCTTCTCTACGTGTGAACACCGAAGAGAAATGGAGAGGCGGATCTCCCTCTCTACGTTTGAGCACCGAAGAGAAATAGAGAGGTGGATCTTCCTTTCTACGTGAACACCGAAGAGATATAGAGAGGCGGATCTCCTACTCTACGTGTGAACACCGAAGAGAAATAGAGAGGCAGATCTCCCTCTCTGCGTGTTAACACCGAAGAGAAATAGAGAGACGGATCTCCTTCTCTATGTGTGAACATCGAAGAGAAATAGAGAGGCGGATCTCCTTCTCTACTTGTGAACACCGAAGAGAAATAGAGGCGGATCTCCCTCTCTGCGTATAAACACCGAAGAGAAATAGAGAGGCGGATCTCCCTCTCTATGTGTAAACACCGAAAATGAACTAATATCACCGAACAGGAAAATCGGCTTCATGAGGGCCACAATAGCGGACAGTCTTCTTGTTTCTTTAGTCAATGGTAAAACCCAACTTGACATTAAAATGTTATATTCGTTAAAATGAACGTAATTAGTGGGTAGGTTCAGCAAGTGTTTCATCGTACATAGGGGTGAGAAAGGTCTTTCTACTTCCTACCTCTCTTCAACCCTTTCTCTGTCTCTCTCCTGTACACTCTGAATTTACTAATAATGAGCTCGATGAACGCAAAACAGTCGTGTGAGAAATTATTTGATATCATTCACTATAATATACACAGGCGTTTTTTTTTTAATTTTTATATTTTTAAATGTGTTGTTTTGGATGGTTATAGAAAAATTGTTCTTAACTGTTTTCTTAATTTATGTGTATCTTGAAAAGCCCTCTAACCACAATAATGTATATACTATACATATCTCTAGATATCGATATAAAAAAACTCCATCAAAATAATATAATGAAAAACAAAAAAAAAATGTATTTCAAAAATAAAATGCTCATCCAACGGAGAGAGTTATGTATAGGGATGGGAACCATATATCGGAAATCTCGATAAATATGTTTTGATATATCGATAAATTAGTATCGATATTTTCTTTCGATAATTTCAGTCATATCGATGTATTGGTTCGAAATATGTTGTCAATAAATACCGACGCTATTATCTCTCCTCAAAAAAATGAAGATTCTAAAAAAACAAATTTGAATTGATTTTTATTTGTACAAAACATGAATATGAAATAATAAGGTAACTTAATATAGTTTTTATGTGAGGTTAAATGAATTTGATTTCCAAACTTTTATTTTTAAATGGGTTTTCTGACAAGTATTGGAAGCAGAATTAATTTGCTTAAATTTTAGTTAAACATTAAATAAAAAATAAAAGAATTTAGTTAAATGAAGCCTAATAGCATGTTAAATATGAAAAACAAAAATAACAACACTTTTAAATTATTATTTTATAATTAACATAGGAAATATATAATTATTCTTATTTTGAATGTTTTTCATTCGACCCCACAGACCACAACTTGTTTCGAGTAGATAAATGTATTTAAGTTTTACGTTCAGAAGGCTAAATAGTGACAGCAAAATATGAGTGTATTGTTGGTCATGATATGAGAGTTAATGCATAATTGTAAACAGAAAAAACATTTAAAATCCAATATATCGGTTACCCCATAAATCGGTATTGTCAGATCGATATTTTCAAAATATTTGCCATCCCTAGTTATGTAAACAAACCTATCTATATAAAGAATAAAGTTGAAGTAGGTGTCTCTTCTACAGTACTTTAGAACAATAAAACCACTTACAGCTTTGCTGAAACTTTATCGTTTTCCTCCATATCGGGGACAAGTTTCTTCCTACAGGCATCTAATTGTTTCCTTGCCAACTTCCCTTGTGCTTTGAACAATGAAAAATAAAAATTTACCTTCCTCCAGAATAATTTGGAAATATTTTAAAGATTTGAAAACATAGTGAATATATATATTAAATTGATTATTAGAGGCCGATTGTGACGAATATGGTTTGTGAACGAGTGGAATGTTTTAGACGTATTATCTAGTGTATGTTACGAACTAAATCTTAGGAAGGGCCATTTACTAAAGGCTTAATATTGAGATCAGCAATAAGGAATTATTGAGATGTATTCCCAATATCCTTATAGAACTTACAGAACCCTGTAATTAGGCAATAGGACACACACAATTATATATATTTTTACATAATTACATTATCACTAATAAATAGTTATTTGTTTGGAAATTACCTTCACAAGTCGTTTTATGTAGACAAAGTTTTAAAACCAATCAAATTTATCTTAATTTTATAAAACATTCCATTTAAATCTTTGAGCTATGATAATTTATAATATAACTGTAGTTAATATTTAATTTTGAAATTTATCACTATATTGTATACTATATTGTATATACACTACAGTACCACCGTGTAGGGGTGGGTGGGTGGGTCAATACCACTTTACGTGTAGGGGCGGGTGGGTGGATCAATACCACTGCACGTGTAGGGGCGGGTGGGTGGATCAATACCACTGCACGTGTAGGGGCGGGTGGTTGGGTCAATATCACTGCACGTGTAGGTGTGTGTGGTTAGGTCAATATTACTGCACGTGTAGGGGTGGGTATTTGGGTCTAATTTCAATTTAATGACTTAATTTGAGTGTAAGTGTGAATAAGCAATAAACAATTTTTAAAAGCGATTATTCTGAATATATTTCAACAGGGCTTGTGTCTGTTTCCATACAGCCATCCGTTAACTTAATAAAATATTATGTCCCATACTTTGATCTATTTGTAGCTACTTTATTGTGCAAACACGCTCGGCATCTCTGCATGATCAAGTAAAGTGATTTTCAATAAATCATCTTCAAATATAATTTGTTAAAAGTAACTTTTCCAGAAACATAAATATTTATCAGGGTTCTGAGATGGAACGATGCAAAAGAGTCCACTAGTAGAGGATCCCAATAAACTATACAGTTAAAAGGCAGTCAGCTTGAATGAATTTAGATTGTATATAAACTAAAAGCAGTCAAAAGCTAAACACTTCCTTTACGTACATAACATCTTCGTATAAAATAAAAATACTTTCATATAAAATTAGTACTGCATAACATTTTAACAATATATTTTATCGGTTTTAAAAACAAACATAATTTAAGGGTGACGTAAACTACTTATATCGATTACGTAATGGTTACAATGGAGATGTTAGTGTTATTTTTGTGAAAACATTATTTATGCAGTTGAAGATTGTTTGGATTTTATCCTGATAATTTTATTTTTTCAAGTCACAGACCTTAACCGAAGGGTTCCAACTTTATCGCAAGAAAACGGCGTCAAGCAACATGGAGCGTGGCTGTTCCTTGGGTGGGTGACTGCTGGGAGATCCCGTCCTTGCAAGCAGCCCGCTCATCAGGTCACTGGTGGTGGTTCGGAAGTCACCTTTAAGCTAATAATTCCCAGGTTAAGTGTTAGAGAGGGCTTCTTAGCCTTAACTTTACCTGGTAAAGAAAGGCATCCTTAAACTTTTTAACGTTAAAAATAATGATTTGAACCCATATCTTCATAATTTAAGTTCCACATTTCACGTAGTTAGTGAGGTCTATTAGTAACATTCTTGATTTATTATCATATCAAAAGAAATGCTAATTTTGGTGGTTTGAACATTCTCTAGAAATTCAGAATGTCCAATTTAAGGCTGTTTAATTCTCAATCCTCATTATTATCTTTTAGCATTTTTGACTACAGGTTCTTAGATAATGGCTTTGATAGTAATGAAGCAAATGTTGAATTTAATGTAGAGATTATTTCCTGAGTTATAAATGGCTTTGCGAAAGAAATATTACTAACAATATGTAAATGTTCACAACTGAAAATATTTTGAATTCTACACATTTAATATATAAAATTGCACCTGTTGATAAGTTTTTGAAACTTAGCAGGGCCAGATATTGTAATTTTTTTTAGGAAATAAATAAAACAAGCTTATTTTGGAAATTAATGTTTGATAATTATTAGTTTTGTAGTTTGTAGGCATAAAATATTAGTCATAATATAATGCATCGTGAATTATCTCATTAGTTGTTTTTTCCTTATAGGTTGGAGTGCTTTTTAATTTGTTAAAAGCACTTTTATTCGTCAAATAAATTGGGTGTTTGATGTTTTACTAGTGAAATCTGTGAAGAGGTGATTATAGGATTTACGTTCATTTAAATTTAAAGAAAACATGTCTTAAATATTTGTTCTGCTTCTTTGAGACATTTCAATAATAGACGTTTTTTAATTACTTGGTTAACTATATTTTTTTTACTCAAACTAGATAAATCATCAAAGGGAAATAGATTTCCCCCGAATGTAGTAAAACGAATCACAAGTAACTTAAATCCTAAAGTAAGCAAGCTATAAGTATATAAACTGCAAACAAAATAGAAACTGTATGTGGGTTATTTATTGTATAATAAACATATACTCTATGTAAAAAATTGAATAAAAACTAAAATGATACTAAA
The DNA here is from genome assembly GCA_035578905.1 of Stictocephala bisonia. Lineage (NCBI taxonomy): Eukaryota > Metazoa > Arthropoda > Insecta > Hemiptera > Membracidae > Stictocephala > Stictocephala bisonia. Next base: position 587,995 of record JAQJVL010000264.1, read on the forward strand.
ACTATATTAGAAGAGGGTTTACTCGATTCATTTCCTTTTGATTAAATTTGAATGCATTGTATATAAATACATTGCTACATTGTAAACACAAGTTGGCATGACAGGAAGTAGGCTAAACATGGAAGTCGGAAGGGAGTGTGGTTCAGATCAACCCAATAAATGTAGTAAATATGTAACTAAATGTAATAAATGAATAGTGGCTCCGATTAAAGACTCATTTCCTTCTTTAACATTTTCAATTTCCGGAGAGTGAAGCATCAAATTGACTTCTCGGTTGAAAGGGCAAAGCTCTTTGAATTTTAACTTTCAAGGCCGACTGGGAGTAAAAAATAAAACATTAAAATCATTATGAAGGTAGTAAAAAGGCTTCTGTCAACGTATGATGAATCTATTTAAAAAATTGTGATGACTGCTTCCATCAAGCCTACAGAAAATACATAGGCTCATCTAAGCTGACGAGGGGAACTGGGTTTTAATCGAGTATCTTTCCCCCTACTAAAAGCCATAGGACGTTTTTGTTATTTGTTTAATGAAAGAATTTGATATTTAAAAAATGTGCCAACTTTTTAGATCGCCTCTTTAGTGATTACGTAATGCGTATCTTTCAAGAACTGATGGTTATCTTTAAAAATTCTACTACGAAATATTTAAGGAGAGAGAATTACATTTAAATATCTTTATGGATATACCTGCCTACATTACAAACGTAGAATAACGAGGAGTATAGTAAGATAAATTTAAAACGTATTACTTTATCATCTTTAAGAAAGAGGTTTAAGAAAGTGAGGTTAGATTTCATGTGGTGTATCATTCAGAAAGAGGTTTTACACTTACAGCATACTAAAGCTGGACGTCATACTGACTGACGTAAACTTTGTTAGGAATTTACCAACAAACTTTAATTTTGAAATCTCTGGGAGACATACGGTTCAAAGGTCTGTTTCAACCTAACCCCAAAACTTAGATTCTCTTAGATATGATACGCCGAATCAACTTAGTACGTATTTTATGATGAATATTAATGGTTACATGAGGGTAGGTTGCGTGTGTGTGACATTGAACGGACGCATGTCAGTATTAAGAATACCGAGTGTAGAACTTGTCACCTACAATATCCACAACACTTTGTTACAGCAACCAAGTGTTACACCTGGTTTACATCACAGCTTCATTAGTGCCAACCTGATATACTTATTCATATTAAGTAGCTAATTATTTATATTTCGGTACTTAATATATAAATATTAAAATAAATAAGATCGATATTCTTGGAATTTTAACTTACACATTCTTGCAACTACGTTGGAGAGATGGCAGGCAGTCAAATTACTGATAACGGCACGCGATGATGTGAAACTTGAAGCATGGGACAGAACAAGGAGTGGAGTACACGTAGCCCCACCTGCTTCCTCTTCACCATCAATATTGTTATCATAATAAACAGTAACCAACGATCTGGTTTTAGATGTGATAGTGTCCGTCCGAGATCAGGCCGATGTTCTTTAAATGTGGTACAGAAATTTCTTCCTGTCTGTTCTATATATACCCTGGACATTTTGGTATATGTACCCACCCACCCGTCCTAACATCATGAGTGGTGTTAACCCAGCAACCCACCAATACACGTACTATGGTGTTGACCCACCCGCCCACCTCTACACGTACAGTGGTGTTGATCCACCTACCCACCTCTACACGTACAGTTGTGTTGACCCACCCACCCACTTCTATACGTACAGTGGTGTTGACCCACCCACCCACATCTACAAGTACAGTGGTGTTGACCCACCTACCTACCTCTACACGTACAGTGGTGTTGACCCACCCACCCACCTCTATACGTATATTATGTTGACTTACCCACCCACCTCTACACGTACAGTGTGTTAAAGCATATGTATCTTAAAACATATGCTAAGTTAGCTTGCATTTACTATAGATTCTTAGACACAATTCTCAAAAATAATCCAGGAGGCAGCCAGTTTTATAAAAATTCAAGATACCCGTTATTCAGCAAGTAATTTATCATCATTTTGCCATGAGGTAGTAGTAATTAAAAATAGTTAAAATGATGATATAGACTCAAATGATCATTTTGTAACACCTAATCGATTAGCAGTCTAATTATAAATGTGGAAGAGAAGTTAATTTCACTCCTGTAAGTGTTAAGCCGCATCTGGTTCATATTGATACAGTTTGGATAGAACAGCTAGCTGATCGAGTGGTCGAGGTTACTGTATACGTCAACAAGACAGATACGTCACATGTGACAGGCGAGTTTACCTCATGTGATGATATTGACTGCGGGTATAACGGTGACATGACATTGACAGCTCCCATTATTGTTTGTTATTTTAACACTCACTTCACAAACTTAGAGCGACCACTTAAATTTATTTCATCAATGAATATGTACCTTTTTTAATGCCTCTTATTTACATTTAATTGCATAATCAATTATGACGATGATCGTAATCTAAGTGAAACATATTTTTGTAAATATATTTGGTTTCTAATGATTTTCATAAAATCTCCACACGAAGTAAAAAATTTAAAATATTTTTTACAACTATAGGCCAATCTGTAGTATTTCATGTATGAAAATTTTTATATAAAGGTCGTGACCTTTTTAGCGCTTGTTTATTAATTAAATAAATTATAAAACACAGGTTTATATTACAAATATTTCTCGTTTCTTTCATGGAAATTTAACCCATTAATTTCCACCTTATTTAACTTTATACAAATATTATTGTCTTGTGCCAAGTTTTATAAAAATTTTGAATTTTTTTATGAAAAAAATATTTATTCCTTATCAAACATACAGAAATTTTCACACCGATGCTTGTAATAGAAAGCAAACTCTTTACATATTCTTTCCAGTAATTTGATCAAGTGAAAAATAATAGTAATTTTTATTTAATATTAATGATTTTTTGGCAATATGCAGATGTTAAATTGTAAACAAACTTAAGTAGTGTAACATCATTAATTCAATAACGTAAATAGAATAAATGATTGAACAAAATGTATTATATGATTTATATTGGTTATTGGATATATTCTTTTTTATGATCAAGAGTTCATCCATCTCTCTCACTGCCTTCTTATTCATTTTTTTACCCTGCATATATTATTCCTCTTTTCATATTGTTATATAAACACATTTGTTCATGTTTACCAACTTATACATACATGCAAAAATTGTTCTTTAAAGTGCGTTGCTTTCAGTAGGTACTAATATTTAAATAATACGAGGATATTTAGAACGATAATAAGAGCATTTAATAATTGTATAATTAAATCATCTATAGTTATTTGTCCACGCAATGCAATGTAGGTTGTCTGAGACAAATATATTTATTTATTTTATTTATAAACACTATTTTATTTTTACTGTCGATCCACTGATATTTATTCAGGCATTCATTAAGAGTAATATATACAAATATTACTCTTAATGAATACATTAATATATACAAATATAGACATAGGAGATCAAGACATTAATGAAAATAACCAAAGTACAACCACAATGACTACAATTGATAATTCTGTATACTTAAGGCTAAAACTATAAAATGAAGTGTATTATATGTAAAAATTTCACATGAGGGGATGAAGATCATAATTCCTGAGTGAACAAGAAACTTGTGACTAATTTTTCCATTGCCTGCTGATTTTTAGTTATTCTTTTGCCAATAACTATAGTTTTTTTATAATTCTTTCTGTATATGTTCAAAGAGAGTTATATTTTGATATAATATCAAGTTTTCTTTTTAATATTGCTAAAACTTTGTATACAGTTTCTGGCTATTGTTATATGATTATATCAAACTTTATATAAGTTTGAATTTTATTAAGTAAAATATATCTTTGAATGACCACGTTATAATGACCAGTCCCTGTCCGAATTTCTTTTTACTGCGTGTACCTGATATAGGTGGAAATAAATCATAAATAATTGTCGAATTTATAATAATTCGACAATTATTTATAATATAAATGTTTTCGGTAATTATTCACAATTTCTATTTTGTGAATATAGTTTTACTCTATGGTACCCATACTGTGCTTGTATGGGTGGGTGGGTCATCACCATGAACATTATGTCTATAATAGATACTTTTTTTATTTGAATCAAATTTAAGTTAAATATATAAAATTTGTATTACAAAATGTAGTATATAATTCAGTACTATATTTATTTTATATTAATAAATATAATAATTTTATTTTATTTAATTACTAATATATAAATTATTATTATTATATTATTATATTTTATATATTATTATAATTACTATAATAATAAATATAGTAATTATAAAAATAATTATAAAATTACTTAACCCAAAACCACCCAATAATTACTAATAAATAATGTAATACAATATATATGCATTTATTTTTTGTACTACGTTTTTGTCTTGTTTACTATAGGACCTCACCGGCAAGTTTTGCATAACTTGGTGAGGTCTACATTTTGTACACACTTAAAAGTAATAAATAAATAAAAATAAATAAATAAATAATAAATATTATACTAAATGTACGTTAGTAAAATAAATAAAAAATGTATTCAAACGAGCCACCAATAATAGTAAAATAGATCAATAGCAGCATTTTATGCCATTTATGTGGTTACCTTGCAAATGTTAAAATACATGAAAGTTAATTAATTGCATATTTGATTTTGCCATTTGCATGCACTCAATAACGTAGTTTAGTTTGGCTTACAAATGAACATTAAAGGAAAATTTGATGAAAAGCAAAGTTCTAAATGATTGTCTTTCTTGCTGCTTATCAAATATCCCCCCTCCCAAAAAAGTCCCAAGCCATAAACTTCGATATAGTAATCGAAATAAAAATATTCCTTACAATTAAGTAAATGCAGATGATAAATGACTATTTGGGAAAATGAAAATGAAATGGCCTTTAAGTTAAATGAATGGCTTGTTGTAGTTCATTATTTTAAAATAAATGATCGTCTGGAGGTTCGTGAAGACAGAGAGTGACTGACGTCTGGGATTTACAAGTGTCAGTTCCACCATCCAATTATAGAGAGCCTTAGAGAGGCTTTGCTAGAAAGTGTTTGCTTGAATAATTAATTAAAAAAAACTACGATCATGTATTTATTTTGAACTTTAATGAAATTACAGTTATTTAAAATATTTTCTATGAATTATTTTGTTAGTGAAACCGTCAAAAGATTTTTTTATATTCTATAAAATTAAATTTTATTAAAAATTTCCATCTTCAATCTTAATCCACGATATGTATGCAGCATTTTCTTTAAAATGAAATGTGTTAGTAACGGAATTTGATTGAACTGGATCAAATTATTATTGTTGCTCTTTTGTATACGTAGGCAAGTCCCCATTGCTTTATATAGACTATATTTAATGAGTTGTAAAACAGAATACACATTAAAAATGAATAAAATCTGATAGAAGATACTTATAAGTGTAATTTCTTAAGATTGTTGATAATTAGGTTTTAGTTTCTGTTTTATGAATTTGGCCAGTAAAAATTACATTTCCTTCAACTAACTACTGTACATGTAATGATGAGGGTGTAGGTCGCTAACCTTTTAAGTGCAAAGTTGGTTGGTTGGGTCATACCTATGCACGTGTATGGGTGTGCAGGAAGGTCAAATTACGGCAAAAAAATTACAAAGCATTGTTTTTAACCAATAAGCAAAAATTTGGAATGATATTCAGTAAAATATACTTTAAAATATAATAAGCTTAAAAAAATGAACATGTTTCAAATTTATCAAGCAACCACCAGGAAATACCTAACCGATCAGAACGAAAAGTGATCGCTTATTACATTAAACAAATAATAACACTTGAAATGTCATATAAATCAACCTCTATTTAGACTTACTGTCATGCTGAAGACAACATATAAATATTGTAAATGCTCCAACAAAGTTTTTTTTTTCAAACTTCACTAACCAGCTCAACAGGTCTATGTGTGATCTTTATTCAACGAGAGAAATATGTCAACCGACCGTTACTCATTTGGAGATTCAAACCTTAGACTTTGCCCTCCGCAGTTCGAAGCCTTTGTCACTGAACCACCATTGGAACTATAACATTAATGACCTTTTTATATAGTAAAGAAGGAATTTTATAAATTAATGTTTCTTTGAACTTTTACTGTTAAAATATATTTGCATTGATTTACTCAAAATTTACACTTGTATTTTCATATTTAAATATTATGAAGTCTATAACTAAAAAAGTTTAGTCTTTTACGAATGAAAATGTAAATGGATTTCCTACTTAACTGTTGCCACGAAAGTGTTCATTTGCGAAAATTTTATCGTTGGCCAACAAACGTCACAAATTGCCACTTGACGTTTATTAAACGCAACGGATTTTTAACATGGCGTTACGTCACTAATGAAATGTTAACGGCACAGTACCTCGGTTTAACATTTTGGCCTTCATCAACATAATTCGTCATTATTAAATTCCTAAATGATTACATCCACGAATACAATTAATTTTTTTTTTAATTAATTATGACTTAAAATTGCATTTTATTGCACTTTTGTAGTTAAATTATGATTTAATCAGCCAGTAGATCAAATCACATTTCAATCTGGGTTAAATAAACGCACGTTAAAATATGATAATTAATTTTTAAAACTCAAACCACAATGAATTTCAATATATTTCTAAACTTAGTCTCACATAAAAAATGTCACTGAACAGTACCCATCCCACAAAAGCACACCACGGTACCATAAAGGTAATAATTGATCCCTATAAATTTTGGAAAAAGGAATTATAAAAATGACTCTAATTTTTTAGAGATATACTTTGTGGTTAAACTCACTTAATGTCTCTTCCTACTTAGGTCATACTAACAGTTATCTCTTAATCAATTTCACAATCTCATAAAATTAAAAAAAAACAATATTTTTGTGTTCAACAGTTTACTATTTTCAGACCTATCTTTTCAAAATCATAAGAGTGTTTAAGAACTATATTTTAAGGAAAAAACTTATGAAATTTGGACCACATATTAACTATGTAAATTATGTTGTGTCACTCAAGGACACGCCTAAACTTGTAAATCAATTTTAGTAAGATGATAAGGGTCGTCAAATTACAAAGCTGGGTGTAAACTACTAATACATTTTCTTAAACATAAGTAGAACTTAAATTAATATATAATACGAAGGGACCCAGACTATAAGAGTGCTTTGTTTTGCTTAAAGCCATCCCATGAATTATATTTGTTTGTGATTTTTGGTACTATATTTCTAAATGCTAATCACACAAATCATGCCATTTTGACGATTGGTCTTCACAAGCGATACTCTCGGTGAGTCACGAGAAGTCCTCTGAACTTCATACCTCTGTGATATTGAAGGCACTAATTTCTATTGAAACAGCACAAGTCATGTAGTGCACATATCATAGTTGGTAATTACGACGTTACGTAGTTGGTAATTATGACAAGTGCACTGTATGACTTGTGATGTTTCAACGGAAATTAGTGCCTTTATTATCACGGAAACATGAAGTTCAGAGGACTTCTCGTGACTCGCCGACTTTACATCGTATGGCCTTCAAACGTGACAGAAACAACATGAGTTAAACACACGTGATTCTAAAGTATGATACTTTTGCAGATCAGGCCACGTATATAAACTGGGAGTACGGGAAAAGTTTTCATTTCCAAGATGCTTACCTTGCCGGCTCCAGGATGTCTTGTACGTGCCGTGATCTCTTCACCATCCTATCACAGGTTGAAAAATGTCCTTGTTGGATATAACAGTCACTGCTCCCTGCTTCATCTTCACGATCTTGATCCTCCTCATCCTATACTAGACATTATATGATGTATTGAGTATTTTTACGTCACGACTCACGTGTTCTCCTTGGCCAGTGACGTAATACATGCCGCGAGCTGTTCATAGTAGTCAGTGACATATCTGTCTTGAGAAAAACTTGTGAGGGTAGGGCTTGTACTGCGTTGCTAACCCCCACCATACCGTCTTCCTAGTTGCCATGACAACATTGAATAGAATAACATAGTGAGGACAAAGCAGTTCTCTCATTTACACCACTCAGTACATCTATCTCGCAAAAGTGCTTTCAGTAGGTCACTTTCTAAGCGGTCTATCTATGGTAGGTACAGTAGTTTATAAAACTGAATAAATAGAAGAAGAAGGAGAATTAGAATCATTAGATAAAAATCAAAGTAACAAGTGAAAGGTTACATTAAAATATATTTATATCATTATACATTTGTAAATAATCACTTCAGTATTAAATCATTTTAAAATGTAGGGATAGGGTTACTTTTAATGATTCATTTTATATTTTCATACAAACCTATCTGTATTTAATGATAAATCTCCCTAAAAGTACGTCTTTTGAAGTAAATATCTTGAATATCAGCATTGAAATACTGTCAACGTAAGTCTCATTAAAACTGAAACGTTTCTGAATACGATATCATTAAAGTGAAATGTTGAGTCACATCTTGACAAGTTACCCTGCAAGAAATTACTTGGATACACTTCACGACAATGAAAACTATAATCCATAGCTATAAAGTACGTTATGCATTATTATTTTATTTATACATAAGTGCAAATAAAACAAACAATAGTTTTAGTCTATAGATTTTGTTTTCAAATGATATTTAGTTTTTTCTCGAATTTGTCTCGAAACTTAAATGACAAATAAGACAGTATAAATATACTTACATATCTCCAGAGTTAAGGGCGCATCTGAAACCAAATAAATATATAATAATTGTAAACACACGAAACAAAAGATTTTTGATTATTAATGTGTATATATTCTGAGTGGTAAGGTAGAAGATAGCTAGAGCAGTTAATACAAAAGAACTAGACACATACCTTTAAGGATTTACAGCTCCTTACGAAATCGAGAAGTCAACAAAGTCATTTTAATAATTTTTCTGTCTGCTTCCTCCTTTCCTCCTTTCTAAATCTTCAATATCACAGTTCGTGTATGGGTGGGTTGGGTGGGTCAATACCACTGTTCGTGTATGGGTGGGTAAATACTACTGTTCGTGTATGGGTGGGTCAATACCCCTGTTCGTGTATGGGTGGGCGGGTGGGTCAATATCACTGTTCGTGTATGGGTGGACGGATGGGTTGATGGGTATGGGGGAATTATTTGTCGATTGTTTTGAATTTATTGTAGGTATTCCCACCCATTTCATTAAGGGCTAGTCAAGATTTTCCAATAGGCAATTATTTTTACATACATTTTTAGTAATAGAACAGTTTGGTGTAAAAGAAAAAAACAATAAAAACAGAGACGTTAATATATAGCATTTTTATCAGTGCTCTAAGTATCACTGTTTCATCAATGATGCAATTATGAATTTCGTAAGACTATTATTTCTAAATTACATTTCTTTGTGAATCCCTCTAGTCTGATGGCGATAAACGTGATTTATCGAAATTGATCACCATCATATTTGTACATTTTGTACTTATGTAGGAGTAAATTTGTGATATATAACGTCCACCCTGTTTTACTATATATTATATAATATATATATATATATACTAATATAACAACACGGGGAATGCAGGATAAGAAATATCTCTAAATTAAATTTTACCAATTAATAAAATATTGGCATTTATACGATACAAATATTGAATAAATATTATTATATAATAAAGAATAGAGGAGTTGTTGCCATTAGTGTAGATTGATTACATAATATAAAACCCTCAAAAATCTGTCCGTATTATAATATTCTATCAGATGATTACTTCAGTGTTAAGCGAGAGCTTTTGAATATAAAAGTAACTATTAGTAATATGGATGTTTCCATTATCTTATGGCCTTGTGCTGGAAAAAAATCGACGCCATATTCTGGGTTTTTAACAAGTAAAATAAATATTGAAAATTAAAATTTAAAGTTCAATATTGTTGAAATAAAGTAAAGTCAATTTAAACACTCTAAAATGCCAAATATTGAATTATGACAATTTTGTAAGTGTACTATAAATATATATATATATATAATATATATATATATATATATATATATATATATATATATATATTAATTTCTTATTGATGAAATGTAAATAATAACCTTTTTTGCACCTGAAATAGCGGGTTTAGAGTGAGCAAAATGTTCTAAGCTCTATTATTTGTAATAACTTAATAATGGGTACATGTGTAATAAAACATTAATTAAGTAAAAAACCATTTTCCAAAACTAAAAACGTTTGTTTCGGTATACCATTTTACAAGGTCATCATTCGTTATTTTTTAATAACTTTACAAATGTAATGTTTAGGTGGGTTGGTGGATCAGTACCACTGACAACTATTTGCTCATTATCATCTTTAAAATATATCTTCATTTTTACAAAGTTTTAAGTGACAAATGGCTGAACAGGTTTCACATCCGTCTAGCTAATGTGCACGATATCCCTCGGGTCTGTGTTAAAAGCTATTAGGTTCACTTTTCACCGCAGGAAACTGCTGTCCTTTGAAGCAAAATGATAATTTATGTTAATGGTGTTTGATGCATTCAACTCCTATAACTATAAAATAATGCTTTCACTTTGGAAAATTTTATATTTTTGAGAACAATAAAAACAAATAATAATATAGACTCTAAAGAAAAAGCACCGATTTTATAGATTATTTCGTAAGAGTTATCTGTATAGAAGTGTTTGTTTGTGGGTACAAAATAATTTACGATAACACTTATTACATTGATGGATATGGCAAAGAATCAAATGTCCGAATAACATTTTGGAAATCCAATTAAATAGAACTTCTACCAGATAAAAAAAATTAAACTGCAAGGTAAGGGAATGGAAAGGAATGACTATATTAATTTTGTAGATATTAGAACTGAAAAAAACATAAATATAATGTTGATATAGATTATGTTTGCATTGAGAAGATTAGCAATTTTTTTTAAAAAAAAGTAATATTCTTTAAACCGTCAATCATTTCCTTTTAATTGATTATATAAACTACCAATAACTGTCCCGTTTTATAAGAAATTCTGTTGAATTCTAACGATAATAAATATACATTCTGTGTATTAACTTGACAAACGTGAATTTTATACTTTTAATGGTGATCTAAGACACATTCAATTTATTTTAACTTTCACATGTACCAAAGATCGCTTGAATCTATAAAACCCCTGGCCCAAGGTGTTCTCTAGGGTTATCCTTCATCGAAACTTAATGCCTCATATTCCCTAAGGTTCACCAAGCTTCCTGAAACCAAAATAATCTCTCTAAAGCCATAACTTACAAAAATATTTCTTCATAAAGCTATACATTCTATTCACCGCAGTTTTGTACTTAATATGTTGATTTCCCATTTAAGATATATATGACTTAGTTATAATATATAAATAGTTATAATAGGTGTATGATAAAATTAAATATATCGGGACAGTTTGAAATATGTAATTTTCATTCAAATATATTTAATTTCGCTAGTATTTATGTACGATATTTTCAAGTAAAAAAATATAATTTTAACGTTTATGTTAGTAATCTAATTATTATGATGAACAAAATTTAGATGAAACATGAATTGTTTTATTTATTTTGTATTGGTCCTGTAAAGTACGGGAGAATACTACACCTACTTATGTTATTTGACAGGCCTGTTGTGTTGAGGTGATAGTGCCTTTCATTACATACTTTCATAGTCATTGCAATATATGTGTAGAATTTTGTAGAGATAGGAATTCGAATTTAAAACAAAATAACAGTGAGGGTTGTCCTCAAAACACCTGTTAGGTTAGGTTTGGTTAGGTTGGGTTATGATGGGTTAGGTTAGTGTAGGTTGAAGTTAGATTAGTGTAGGTTGACTTTAGGTTAATGTAGGTTGAAGTTAGGTTAGTGTAGGTTGAAGTTAGGTTAATGTAGGTTGAATTTATGTTAGTGTAGGTTGAAGTTAGGTTAGTGTAGGTTGAAGTTAGGTTAGTGTAGGTTGACTTTAGGTTA